>CM053786.1:205042343-205527343 GCA_028749045.1 Cupressus sempervirens | reverse complement strand
TACTAAGGGACATTTGGAACCAAAGTATATTGTTTAAGAATGTTGGACTTTTCATTATTATATCATGTGGATGTGGTGTTAGATGGAATCAATGTTAGTTAATTTAAAAGTGATTCAACATTATGGGATCCTTAAGGAATGTAACCTATTATGAATGTTTATGTATACTTTTAGTTGAATAGTTGTTATTGCTTCCGTTACTATGTGTATGTTGTGAATGGTTTAACTTTCATATTTTAGAAAAAAAAAATGCTACCAAACTTAGTGAAACTTTAGGTTAATTCTTTGGATCCCTTGGCGGGGCATTACATTTAGTACCAATCTAACTTGATTTACACACCAAAAATCTCGAAATGCATGCCAAGAATCTCAATTTGGGCACCAAAAAATCTCGATTTATGTGCCACAATATCTCTTTTTTGCAAAAAAAAAAAATCTTGATTGGTGCCAAAAAAGTTCAATTTTGTGTTAAAAAATCTCAATTTTTATTTCAAAAAATTACAAAATTGCTACCTCAAAAAATGTGCCCAATTTGGGAGCAAATTTTTTTGCCTCTAATTCCAACTATGTCCAAATTGGACAAATTTTCTATGAAAATAGGGGTTGTTGGGTGCTTTAGGCTCAACGGTGATGTCCATTTGGAATCAAAGTGATCCAAAAAATCACTTTGAAAAAATTAACATATTGTGGGTAATATTTTTCAAAATATTTGAAGCACAAGGCTTATTCATCAAATTCATCCTCATCATCACTAGTGTCAACCTTCTTTGCATTTGCAGCTTCCTTATTTTGCATAATTTCTTTAATTTCTTCAAAATAGGTAGAAGTAGGAGAGTAGCATGTACTTGGTGGTTTGAATATTTTCTCAACTAACCAACCAAATTATCTTGTCTCACTTTCCTTTTTGATATCTAAACTCTTCACCTCTTCCTCACTTGCACTTTCAAAATCAATCATCATTTCTTTACAATTAGTATTTTTATTTTTCCATTTCATAGACTCCATTTTTGCATCATCCAACTCTACTATTAGATGCTTACCTTTTCCTTTTCTACTACCGAGGGTTTTAGGGTTTTTTTCAAACTTAACAGTAATAATCCTAGGGGCATCTCCTTAATATTATCCACAATATAGTCAAAAATAAATCTCATCAACCCTTCATGGATGACAACATTTTTTTGCTTCTCCTTAAAATCCTTAATACTATGCACCAAAGAAAAAATAAAGTAAAACATAAATCAAAAAAATTATCTTGTGTATGAAATGATTTATTATGACAAAATGAAAGATCCCTATCATGCTTCCCATCCAAAGTAATGTACTAGATTACAACTTTTAGGACCTATTTCCATAACATTTTAATAGAAAAAATAGCAAAGACCACTCCCTTTTCTTTAACCAAAGGCCCATCATCAAATTTTAGGAATTTGGTAACAATCTCCTCAATGATTTCTTTATTAAAGTAAAAGTTCATCACTTTAGTTTTGAGCCTCATTATTGTCACCATAACGTCAATGACCATCTTACGACATCTCCCCACTAAGGTTGTCTTTTTTGTATCCTAGCCATGAATGAATGACTCAATGATATCTAATTTTTAATCTTTTTTCTCTCCATATATTGCACCCAAATTCTCTTTTCCAGTTTACCCCAAACTTTGCCTTCTTTCCTCTATATGTTAGTCCCTAGTTTCCTACCTTTTCAGAGTGCCACCCATTGTTAGAGTTCTACAAATTTTCTCACCATTGATATTTTTCTAAATAAAACACTCTTTGCAAGATAAATGATAGAAAATAAAATCACCCATAATGCATGAGAAAATCTCTTAAATTGATATCTTAACGTTCCATAACTACTTCCATCATTACTATACATGTTTGTAGGCTTTGCTTTCATGAATAATCATATTTTTAAAATCTCTAACTTTACATAATAACTTTTCATGATTGATCACAAATTTTAAGTTTTAGTTCCTTTTTATATTATCATCCCAAAGAATGGGCTTTGAGCTTACAACTACCATATTAACAAGCACATCAACCATGTTATTTGCTTCTATTTGCATGTGGCTAATCATCAACATAGCTATTTTTTTCAAGATCATTTTAGACTCTTTAATAATATTAGCTATGGTCCACAACAATTTAACCCTTTGATTTAAGTAGTTTAGAATATTCTTGGAATCCCCCTCTATCAACAACTATTTGCAGTTACATTTCTCTACTAACCTTAAACCATGGAGAAGACTCATAACTTCAGTTAACTGACTAGATTTAATTCCTAGGGGAACAATAATTTCTTTAATAATATCTACATTCCTATTTTGAATAATTCCCCCACAACCACTAGCTCCAAGGTTCCCCTTTGTAGCTCCATTGAAATTTATTTTAGACAAGCACTTAGGTGGACAATGTCATTTAGCTTTCTCCCTATTCTCTTTAATGATATATTTTTTCATCTCAGAGAAATCTTTAGGAATATCCTTATCAATGTCCACCTTTTCCTTGAAGCTTTTATACAATTTTTTGAGCACACATTATTTGATTCTATTAGCTAACACTAATGGTGATTGAAAGGACTCTCTAAAACCCCTATTGCTTCATTCTTTCCAGAGGTTCCTCAGTACATGGAGAGCAAGGATAAAGTACAAACATTTATTTTCTAGTAGTTTACAACTTCTCCACATAATCCACATTTTAGAAACCTTCCTTCAAAAAGTCCAAAATAAGTTCTTGCTCTTGAGTAAAATCACCCAAGTCTCCCAAGCATATGGACACTACAAAAATATATATTCTCTAGTCTCAAGGGACCCTTACAAAGAAAATATTTGTTAGTAAAAAATATGCCCATTTTCATAAGATTGTGAAAAGTAGAGATTTTTTTCTAGGCACAAGCTAGTGGAGAATATTGATTTTCAAAATAAGGTGTTGATTCTACACTAGGGCCCACACCAAAGGGGGATTGATTTGAGTTTGAAGAAAACTTATGCCCAGTGATATATAGAAATGTACACTAGCACTACTATCCCAAATGATATGATCAATCTATGTCTCTGTTAGAACTATAAAATTGATCTTGATCATGACATGAGTAAATATTGGATGAAGAAATGTCAAGTCCACCCATCTATCATTTTCCCAATAATTCCTAACCTACAACCCAAAAATAAGAATACACCTTTCCTTGAAGGGTGCCAAAATTAACATGGAAGAAATCAAATTCTAAAAGAGCCACTTATCTTGCAAAAAATAAAAACTTTTACCATTTGCCACTTTCCATCAAGGTTTACACTAAATTAACTCCCTACCCTCCTAAATATGATTCCAAAAATAAGAACCTTGAAATAGATTATGAAAATCCAATAAATCAACAAGACTCATATTATTGATAAGGTATTTACTCTTTAGGATCTTATTCTAATCTTTATTGTGCTAAAAAATTTGCCAAATTTCTTTAGGCATAAGGGCAAAGTTTAATGATCTAAGAGATTGAACACCCATCCCCCATTAGATTTTATAACTACAAACTTTATCCCATACAACTAGAGCCAAAATTTGTTTATTCTGAACACAAAACCAAACAAAATTCCTTTGTAGCTTTTCCCAACATTTTGAACAAGATAAGAAAAAGTGACAAGTTTTGTGTAGGCAAATTAAGAAGTTTAATTTTCTCTACCTAACTTGTAAAACCCCTTTTTATCTACCTAATTTCACATTGAATTTGTGAATCAAGGTAGGCTAGAAAGACTCATGAGGTTTACTCCCTAAAGGGAGCCCAAGCTAGAAGGCTAGAGGATTATCAATTTTACAATTTAGAATCTTATTAAGCCTCTCCTATCTGGGGATAGGGGTGTTGATAAAGAAGAGAGATATATTTTCCTAATTAATCAACTCCCTAAAAGCCTTAGTGTATACTTGGAGGTGGTCTTTGAAATTGATAGCTTTCCTTATCGAAGATTCCCCATCATAAAAGTATCATCAACAAATTTCCCTTGAAATAAAATTATACCATCCAAAGAAGGTTTAAGGCCAATAATCTACCCATTCAATAGACAACCACTAACTAATATGCCTAGGGTCTCCACCAATATCGCAAAGAGGATATGAGAGAGAGTTTATCTTGTTTGAATCCTTAGGAGGGTTTTTATTTTTTTGAAGAGGACATGTTAACAATAATGAGAAAAGATGAAATGCCAACCAACTAATTAATAAGTTGGATGAAGAAATCCCCAAGGATAAAATTCTACAACCCTTTCAACAAGAATTCCCAATCCACTCTATCATATGCCTTTAAAAGGTCAAGTTTTATAAGAAAACCATAAGAATTCAAACTATTAGTAAAGTGAATCACCTCATGAAATTTAATAATCAAATATAAAATCTATCTAGTAGGCACAAACCTATTATGTTGAGGTGATATGATTGAAGGAAAAATGCACAATAATCTTGAGGCCAATTTTTTTAAAACACCTCATAGATAGAGTTGCACAAGCTTATCAATCTAAATGCTTCCACCATTTGGAACCCTCCATTTTAGGTATCAACACTACAAACATTTAATTACATTGTGTGAGTAGTTTATTGGAGCTAAAAAATAATTTAATAGCTGCACAAATATCAAAACCCACAATCTGCTATACATGTTGAAAGAAAAACATTGGGAAACCATCAAGACCTGGGGATTTTTTACCTTCAAAAGACAAAAGGATTTTATGAACTTCTTCCATAGATGGAATATCCACTAACATTTTATTTATGTCAATTCATAAAAAAATGAAGTAATAGAGGTCAAAAGTTGGCTTTGATTGATAGGGTAGAGGGTGGAGTCTTTTTTCAAGAGGGTGGAGTCTTTTTTCAAGAGGATAGAGAAAAAGTTAAAAAAACCTTAGGTATATCCCCAATAGAATAAAAATATCCTCTAGATCTGAAGATATATTCGATATCCTTTTAGATTTTCTATGTTTATAAGTGATTAGGTGACAAAAATAGTCTTCCTATCCACCACTTTTAGTTAGAAAAGGTCTTGATCTTTGTCTCCAATAAATCCCCTCTTTAGTAAAAATGTGATAATATTTAACCAGCAACACTTTTGCATTGTCAATAAACCCCTAGGAGTCCCCACCAATTAAAAATAGCCCTTTACACCCCATCCATGCCATTTTTTATATTGATTTTTTGAAGAAAGATATCTCCATGGGTCTCCTTAGTCTAGTTTTGAAATTTTCTTTTTAACCTATATCATTTTATTAGTAGTTCTAAACATTGTCAATCCTTCAAACATAACATTCCACCAATTCTGTACAAGGTTGTCAAAATTTGGGTGTTCCATACACATCCTTTAGAACTTAAACACAAAGTTACATTTCATAGCTAGATGCTTGACCAATAGAGAAATTAGGAAGTGGTCCAACCCAATCTTAGTGATGGAGGAAAAAGAACAATTACACCTATACAAAAATCACCCAAAACTAGAATTGTGTCGAGTCTTATGTAAATAAGGTTCTTACCCTTATGGTGGTCGAATCATGTATAAGAATACTCATAAAGATACACATCCAACAGAGAATGAAGATTAATGAAATTCATAAAAATTGGCCTACCATCTTGGTAGGATTGAGAAGAAACTCCTTGTGATTCACCATTCTCATTCAATGGAGAGTTGAAATCACCCATTAAAAACCCCAAAATATCCATTAAAAAGTTCTAGAAGTGCCTACCCCTTCCCAAAAAACTAGCCTCATAGTTTAAGAGTTGGGGGCATAAATTAGACAAAATCCTAGAAAAATTATCCCAAATATGAGAAAACTTGGCACAAATGATATTATTTTAGGACAAAAGAATCTCGCCTTTTATTAGAAAAGTATTCTAAAAGATCACCACACCTCCTACAGTTTACTCTATATTACAATCAACGACTTTTTCCATTCTTGAACAATGAAAGTAGTCCAACTTTTTTTGTAGTCATTTTGGTTTCTTGAATTAACAACACATCAAATTTATGGTCCCAAATCACACTACTCACAATAATTTTTTAATAAGGGGATGTCAATGCCCTAATATTCCTAGACATTATTTTCATTTAGAACTAGGGAAGTAGATCTCATAGATGGTTTTTTTTGTTTCTCATCTACACTATCTTATTCACTAGCTAGCTATCTTTCCTCCTTTCTATTTTTCTTACCCAGTCTAGACTTCTTGCCCATCACATTCAGTTTGAGGCATTGACATGTCAATCATTTGGTGCAATGAACACCACACCTATAACACACTTGATACAAGGAGAGTAATATTGGTATTAATCCTTATAGACAACAAATTTAAGATTATATATAGATTTTCTTTTAGGGTTTGTACATTTTTTCTAGATGAACACCACTATAATATTCTATGGGGCATCTTATAGCACTAATGAATGTTGCTATAAATAATGATTAAAGTATCTCTTATCCCTATGCATTTAGGGATACTTTTTAACAGTAACCACTTAAGTAGATTCCATGATTAAAAGAATTATAGCTTTGTATAAAATTGATTATGATAGATTCCTTATACTTAAGTTTAGGTTATGAGACATAGATGAAAAAAGGTAGAAGAGATGACAGATACAATTTTTATCCCTAAAATAATCATGCACACAAATGAAAATGGATTAGAAAAGTTGATTTCGTGTTGTCCTAACAAATAAATCATAGTATTCAACTACTTTTGTTGAGTACATATAATAAAGTTGGTGGACTCTTAGAACTATTCAAGGTCATTTATAATCTTGTCATGATGATCAATAAAATTGAGAATTGTAATGTCACAAGTTACATTCATGTAATAATATGAATCTTATTAATTAGTTACTATATTTAATAAAGCCTATTTTGAGAGGGATCAAAATATAAGGTAAATTATGACTAGTATATAATTTAGACTATTGTACTTGATGCATATAAGTGATGTTGTAACAAAGAAAGTAATAATTTTTAATAAGAACTTATTTTTATTGAATAGAATGTCTAAGTAATTAAGAAAGTACTTCTTAATGGTTTTAAGTTATTCTCAATTCTACCATCTCTAAAGTTGGTATGTATAAATTTTGCATGGCTTTCTCCACTATGTATGCCTCTTACACAAGCATTGCAGTTCCCTCACTCGTCTCAAATTTAACTAGGTTAACAAAAAGCTAAATTGGCCCTTCACCTTTGAAGAAGCGTATGACTCAAAGTTCCAATAATAATTAATAAAATTAATAAAATCAATAAGATGATAAAAAAATAAAATAAGACAAGACTTATATATACGATTCCACTTTTACTTTACCAAGTCGACTAAATATTTTCTTTTATCGTCCACTCTTCTTGTTATATAGTGCATTTCAAATTCATAGTACAAAAGCTCAACTAATGTCCGATTAAGATTGAATAAATAAAGAGATTGTTAATACAAATACTTGATATCATACGTTTTCTCTATTCATTAATCTTGTGTATTTAATTACAACTCACTCCTAGTTGTCTTTGATTTAGCATTATTGCATCGAGCACTGTGTAAAACCTATGCAACCATATGGCTATGTTTATTATTTTTGTGTTAAAATTAATTGTTTCATTAGTTGGGGATAGAATAGTTACACGAACATTCATTTTCAGATCTTTTTCTTTATCCACATACATGAAGAAGTTGTGCTCTCTAGGTTTTATAACAGTGTGTTTGGTGTTGCGAATTCAATTCTTTTCTTGTGCCATGTTAAATGTTCCTCATCAAAATTGTACTCGATACCAAACTTGTTCCATATAGATGCTGAAAATGTTATTTACATTAATATAGAGTGTTTGTAATATCTGCAGACAGTCTCCTCCTGACTTTATGCAAAACACGAAAATGATTTTGCATGCACAATCCTTATAATCCTTAATAGGTGAGGAGAATTCACTATAACTATAGGCCCAAATATAAAGGAGATTTTATTTAACTTAATTTGTCATGTTGATTGGTGTAAGAATATAAATCAATCATCAAGCCAATCCAGACTAAACTGTGCTTCCGCAATTGCAATCATTGCTTCCCAGTCTTCTCATCACAGATAACCATCTCGAGGGAAGCCGGTTCATAAATACATTTTAGCTATTTTACTCAATCTCACTCAACTTCTTTATTTTTCCCTATTTCCTCTAAAATTTCTCTCTGCCCCTCACAGAATGAGATTTCAAGACATTCTAATACCAGAAGATTTCGAACTGATGAATGGAGCTCTTTTAGGCCTGGTAAAGCTGATAACCTTAGCATTCTAACAATGCTCATATTTCCAAGGTCATAAGGAAAACTATTTACAAGGTCGCAGTTGCTAATAGACCACATCTTAAGGCATATCATAGAAACTAAGAGACGCCTCCTCCAAGGTGCTAGAGTGATCGATGTTAAAATCCTGTAACTTTGTGATGTTGAATGAGGATGCCTATTCAAATCCTACACATAAGCTTAAAGAAAGATTCTCTATGTTTTCAAGTTGTTTTCTTTGTACTTGAATAGTAGGTGTTCAATCAACCCCTCAAAGCCTACACTCTTGAGTTGAGTTAGTCACTTGATAAAACATCTAGACCTTGTACAGTCGCCCTCTTTGTGCCATAATTTAATACCATCAATTTTTTTAGATTTTTCATGGATATTAGAAATTGGGGAAGAAAGTATTTACTTGAAGTCAATAGTAACAATACAGTCCCTGTTGCAGGTAAGTTCGTCTCAATCCACTGATTTTGTTCCACATGGCCTACATGAATAAATGAAAAAAGGAAAAAGAAATCAGATTAACTCACTTCGAATGTTGTAGTTATTTAAATGTAATCATAAATTCTTGAATGCCAATCTAGAAAAAAAATTGGAAAAGAGTTCATAGCATTACATTCTGATTGTGAACATTAGTATCTTATAATTCTACTGAACAGAAATTACGGCAAATGCACTACTACATCCAAATCTTTTAAAAAGTATTAATAGAATATTTAGTGTACACCATACAAAAGTGACTCTATGATATAAACCCATATAAGTAAACACTATATTGTTTTCATGAGAAAGAAACAGTTTAATACAGATGAGGAATTAGTTGTCAAGAATGATGTAAATATTAAAAATTATGTCTAATATATTCAAAATATTAGCAAAAGGGTTGGAAATAAATAATGAAGAGATTCCTTTGATTATCATACCTATGTGAATGGAAAGCAGTTGAACAAAGAAACTCCCATTTTTCTTGCAAATTATGGTTCATTTTTTCCATGAAAAACATCTTCTTGTGGCCTAGATCATCTTGGCATGCCAAATAAAGGGCCAATTCATACATTACATTATGTTGGGAGGCATTCTCATGGGAGATTGCTGCTCTGCTCCTGATAAGTGTGCTTCTACATTAGCTTATAATTCAAACCTGAATAAAGAGAAAACTAAACATGGGAAAGGAAAGACAAATACCTTGGATTGTCAGTCAAATTTAACAGGTTCTGCTTGTAAAGTCTTTTAAGATGGAAAAAGCATTATGTCACTTTCTAACATGAACCCATATGTCCAATAATACGTCAAAACATATTTTTTTGGTCCCTCAAAAATAAACTTTAAGTATATGAAGCATTCCTTGACTACATCATCCAAGGAATTGATACTGAGCCTCAATAATTGAATAAGCCCATTTTTGTGACAATTTTATATGCATTCTCCTTTAGAAGTCTTGTCCTTTTCCCTCTCTCAAATCTAATGTTGTTGGCCATGGAGACAACTTCCGATCACCTTTAGAGCAAGTGGTAAGCCGCCACATTTCGCTTGCAACTATAATGGATAAATTGTCTACAATTTTTTTTTTAAAACACCAATTGAAAGGAATAAAAAAAAATTTCATGTCATGTAGGGAACATAATGAGAGAAAACCTATTTTCAATTGAGAAGGTTTTAGAATTCTATTAATTGTTTTCAGAAAACACCATATGCAGAATCGTCTCTTGTTACAAAACTGTCGATGAAATTTTTATCAAAACCATTTCATGAACTTCTTACAAATAGTTAATTTTTACTGCCATATGAAACATGAAGCCTATTATTATACGACTATACACACGTTACACATTTTCTTAACTTTCGAATCTTATAAGACGTGGTCATTTTTATAGAAGATTCATACATGTCGTCACTTATTCTCCTTGGCTTCCGTGAACTTTCAATAAAAAAAAGAATGAAGATGCGAGGGTTTTGTTAGGAGAATCGAATGTCTTCAACATTTTTATTAGGAAGTGAGTTCAAATATAACTTTTAATGAGTATTTACTAAATATATAATGATGATTTTATCATCGTATGGACTATTCCAAGACCTAGTGTGACTTGAATTCATGAAAAATACTCCTCTTTTTGTGTTGTAAGTTCTTGGTACCAGGATGTTCCTTCCATGTAAAGAGCGGATATAATATTTTGGCTCGTTGTTTAGTAGGTTTTTTCTAATGTTGGTCATTACGTGGTTCAATTTAGCGAGTTCATCTCATGAAATTTGGTCAATACATGGACCATATGTTGTTCAACACATGGCATATAAATTGGTCAATAGGGAGGGTAAAAGTGCTCATTTCAGATTTGACGAGTTTCTTTTGTCATATACATGTTAAGAATGAATTTGTTTCAAAGTTTTGTGAGTTTGTCTACACAAAGTTAATTAGTAATTAGTATGTGATCCTTCGAAGGGATTTCTTATATTTAATTACTAGTACTTGTATCAAAAGGTCTAATGTTTATGTTGATAGTAGCATATGTTGTACAATTGCTGCCATATTGTAATATCCTCCCCTGATTTGACACTTTGACTTGTAGAAATTTAACTTAAGGAATATTGTCAAACACATTGTATGCAAACTCATAAAGTTGATTTCCTCAATAAATTGCTTTCCAATGAGTAGATTTACGAACAACTATGAAGTGACATTAAAATGCATAATACCCATCATAACATTTTCACAAACACTTGGCACACATTCAACAATATATGAAAAATCTGGAAACTCTTTCAATCTGCTGATAAAGGGTGATTTTTAAATGTAGATGTGCACTTACAGCTGCCTTAAGGCTACAACAACTATTCAGACTTGTATTCAACAATTATTATGCAAAGTATCAAAATTTGACAAAAGAAACTTGGAATTAGTTGTCGTAGTATTTTGCAGATGTAGTCAGCAGCCTTCCAAACTTCTAATCAGCTGGAAAAACAAGTAAACTTGATACCAACACTGTTCACGCCATACTGTAGCATAATACTATTCATGCCGACTGTAGCAAAAATACTGTTCATGCAGCACTATAGCAATAACTAACTTCAGATCTGCACCTCAAACCCTTGTAAATTTCTTTATGCGAACGCCCCAAATGAAACCTAGTGTGTTTCCTGAAGTGAAAACAACATCGATCCTCCTAACTGTGTCTTCCAACAGTGAAGAGAATGCTAGCAAAGAGGGATTCCATTCTCCAAGCCCGATAGTCAGATATCCAGCAATATAACATTAATCTTCATCCAAGCATACAAAAAAAAAGCTCTTCCATTTCTTTTATAGTGTTCTCACAAGAGCTCAATCCTTCATTTTCTCAATGTGGGATAAAACATAACTCCCTTTATGTACCTTATGTCTCCAATGTGTTATAAAAATAAAGGGAACTCTTTTAATTTAAATATTTCCCACAAACTATAGTCTATGCATTAATAAAGTTAAATATTTAAATTTAACTTTATAAAATAGCTTTATCAATGCATAACAAATCTTATCAATGATAAATAAGTTTTCCTATCGATTTTAAACAATTACCATTGACATACCACTGTGACTGAATGTTCGGCCATGTCCAAGATGACTTACTATAAATAGTAAGTATGCCCAAAGTTGCGTCAGAACCCCTCAAAAAGACCTGCAACTGAAACTGTCTAGGCCAAATGGCCTCTAAGCCCCTTTAATGTCCTAGTTAGCCTACGAGACTATAGGGAAATAGGCTAATGACAACATCATGCTATGAATGCTAGAAAGGGGACATTATAGTTCGCTCTTTCCAAAATTGCTTGTCCTCAAGCAATTTTAGCTCTGGATGCTGCAATATCTGCTCATTTTCCCAAGTAGCATCCTCGATAGGTAGGTTCCTCCACTTCACTAGAAACTCCCTAATAGTCCTCCTGCGAAGCACCCTCTCCCTGGAGTCAAGTATGGCCTCGGGAACTAAGATAAGCTTTCCCTCATCATCAAGAGGTGGCAATACTACTGAAGGCACCACATTGTGACCCAATGCCTTCTTAAGGCGTGACACATGGAACACATTATGCACTTTACTGTCTGCAGGCAACTCAAACTCATAAGCTACTTCGCCCACTCTCCTGATTACTTTGAATGGTCCATAGTAGCGTGGTTTTAATTTCTCTGCTCCACTCTTCTTGAGAGAGGACTATCTATACGGCTGTAACATGAGGTACACCATATCTCCCACCTCAAAAGACCTCTCAACCCTGTGCTGATCAGCATATTGCTTCTGCTAATTTTGTGCTTTTTGCAAATTTTCCTTCAAGGATCGCATAATGTCCTGACACTCCTGCAAAGTATCCTTGGCCTTAGGCACCCTGCTGTCCCCAAATAACAAATCCAAAAAATTAGGAGCATCATACCTGTACGGTGCCATAAAAGGGGACATTTGAATAGACATATAGAAAAAGGTATTATAGCAGTACTCCCCTAGATGTCGCCACTTCACCCAAACTTCTGCTCTCCTACAATGTAGTTTCGAAGGTACCCCTCAACCCATTTGGTCACTACCTCTGTCTGCCCATCAGTTTGGGGGTGGTAGCTAGTACTCAGAGTGAGCTCTGTTCCACATAACCTGAACAACTCCTGCCAAAAGTGGCTCATAAATCTGCTGTCTCTGTCACTGACTATGCTCCATGGTATCCCATGTAGTCTAAATACCTCTCAAAAAAATAGTTTTGCTGTTTGTGTTGCTAAATATGTAGAAGAAATTGCAAAGAAATGTGCAAATTTCATCAATCTGTCTACCACAACAAAGATACAATCCCGACCCTGTGCCTTGGGGAGGCCTGTGATAAAATCCATGGAAATGCTCTCCCACTTCTTCTCTGGTATGGGTAGGGGCTGTAGTAAACCACCCGAAAAAGAATGTTCCTATTTGTTTTGCTGACACACAGGGCATTCCCTCACAAACTGAAGCACCTCTGATTTGAGTCCTTTCCAGGTGAAGCGCTCTCTCACCTGCCAATATGTCTTAAAGAATCTGGGATGTCCTACCATTGGTGAATCATGAAATGCCCTCAAAATCTTCTGCTTCATAGCAGACCCGGGTACTAAATAAATCCTTTCCTTGTAGATGATCAGATCATTTACGACAGTGTATCGACTATCTTGAATAGCTCCCTCAATAATGCTAGATGCCCAACTATCCTTAGCATATTATGCCAAGATCATCTCTCTCCAATCATCCATGACTATCCCAACAGCAAACAAATGAGGCCTTCTAGATAAAGCATCTGCAACAATATTTTTCTTCCCTTTGACATAGGCTATGTCAAAATCATAGGCCTGCAATTTACTCACCCAATTCTGTTGCTTGTCATTAAGGTCCTTCTATCCAAGGAAATGTTTCAAGCTATTATGATCTATTTTTACTGTGAACCAGCTTCCCACTAAGTACTGCCTGAACTTAGCTAGCGCATGCATGATTGCTAGCATCTCTTTGTCGTAGATGCTGTAGGTTCTCTCCACACCTCATAATTTTCTACTCTCATATGCGATGGGATGTTTTTCTTGCATGAGAACAGCTCCTATGCCCTCTCCCAAGGCATCACACTGTAGCTCAAAGGGCCTGGTGAAATCTGGAATGGCTAAAATAGGACATATACTCATCAGCTCCTTAAACCTGTCAAAACAATCTTGAGCCCTATCTGACCGCTTGAAACTATCTTTCCGTGTCAAATCTGTAAGTCGTGCTGCTATCTGTGAAAATCCCTTCACAAATCTGCTGTAGAACCCACAAAGCTCGAGAAATCCCTTGAGTTGTGAAGTGTTCCTCAATGGTGGCCAATCCAAAATGGCCCTGATCTTGTCTAGGTCAACCCAAACACTTTCTGCACTAATAATATTCCCTAGATAGAGCAACTCTGTCATCCCAAACTCACATTTACTCATCTTGGCATATAATGACTCCCTCTCTAGAATACTGAGCACTGTATCAATATGCTTCAAATGTTCCTCCCAAGTATGGCTATATATCAGTATATCATCAAAAAATATCAACACAAACTTCCTCAACTAATCTCTGAACACTCTATTCATACAGGACTGAAAAGTGGCAGGGGCATTTGTCAACCCAAAGGGCATGACTAAGAACTCAAAATGTCCATAGTGGCATCTTAAAGTTGTCTTCTCCACATCCACCTCTTTAACTCGTATCTGATGGTAGCCGGATCTCAAATCAATCTTGGAGAAGTAGCATGCACCATGCAATTCATCAATAAGCTCATCGATGCGCGGGATAGGCTATCGGTTCTTGATTGTCTTCTTGTTTAGCTCCCTATAATCAATGCTTGGCTTAGCCCCTTCCTCATGTCTTCGGATGGCGGTAAGGTGTGATGATAACTAGCTTAGCCCCTTCCTCTAATTCAATAACATGCTCGATTCCCCTATCCGAGGGTCTCCCTGGAGGTATCTCACCAAACACCTTAGTATGTTTGGTTATTATTTTTTGTACATCAGGTGGATACTCTTGTTTATGCTACTCTATCATCTCAAGCATTACTCTAAACTCTGTTGTCCACTGGACCTAATCATGTCTAAAGAAACTCTGCATCCGCTTGAGTGAAACCACTCAAAGTCTCTCATCTAACAAACCTCTGAGCACTATCTTCTTACCATTTTCCTCAAACCTCATTTCCATTTTCTCAAGGTTAAATGTAAACTCTACCAGAGACTTCATCCAGTTCATCCCAAGCACCATATTCTGATCACCAATGTTGACCACAAAGAAATCTCTTGTCATGTCATAATCTCCCAAATGAAGCTGCAAGTTGGAGATTTTCTTGGTACATTCAATTTTGAAGCCATCGACAACCATCACCTTAAATCCCCTATGCTCCTCTGTATGTAGCCCTCTGCATGTCACAAACTTCTCATCAATGAAGTTATGTGTCGCCCCTATATCAATGAGTGCCACAACTCTCTGTCCATCCAAGGTTCCCCTAACTTTGAAAGTGATGGCCTCCTGTATACTTGACAACTGAGCTATCATGCTATCACCGTGTGCTTCCTCCTATGAAGAACTATCATCATCTCCATCTAATTCAGATGACTGTTCTGAATCTCCATCTACTAACTCTTCGGCTGAAAAGTACTCCATCTGCTTAGCTTTTTCTTTCAATGGACACTTATGTGACAAATCCCAAGGCTCCCTATAATGAAAACAAAGCTTCTTCTTCCTGAGATCATTAAGTGTCTCATTGTCCAACCTCTTACTTTCCTCCTTAGCTGGCTGAACCTCTTTATGAAAAGGTTTCCTGTCCTTATCTTTCCTTGAAGAGAAACTCTTTGCCTAGAATTTATTTTTTGAAGATGAAGAGGAATCCATGTCACGAGCTTTCTTAATGGCTTCCTGCAAAGTGGGAGGGTTGAGAGCTTTAATCCACCCTCTCAACGGATCAGCTAACCCATCCATAAATAGAACTAGTATCCTCCGTTCAGATACATCTGTCACTAACACTGCAAGTTTCTGAAACTCTGAAATGTATGTTTCCAATGATCCCCACTGTTTAAGCTGAGCTAACTCCTTGAAATGGAGTTCTGTATCCTTCCTATCAAAACGTTCAATCAGCCTCTTTGTAAACTCCACATATGAGGTAATGTGTGCATGTCCCATAGTGACCATACCATGATGCCACCACTCGTGTGCTAACCCATCTAGATGAATTGCTGTGTACTTAATAGCTTCTTCCTTGAGCATAGGGTTCAATTGAAAGTATGTGTCAAGCTTTTGAACCCAAGCTCTTGTTGTAGACTTTCCTGAGCCATCATAATATGGTAACTCAAGTCTCCCTACTTTCTTCCATAGCTCATAGCTCTGGTTCCTGTCATGTCCACGTGGCATATGTTTCATCCGCACATCCATATACTCCCTAAAGGTAATTGCAGAAGTAAAATCTGGCCCTCCGTCTTCCTAATCTCTCCTCAACTGGTCCTGTATATCAGTAATCTGGGGCTCTGGTATGAGTTGCTCTGGAGCTCTAGGAGGAAATGTAGGAATCATGGGCCTTGAACTCACTGTCCTAGCTCGCTGGGGTGCATGACCAAAATTGTTCCCAACTTGTTCATCTCCATTATGTGTCCCATCCTGATCATTTCCATTCTGATTGTTACCATTCTGATTATTTCCTCCACCCATGTTAGCATTCAACCCCATTTGACGAGCCATGATCTGCATCATAAGATCCAATCTCTGATTCTGTTCTTGTGCCCTTTGTTTGCTACTCACTGACCCTGTACCAAGGTCTCTAATAACTGTAATAATATTTCCTCTCCAGGATCTAGACCGGCATTCCCACCTCCACCTAACCTTGTATTCCTATCATCTCGGTCACCCATATTGCTGTCTTGATCAAAGAATACCTCTGTTGTGTCTGTATGACTGGATTCTATACCCCCCTGTATGGATGAACTAGACTTTTTGCTTTGCAGGTCTGAACTCCTACTTTGTCTTGCTTTGGTATAGCGGAAATTATAAGGCCCCTATCGCATGCTCAAACATAAATGCTCTGATTTTAGTGTTTTGACATTTCATCAAACACTTTCCCCTCTATCCACCAGTTCCAAATTTCCTATGAGACCTCCATAGGATGGTAGGACTTATACCTCTGATACCACTGTAATATCCTCCCCTGATTTGAAACTTTGACTTGTAGAAATTTAACTTAAGGAATATTGTCAAACACTTTGTATGCAAACTCATAAAGCTGATTTCCTCAATAAATTGTTTTCCAATGAGTAGATTTACGAACAACTATGAAGTGACATTAAAATGCATAATACCCATCATAACATTTTCACAAACACTTGGCACACATTCAACAATATATGAAAAATCTGGAAACTCTTTCAATCTGCTGATAAAGGGTGATTTTTAAATGTAGATGTGCACTTACAGCTGTCTTAAAGGCTACAACAACTATTCAGACTTGTATTCAACAATTATTATGCAAAGTATCAAAATTTGACAGAAGAAACTTGGAATTAGTTGCCGTAGTATTTTGCAAATGTAGTTGGCAGCCTTCCAAACTTCTAATCAGCCGAAAAAACAAGTAAACTTGATACCAACACTGTTCACGCCGTACTGTAGCAAAATACTGTTCATGCTGACTATAGCAAAAATATTGTTCATGCAGCACTATAGCAATAACTAACTTCAGATCTGCACCTCAAACCCTTGTAAATTTCTTTATGCGAATGCTCCAAATGAAACCCAGTGTGTTTCCTAAAGTGAAAACACCATTGATCCTCCTAACTGTGTCTTCCAACAGTGAAGAGAATGCTAGCAAAGAGGGATTCTGTCCTCCAAGCCCAATAGTCAGATATCCAGCAACATAACATTAATCTTCATCCAAGCATACAAAAAAAAAACTCTTCCATTTCTTTTATAGTGTTCTCACAAGAGCTCAATCATTCGTTTTCTCAATGTGGGATAAAACATAACTCCCTTTATGTACCTTATGTCTCCAATGTGTTATAAAAATAAAGGGAACTCTTTTAATTTAAATGTTTCCCACAAACTATAGTCTATGCATTAATAAAGTTAAATATTTAAATTTAACTTTATAAAATGGCTTTATCAATGCATAGCAAATCTTATCAATGATAAATAAGTTTTCCTGTTGATTTTAAACAATTACCATCGACATACCACTGTGACTGAATGTTTGGCCATGTCCAAGATGACTTACTATAAATAGTAAGTATGCCCAAAGTTGCCTTAGAACCCCTCAGAAAGACCTGCAACTGAAACTATCTAGGCCAAATGGCCTCTAAGCCCCTTTAATGTCCTAGTTAGCCTACGAGACTGTGGGGAAATAGGCTAACGACAACATCATGCTATGAATACTAGAAAGGGGACATTACACATATGTTGTACAATTTCTAAAATGTTATAGAAGGTAAATTTTTTTTGTTGAAACTGATTGCTGTGATGATTGTATTTTTCCTGTCCAAAATAATTTGTAACAAAATCATGATTTTGTCAAAATTGCACATCATAAATATTGTTGAGAAATGAAAATTTCTCCCATTAAAATTGAAGTTTATTTCTTTAAGAGAAGTTGTAATTGTGCATTGATCATGCATTAGAAACTATGATACAAGAAATAAGGATTGATTACTTAGAATTGCAAGTTTTTTTAGAATTTTTTTAGTTCAATTCTATAAATAGATTGTAATGATGAAATGTGCTTTGACATCTCCATAATCAATGGACTACTGACAATCTTTAAGAATCTTTGTGATTCATTGCTGATTTCTCTATGCTGTAAAACTCGCTATAAATGAGAGGTATTATAATAAGTTTTTATTAGAAATGAATGAAATATCCTTTCTCTATTGTAGCAGCTCTACGTGTTGTTTCTTTTTTTCTTTTTCTTTTTAATTATTTTATTTGGTGTCAGAGCATATTAGATTGAAAGGTCTCTTGAAGTTTGTAGCTTGTTATAATGACAAAGAAAAAGAGGACATTGGACCCACAATAATGAGTTACACTTTTTAGCCTAAACTAATACTGAACTATAAATTTTCAAGAAAACTTTCACTTTTAGATGCAAATTGACATTTAATGGTTAGGAATTTGAAGATGAAGTAAGTTAGAGTCTTTTAGGTTTTTCTGTTTAGATTCTAAATATATATTTTCAATTTTTATTTGAATTGATTTGATCGAATTATTTTTTCTCCCACAAATATGGTATGTTATAAAAAACCTGATTTTTAAAGAGTGACAATATTTTGACAAAAATAACTTTTTTTCTACAATAGATATCAATGTGATTCTTTCGAATTTAGGTTGCTGATATCCATACCAAAATCATGGTGGTGGTTTGATGTCTTATCCTTAGTATTTCATATTTTATTAGTGTTTAAAGTTGACCTAACTCAAATTTGGACATACATGGCTTTGACACATGTAACTTATTATATATTTACCGGATTTCAAAAAAGAAATTGTTTGATTGAAAGAGGGCTCAAATGGAGACTATAGTTATTTTTCAAAAAAAAAATATCTTAGTTACTATTTTTATATGGGCATCCAATATGGGTTTATTTTTTATCATGAACATGTATTCAATTCAAGTCAAAAAAATGCAAACCTAAAAAATTCAAAATATATCAAATACATAGTCATTAGAAAGCTTGTTTTGAGTACGTGTGTCATGAAAAATGACATGTCTTCAACACTCCATCTAAACATAACAATTGATCCTGGAATCCATGAAAATAATTGAAAATGTTATATCCTTTTTAGGAGACATCTACTTTGTTAGTTTGGATAGAAACTAAATTTCTATTGAAGGTTTTGAAATAATTTCAATAGAAACTATTTTATTTAGTTTACAGAAACTATTTAGGCAAGTTTATCATGAGTTTTTTCGTGTTTAGTTTGATGAAAACTAACTTCAAAAGTAGTTTAGATGAAAAATGTATAGTTTCTATCAAAACTATGTGAGTACTTTCTATCGAAAGTTTTGTGGTCAAAATTTTGTCTTGCACATTTTGGAGGAATGTATTCCTCCAAAAAAGTGTAGTTCTCACTATTGTGGTTTCACCTAGGAAAAAAAAAATCCATGCTTTCTGGGAGCATCTAAGTTCATTTCTAGGTTGCTAATGAGAAAAAAAAATTCAATAAAAGAGTGTAGCCATAGAAAGGAGATTTTAGTTTAGGTATTTCATAGTTTGTTGTCTTTATTAATTTAATTTGAAGAGTGCTTTTGAATAAGTGTCTAGGCTGAGAAAACTAGAAGATTGTGTAAAATAGGATAAAAAGAGATTAAAAAAAGGATTGAGAAGGATGAAATTGTGATTTGATAAGAGAATGATATTGTTAAATGTTCAAGGATTTTCTTTAATTATTGGTAAGCAATAGGGTAGTAGAGCCCGGTAATGTTTGGATCCCCCAAGCACCACCAATATGGCTCAATAGGAGGTGTTGATAAGATACAAGGGTTTCACACTTGAACCTACAATGGACTAGACATAAGGATTTCCAGAGCTGATGGTTAGAGCATTCCAATAAAAAAATGGGATTTCCTAGGTTTGATCCAAGTTTCAAGACTTAAGATTTGATCTTGATTAAGTCTTAGGACTTGATAGAATTGAAACAAAATACAATGATGAATTTGAAGATTTTATATGTTGATGAGTTTTTTGTTGTTAGTAGAAACCACTTGCATGTAAAGTTTTTGGTTGGCTATGAACCACATTAAAAATATTGTTGAGAAATGATAATTTCTACTGTTAAAATATAGGTTTATTTCTTTGAGAGAAGTTGTAATTTTACATTGATCATGCATTAGAAATTATGATAAGAAATAAGGATCAATTACTTTGAACTAGAAGTTTGTTTAGATTTGTTCTAGTTCAATTCTAGAAATAGATTGTAATTGTGACATACATTTTGACATCTTCCAAATCATTGGACTAGTGACAATCTATTAAGAATCTTATTTTTTATCGATCTTTGATTTCTCTATGATGTAAAAATCTTTATAAAGAGGGGTATTGTAATAAGTTTTTATTAGAATTTAATAAACTATCATTTCCTTACTATAGCAGCTATATGTGTTATTTTCATTCATTTTTTATTCTTTTATGTGGTATTAGAGAATATTAGATTGAAAGGGCTCTTGAAGTTTGTAGCTTGTTTCAATGACAAAGGAAAAGAGGACAAACAGTATTTAGGCTTGTCAAGAGCATATGAGTTCTATTTTAGGTTGGTAATGGGAAGAATTTCTTCAATAAAAGAGTGAAGTGTAGTTGTAAAAAGGATATTACATTTTAGGTATTTCAGGGTTTGTGCTCTTTATGACCTTATTGCTAAGAATGCTTTTGAATAAGTGTCTAGGCTGAAAAAAATAGAAGATTGTGTGAAATAGCATAAAGAGAGATTAAAAAGGGGTTGAGAAGGATGAAAGTTGTGATTGGATAAGAGAATGATATTGTTAAATTTTCAAGCATTGTCTTTAAATTTTGGTAAGAAATAAGGCAATAAACCTTAGTAAAATTTGGATTCCCCAAGTGCAAACAATGTGGTTCAATAGGAGGTGTTGATAAGATACAAGGGTTTCACACCTGAACCTACATTGGACTGGATGTCAATATTTCCAGAGCTCATGGTTAGAGAATCCCAAGAGAAAGATGGGATTTCCTACATTTGATCCAAGTTAAAGATTCAAGATTTTGTCTTGATTAAGTCTAAGGACTTGATAGAATTGAAATAAAAGACAATAATGAATTTGAAGATTTTATATGGTGATGAGGTTGTTGTGGTCAGTAGAAACCACTTGCATGAAAAATGTGTAGTTGGTTGCAAACCATGTCATGAATGTAGAACTTTATGAGAAAATAAAAACCATTTTAGAATTTCACTACAAAGGGGCAGTGCATGCAATAACATTCAAGGTTAAAATTAAGGAGGAGTGTTGAGAAAAAATAATTTCTCCATTTATAATTGAAGTTTATTTCTTTGACAATATTTGTAGCCATGTAGTGATCATGCATTAGAAATTATGATCCAACAAACAAGGATCTGTAATTTACAAAAGTTTATTTAGATATATTCTAGTTCAGTTTTAGAAATAGATGGTAACTATGAAATAAATTTTTCCATCTCCAAAATTAGTGGACTAGTGACAATCTTTTAAGAATTTGATTTGTAATTGATCTTTGATTTCTCAATGTTGTAGAACTCTCTCTATATAAGAGGTTTTATAATCTATTTTATTAGAAATCAATAAAATCTTCTTTCCTTCTTTGTATCAGCTTTAAATGTTGTGTTTATTCATTCTTTATATTCATTCAAATATGTCAATAATTCTACTAAACATGAAACATTATCTTTTTGAAATTTATATAGTATAATGTGTTGAATGAGAATGGTTAACTCATTAATAAAAGAATTCAACTAGTTTTTCCTACCTTTACCTACAAAAAAAAATCTCTCTAGTGGCTATGCAATGATGCTCCTATGGCTCTAATACCATGTAATAATTTGCCTAAGGCAAGAATGAAATGCCAAGATTTAGAAGCTCAAGAGATAGCACAAGAGAGACAAGATAGGATCAAATGAGAATGGATTAATTAGACAATTGGATGAATACATCATAGAAGAGCCTTGTATATAAAGACAGCTAGAATGACTACGAGTTAGTAAAGAGATAATCATCACAAAAAAGCACATGTTCGGTACCCATGTACAATATACAAGTGCAAAAGATAGATGCAATGCAATATCTCATAAAGCAAAGAAAGAGGGAAAACCACATGGGAAAACCCCTGTCCAAAAAGAGAGATAAGTACAATAAAAGAAAATGAGAGAGAAGAAGATCTCATGTGAGGAAAAGATCCCACCATACGAGAGAAGAAGTGGAAGATAGACTAGTTAGACTCCCTTCAATGTAGAATGTACACCTATGGTAGATACACAAGGCTCAATGTAGAAACTCCTCCATGATGTAGAACAACATTCCTCCCCTTAGGAAGAAATAGAACCAAAGGTGTACCAATGAAGCCTCTCCCATCTGTAGGAAGAAACCTCAAAATATATGGAATCTCTGAAACCTGCTCAAGTGTCCCCATGTCAATATTGAAAGTTGCCTCCTCCAAATCATGTCTACTAGGCTACTCTGCTAAAAGGGACAAATCAAGCTCAATTGAGGATGAATGAAGAACATGTATCAAAGACTCAAATATCTCCTCTCAAAATAAAGTGACCTCCTCCAAATGCTATATCAAAGGATCTACCTTCATGTCAACCTCAAAAGACTGATCAAGTAGAGAATGAAGATAAGGGTCAGAAAGCCCCCTCATAACAACTAAAGAAGGATCATCTTCACCAAAGAGAAGATGAATGTCATCAGTAGTGTCTCCCAAATCTGCAATGTAGGACTCCATAAACAAACTTGTAATGTCTATCAAGTAGTCATCCCATGGAACTGAGTCTAGAAGACAATGAATATCTTGTTGCACTGAATCACTTGAATCCATGGCTAGGTGAATACAAATATCATTAATAACAAAAAAAATGCAATATCAATAGGAGGAGAAGAAATCGATGACTCTAGAATTTGATCATATGTGAGAACACCTAAGTTCAAGTAGCCAAAGTTCCCCTCAAAGTCTGAATCAACACTAGAAGTGTGATCAACATCTAATGAAGAATTTGCCAAGAAATTACTGTTATCATCATGACCAAAGTTTGAGTAGTATTGCTAAGATGTATGATCAACCACTCCTATAGGAATGATCTGTCTAGTCTCCAAGTCTCTAATAAAAAATGCATCAGGTGTGAATTCCACAGTCCTTCTATCTCCATGAGTGAGTTGATAGATGGAAAGAAGATTAGGACTTAGTTGAGGTACACACAACACATCTTTGAATCATCCCTCCCCCTTATCAATATTTCCCTTCCCAATCACATTCATGTAAGTATGATTTCCCATCAAGATAGGTGGATTATGACAATGATCACATGATGAAAACATAGATTGTGAAGATGGCATATGATGAGAAGCCCCTGAATCTAGAAGTCATCTCTCTAAATATTGACTTGAAGTAGCTACTAAGGCTTGAACTTTACCCATGTGATCCTTTCCTTTATCAAAATTTAAATGCGAAGAAGAGGGTGAAGTAGTCATTCTTGAAGGTAGACTAATTTGATTCTTCTTGAGAAGATTCTTGAGTTCATCAATTTCCTTCTTGTAACAATGATGTTCTACATGTCCATTCTTCTTGCAATATGCAAAAGTAGGAAACTCCTTCTTGGAGGATTTAACCTTACTGTTGGAGTTTCCTTGTGGTGAGGAGGTTGAGTGTTCTTTCTCTTGTTGTGAATTTTGTTGCCATTATTTTTTCTTCTTGTTAGACCCTTTTCTTTGATTCCCTTTACTAGCCACTAATACCTTAGACTCTAAAGACTTGAGAACCCCCATGCTCATCCAGTTTGATTGTTCTACCATCAACATCTTTGTGAAGGAATCAAATGAAGGCATGGTGTAGGAAGAACCTAAGGTCAACTTATGAGTGTTGAAGCTTGAAAAACATGATGCATACTATAGAGGAAGTTTTCTACTCAAATTATAGATCAATTTTTCATCCTCTATGGTAATTCCACAATCCTTAACCATTGACCTTAGCTCATGTTCCTTAGTGATATAGTCTTGAATTCTATCAAACACCTTTGAATCTAATGAGATGAGATTTCCATCAAGTTCAAAACCCCTAGCTTTGTCTACTTTTTCATACAAGCTAGCAAACTTATCCCATGCTTCCTTTACTATTTTATAATTATCAATGTGGAAGATAAGATCTTCATGTACATACTTTCTCAAAGTACCAATAGCAACCTTATTGTTATGATTCCATTCATTTAGTTAATCAGGATTAGATGGTGGAACCATGGTTCCATCAAGATAATCAATTAAAAAATTTTCCATCATTTTACTCCATGCTCTAATTTTCCATGTAGCATAATTATGTAGATTGAAAAGTGGAAACTGGGACAACCCATGATGCAAAATAAAAGAACACAAGAGAAAGAGAAGTGCAAACACTCAAGACACAACCCTAAATCACTCAATCAAAGAACCCCCCCAAAATGGATGATATTAGCACTTTATACTTAGTGCATGTACAATTTCCACTTGTCAAAATGAACCAAATTGGACTTCTAATTTTGGTGGTTACAACAACAAATATGAAGCTATATCAGACTCAACAAGATAAGACACAAGACCTCTCAAGGATCTAATTAATTACAAGTGCCAAAATAGGTAAAAAATGACCAAATTTTGAAAGTACTATATCCACTCAAAATTACTCCAAACTGATACCAAATGTAGAAAGTAGACAAAACATATGCACTTTAAAAAAAAATTGTAACTGAATATGTGTCCAGATGAGCCCGAACTAACCCTTTGAAGTTGCAAAAAATGGGATTTGTGATTTTTAGAAAAATTCAAGAACGGGGATTTCAAACAACCTACAACAATGTGTAGATCACGAAATTCTACCCCAAAACAAAAAAAAATTGCTCGAAAAAAGGAGTTCGTATGAGGGAGATATCATTGTTTGAAAATCACCTCTAAAATTATTTTTTCCTGAATCCATCGTCACACCTCTAAAAAAATGATTCTAGATTTCAGCTCAGATGTTTGATTTTGATGAAACAAGAGTCAATTTAGGGGTTTTTTGACCTTCTAAATGTGATACCAACATCTGATTTGCACCAGCAAGCTCCAACCTTTACCTACAAAAAAAAATCTCTCTAGTGACTATGCAATGATGCTCCTATGGGTCTGATACCATGTAAGAATTTGCCTAAGGCAAGAATGAAATGCCAAGATCTAGAAGCTCACTAGATAGCACAAGAGAGATAAGATATGATCAAATGAGAATGGATTAATCAAATAATTAGATGAATACATCATAGAAGAGCCTTGTATATAACGGTAGCTAGAATGACTAGGAGTCAAAAAAGAGATAATCATCACAACTAAGCATATGTCCACCAAGATTGCATTATCCTCCATTATGCATGAATGTACATGCAAAAATGAGAGGATAAGAATGTAAAGGTGTATCTCATAAAGAGATGTAGTAAACAACATGTGCTCAGTTGGAGTGTGAACAACTATATTGTCTACATGACAACTCATATGAGTATGCACACTCCTAGGTGTCTACATGACAACTAATATGCTAAAGCATTAACCTAAGTAAACATAAGTAAAGTGTAAATATTAAATAATTATTTACACCAACAAAGATGATCTATCATCCCAAGAAATTGACAAAACATTTATTAGGGTAGTAGATACAAAATGGAAGATTTGTTAGAGACTTCAAAATTTGTTATGGATTTTATCGCACACAATGATCTCCATGTTGATTTTATTTGAGTGCATTAAATTTATTATGGTATCTACAATTTGGATATATTCATGAAAGAACTTACTATGTGGAAAAAATAAAATACATATTTGAAGGATTAGCTTTGGTCAAGTGATTCCTATTGAAAACGGTATGTTGCCCTTGAGCCAAATGCCCACCTACCTGCTTGACACACTTAAACTTAGTAGTTGAGTTTGAAATATTAAAAGAGAGGGAAAATAATTTGAGATGAGACAAAAGGAATGAAACCTCATTCATCCATAGATAAGAATGAAGATTGGCAGATTAGAGTAGAGGAGAAAAAGAATAATTAGAGTAGAGTTTAGAAAGCACAAAAGGCAGAGGAAAAAAAGGAAGGTTTAGTTTCAAAGTATGTAATAGCATATGATGAATCTCTCTATCATTTCATATGTTGTTTTTTGTTTTTGCTGTGAAGTAGTGATTGCTCCAGGAATTATTGTATGTGGTCTTGTAGTGTTGCAATTTTATATTTCAAGTAGAAGTTGTAGGTTAAATTATTTTATTTCTGCTTGAAGTCCTATCCTCCTAGATTTGTATTCAGTTGAATCAGTTTATGAATAGAAAGCAAGAAAGAAGGAATATTACTTGATCCAATTTTTTTCGGCTCATTGTTGTCTCCTTTCTATTTTTTATGCATGGTTCTTAGTATTTGAAAATTTTAGAGTTGCATGATCTCTATTATCATTCTTGTGCTTTAATGGTGGATTCAGAGATTAGACTACAAGTCTATAGTTAACTCGCTCAGTTCACTCTTTAAATGAGCTCAAATTTTGACAACTCAGTTAGTGTAAGTCTTGTTGTTCCTATCAATTTATAGTTGAGCCAATCAAGGTTCTTATCGAGCTTACTTGGTTTCTACTCTTACTAACTTCACTCGGTAGCTTCCTTGCTGACCAGATTGTGTCACTTGATCCCTTCATTGATTGAGTTCACTTGGTCACTATGTAGCTTGTGTGTTACTACTGAGATCTAATTTTGTTTGGAGACTAAGTCACTCCACATCCACTAGTTCCATGAAAACTCCACTCAACTCCTTGCCATGTCAAGTTCATTTGGCACCCACTACCCGAAACTCTACATTAACCTAGTTGTTGAGAAAAATTTTAAGTTGTGAAGTTATATAATTTATCACATGGTATAAGAGCTTTGAGGCCCCACATCCTCATGAGTTTGGGAATTTGTTTTTTTGGTTTTTGACATGGTAGGAGATGCAAGAAAGACATGGTAGCATCCACCATCCTTTAATGGATAGAATTATGATACATGGGCAAAGAAGATGAGAACCATCATGATTGCTAATGATTTGTGAAAGTTTGTGATGAATGGGTTAAATGATGTAACCAAACCAGCAAAGTATCCTACTCTCACAAACCCTTAGAAGACTCAGTTGAAGGAGTCAAGGAGAAAGGATGCAAAAGCCTTAAGTCTGATTGAGGCAAAAATGATAGAAATTATTTTTCCTAAGATATCAGCAATTAATTACTTAGAGGAAGCATGTGAAATTCTTGAGACAAACTTCAAAGGGACTAAAAAAGTTTGAGCAGTGAAGCTACAAATGATTAGAAGGGAGTTTGAGACCCTTCAAATGAAGGACAATCAACCTATTGCAGAGTTCAACTCAAGAGTCTCTACTTTGATGAACCAACTCAAATCAAATGGAGAAGAGTATGAAGAGAAAATGATTGTGGAGAAGATATTGAGGAGTCTACCTCAAAAATATAACAATCTTGTGATGACCGTTGAGGAAGCAAAGGAGCTCATCACATTGACCATGGATGAGTTGATGGGAACCCTTCAAACCCATAAGCACTAGATTAATAGATCAACAAAAAATTTCCAAGACTAGCAATCTTTCAAGTCTCAATTACAAGTAAATTGAATAGACAAGAGAGAGGAAGAAATGGCTTGGGTAGCGGCTCAAGAAGTAGAGGTCATGGAAGAAATGGTCAAAGGAATGCTGGTGCAGAAAGCTATAAAAAAATAAACAACCAAGAGGGATAAAGTAGCCCTCAAAAAAGCTTTAGAAGAGGTAAGAAGAATTACAACTCTAATAAGAGAAATGAAGAATGCTACTACTATCACAAGTTTGTGTATTATGCAAGTAAATGCTGGAAGAAGAAGGGTGATCAATCAATATAGAATAGAAATGTGGCTGATGTGAACATGGGAAATGCAAACAATCCCACAACCTTTATCATGCATAAAATTGGTGAAGAAGGAAGCCCTAAGGTATGGTACTTGGACAATAGTTGTAGTAATCATATGAGTGATAATGAAAGTATATTTTCTTTCATTAATAAAAGGTTCAAGTCTGAAATTAAGATGGGAAATAATGGAACATTCCCATTGTGGGAAAATGATCTATCATGGTCCACACCAAGCAAGGGCAAGAAGAGGGAAAATGTATATTTTTCCCCAGGTATGAAGCACAATTTGATGAGTGTTGGAAAACTCATTCAAAATGGTTATAAGGTGCTAATGGAAAATGAAAAGTGTGTCATTCATGAAAAGGATGGGAGTAAGTGAATACATGCAATAGTCCAAATCATAAAGAACTGAATGTTACCCTTAAAGATAGAGACATGCTTCTCTTCTCAAGTTAGTGTTGTACCTCCCAAGCATACATGTATAGTAGTACATCAACAATCAGCTCTTAGGAGAATGATTGAAGACCCCTCCAAGATATGGCATCTCAGCTATGGACATCTTAGCTTTGCTGGTTTAAATTTGTTGTCCAAGAAATGAATGGTAGATGGTTTGTCAAGCATTGTAGATTCATGTGACAAGTGTGAGGCTTGCATTTTCAATAAGCAACATAGGCTTCCCTTTAATTAGAATTGGTGCATTCTAATTTAGTTGGCCCTATCCAAACTACTTCTATTGGGGGGAATACTTATTTCATGACATTTATAGATAATTTTAGTCATAGGACATGGGTGTATTTCTTGAAAAGAAAATCTAAAGCATTTGATAAATTTGTTGAATTTAAAGCCCTGCCTGAAAAAGAATGTGGACACTATGTCAAGGTCCTTAGGTCAGATAGAGAAGGGTAGTCTACCTCCAATATATTTGTAAATTTTTACAGGAAAAATGACATCAAGAAGAAGCTTACAACCAGTTATACTCCATAGCAAAATGGAGTGTCTGAGTGGAAGAAAATGACCATTGTTGAGACAACAAGGAGTATGATGAAAGAAAAGGGACTCCCAACTGAATATTAGGGAAAGGCTATAACAAAAAAAATACACTTGATAAATAGGTGTCCTACAAAGTCATTTTGTGATAAGATTCCTCTTGAGGCATGGTCAAGACATAGATGGATAGTTCAAAACTTAAGAGTGTTTTGATGTGTAGCATATACACATGTGCCAAAGGAACAAAGGAAATAGAAGAATGAAAAAGGTGTGAAGTGTACTTTTACTGGTTACAACTCAGAATCAAAGGCTTATAGGTTGTATGATCCAATCACCAAGAAGATAATAATTTAAAGAGATGTGGAGTTTCTTGAAAATCAGTCATGGGATGGCTCCGTAGATGAATCTTCAAGCACTTCAAGTAAAGTCTTGACCATTGAAGAAGAAGATGACATTGGTGACTCTAGAAGAGGTAAGAAGAATTACAACTCCAATAAGAGAAATGTAGAATGCTACTACGATCACAAGTTTGGGTATTATGAAACTAAATGCTACAAGAAGGTGATCAATCAATATTGAATAGAAATGTGGCTGATGTGAACATGGGAAATGCAAACAAGCCCAACACTTTCATCATGTGTAACATTGGTGAAGAAGAAAGCCCTGAGGCATGGTACTTGGCCAACAATTGTAGCAATCATATGAGTGGTAATAAAAGTATATTTTCTTTCATTAACAAAAGGTTCAAACCTAAAATTAGGATGGGAAATAATGGAACATTCCCATTGTGGGAAACTGATCTATCATGGTTTGCAGCAAGCAAGGTAAGAAGAGGGAGATACAAAATGTATATTTTTCTCCAGGTATGAAGCACAATTTAATGAGTGTTGGACAACTCATTCAAAATGGTTATAAGGTGCTAATGGAAAATGAAATGTGTGTCATTCATGAAAAGGATGGGAGTAAGTGAATACACGCAAAAATCAAGTGAATACATGCAGCAATCCAAATGACAAAGAAGCAAATTTTCCCCTTAAGGATAGAGACATGCTTCTCTTCTCAAGTTAGTGTTGCACCTTCCAAGCATAAATGTATAGTAGTACATCAAAAATCAGCTCCTAGGAGAATGGTTGAAGACCCCTCCAAGATATGGCATTTTAGGTATGGTCATCTTGGCTTTGCTGGTTTAAATTTGTTGCCAAAGAATGGTAGATGCTTTGCCAAGCATTGTAGATTCATGTGACAAGTGTGAGGCTTGTATTTTCAATAAGAAACATAGGCTTCCCTTTAATTATGGTAATTCTACAAGGGCAAGGGCACCATTAGAATTGGTGCATTCTGATTTAGTTGGCCTTATGAAAACTACTTCTATTGGGGGGAGTTCTTATTTCATGACATTTATATATAATTTCAGTCATAGGACATGGGTGTATTTTTTAAAATAAAATCTAAAACATTTGATAAATTTGTTGAATTTAAAGCCTTGGCTAAAAAAGAATGTGGACACTATGTCCAGGTCCTTAGGTCAGATAGAGGAGGGCAATATACCTCCAATATATTTGTAATTTTTTGCAGGAAGAATGGCATCAAGAAGAAACTTGCAGCTAGTTATACTCCATAGTGAAATGGAGTGTCTGAGTGGAAGAACGTGACCATTATTGAGATGGAAAGAAGTATGATGAAAGAAAAGGGACTCCCAACTGAACATTAGGGAAAGGCTATAGCAAAAACAATATACTTGATAAATAGGTGTCCTACAAAGTCAGTTCGTGACAAGATTCCTCTTGAGACATGGTCAAGACATAGATGAACAATTCAAAATTTAAGAGTGCTTGGATGTGTAGCATATAAATATGTGCCAAAGGAAAAAAGGAAAAATATGAATGATAAATGTGTGAAGTGTATTATTATTGGTTACAACTCAGAATCAAAGGCTTATAGGTTGTATGATCCAATCACCAAGAAGATCATCATTTAAAGAGATGTGGAGTTTCTTGAAAATCAGTCATGGGATGGCTTCGTAGATGAATCTTCAACCACTTCAAGTAAAGTCTTGACCATTGAAGAAGAAGATGAAATTGGTGATCAACAAGATGATGGAGCAGAAAACATGGATAGTTGTAGAGAAAGGCAAAAATGAAAGCAACCTCTAACATGCCAAGTTTTAGTTCCTAGTAGTTTAAGAAAGCCCTGAGCTATTATGTAAAATAGTAGTAGTAGCAACACTGAGATTTTAGATCCCACTCTTGCGTCCCTACTACCAAGAAAGACTAAGAGTCTAAGGGAGATATACTAAGAAGAAAGGTATGATGAAAAGTTTGATGAGAGTGTTAATTTTGCATTATTTTCTCATACTGATCCAATCTATTTTTAAGAAGTTATGAAAGAAGAGAAATGGTGTAATGCTATGGGTGAGGAAATGGATTCTATTAAAAGAAATGAAACATGGGAGTTAACTACTTTACCTCCCAAGAAACAAGTAACTGGAGTGAAATGGGTTTACAAGACCAAGTGCAATGCTAAAGGAAAAATAAATAGGCACAAGGAACGCTTAGCAATCAAGGGGTACAAGAAGCAGTATGAAAGAGATTATGATGAGACATATGCCCTAGTTGCAAGAATGGGAGCTATGCATGTTGTCATAGCAATTGCAGCCCAACAAAAATGGAAGGTATACCAAATGGATGTGAAGTCTACCTTCTTAAATAGTGTATTGAAAGAAGAGGTGTATGTGGTGTAGCCACCTAGTTATGAATATTGGGTGAAGAACACAAGGTGTATATATTGAAGAGAGCTCTATATGGGCTCAAACAAGCTCCATGAGCATGGTATAGTAGGATTGACTCATACTTGATGAGCAATGGTTTTAGAAAAAGTGATGGTGAGGCCACACTCTACATCAAGGAAGCATGTAGTAAAGTTTTAATTATTATCTTGTATATAGATGACTTAATCTTCACTAGAAATGATAATTTCCTAATTGGTGAGTTCAAAGAGGCATGAAGAATGGATTAAAAATGATAGACCCAGGTCTCTTGAAGTACTTTCTAGGAATAGAAGTAAAAAAATGCATGATGATATCTTCATATCTCAAGAAAAATATGCAAATCAGATCTTGGAGAGATTCAAAATGTAGAATAGCTAGGTAGCGCCAACACCAATAGCAATAGGTCTAAAGTTGAGGATGAAATATTGTAGAAAAAGTGTGAATCCAACACTATTAAAGAGTATGGTTGGAAGCTTAATATATTTGACAACAACTTGGTTTGACATGATGCATGCAGTAAATTTGATTTCCAGATTTATGGAAACACCAAAGGATTCCCATTCGCAAGTGGGAAAGAGGATCCTAAGGTATGTGAATGGTACCAAGGGATTTTAGATTTTGCATACTATAGATAATGATTTCAAGTTGGTTGGCTATACTGATAGTGATTGGGCTAGAAGCCTAGATGATAGGAAGAGCACTTCTGGATACATGTTTCATATGGGATTGGATGCAATTTCGTGGGCATCCAAGAAGCAATCTATTGTTGCTCAATCTATAACAAAGGTTGCTTACATAGCACTAAATGTAGATACAAGTCAAGCTATTTGGTTAAGGAGAACAATGAAAGATTTAAATGAAAGGAAAGAGGATGGAACCACAATCTTTTGTGACAATATTTCCTCAATTGCATTTTCTATGGGAGAAGCAAACACATCGAGATCAAATATCGCTTCATAACAAAGCTAGATTAGAATGACAACATCAAAATGGAATTTTGTACATCTGAGCAACAACTAGTAGATACTTTGACTAAACCTTTGGACATAGCAACTTATGTGTGTCTAAGAAATAGTATTAGCATAGTTGATTTGGATTAGGAGTGATCCTTGTTTGTTTAACTCAAGACAAAGAGGAAGTGTTGAAAATGGTCAGTTTCCCTTGAGCCAAACACCCACCTACTTGCCTGACATACCTAAACTTGGTAGGTGAGCATGAAATCTGAAAAGAAAGGGAAAAAATTTTGAGATGATAAAAAAGGAATGAAGCCTCATTCATTCATTGATAAGAAAGAAGATCAAAATATCAAAGTAGAGTTCAGAAAGAACATATGGTAGAGGATAGAAGGAAGGTTTATTTTCAAAGAATACATCAACATGTGTTGAATCTCCCTATCATTTTGTAAGTTCATTTTTGTCTGCCTTGTAAAGAAGTGATTGCTCCAAGCATTATTGTATGCAGTCTTGTAGTGTTGCTAGTTTATATTTCAAGCTGAAGTTTTAGGTTAAAGTATTTGGTTTCTGGTTGAAGCCCTATGATCTCAAATTTGTATTTAGTTGAAATAGTTTATGAATAGAAAGCAAGAAAGCATGCATATTAGTTGATCCATATGTTTTTAGCTAATTTTTGTCTCCTTTCTATTTTTTATGCATGGTGCTTAGTATTTGAAAATTTTATAGTTGCATGTTCTTTGTTATCATTCTTCTGCTTTAATGGTGGAAAATTTTAGACTGCAATTCTGTAGTTAACTCATCCAGTTCACTCTTTAAATGAGGTCACCTTCTAAAAACTCTATCAATGTAAGTCTTGCTATTCCTACCAAGTTATAGTTGAGCCAATCAAGGTTCTTACCGAGCTTACTTGGTTTCTAGTCTTACTGAGTCCACTTGATACCTTCCTTGCTAAGTAGATCATGTCACTCAGTCCATTCATTGATCGAGTTCACTTGGTTACTGTACTACCTGTGTGTTACTATCGATCTCTAACTCCCTTTGGTGATTGAGTCACTCAAAATCCACTACTATTGAGAAAACTCCACTTGGCTCCTTATCGTGTTGAGTTCACTCGACACCCACTTCCTGTCACTCAGCAACAACCTAGTTGCCGAGCAAAATTTTGAGTTGTGAAGTTATATATCTTGCAATTCCATGGAGTATATTTAATATGATATGTATTTAATCTTCAGACACTTCCCTATAGTTGGGTAGAATGAAAAATTAACCAATATCAAATTGGGAACATGTAATGAAACAAGTTCATTATTAGTCTAAAAGATGATCTCTAAGAAAAACTCTATAATTAGATCTTTATAGAGTGTCTAAAGTTCACCAATACCAAGTGATTGTTTTACAAACAAAATGGATTAATACATAAGTAGAGAGTTTAAATATTGTAACCATTCAAGGCCTAAAAAAAAAAGCTCTTTCAATTAGCATATCAAGGTATTGGATGATAAAAACTAAGTTTTTTATAAGTTCACTTGATTGTTGATGCTCTTCTCTAATGTTTCACACACTACCATAAATTAATTTCAAAACTTTTTTGTCACTATTCTATAGTGATTAAAACAAACTCTCAAGTAAAAGTGGGTTATAAGAACTGGTTGGTTGCAATTTATGGAATCATTGTGTTGTTATTTGGAGATAAAATCATAGAACACAACTAAATCATATTAACCATCTAGAAGGCTTTGTGCAATTTTACAATTCATTAAAAAAGCTAGGGACTCTAAAAAAAACTTAGTTGGACAAATTTTTCTAAATACAAGATTTTGAGAGATTCGATACAGTGGTATGGTGCTGGAAATTTATAAGCAACTTATATAGATAATGCATCATTCAACAACAACTAAGGAAAGGCATACATTTCCATCCTTAGGAAAATTCAACTAGTTCACCATAACATTTCTAAATTTTTAAGTTCTAAAATAAATATGCTTTAAGCCCCAGATAAAAATAGATCAACTAACCACACCGTTAATGGATTACCATGAAATATTAATGTAAAGTTCACTGAAAACACACATTCTTTAATTTTTATTATATCTATTCAAGAAGATTGCAACACAAATTCAATACAACCATCCACAAAACATGAAAAGAGAAAGTGTGTTATAATACTACCATAAAAATGACAAAAAAGATGGAAGGGAAGACATACACATAATACCCATCAATCCTTCATTGGGATGTAGACACCATTTGGCCATTACTCTTTCGAGCTGTGTAGCATATCAACATATATTGACTCAAATATTTGTATAAGTCTCATCAATAGCCAAGGTTGATATGCAGGATGTAGAGTTATAAATTTTCACAGCCTTTTTTTTGGAAAGAATATAGCTTTAAATGTGTTTGAGAACAAATGATTTATCTAGATTTATGCAAATGATGCTCTACTCGATATAGGTAAGTAGTAGGTGCTCTCATGGATACTTATTTGGCCAAAAAAATGGAAAGAGGCTACTATAAGAAGAAAATGAGGAGAATAAAGTTTTGTAGAGAAAATTGTTGTTCTCCTCACATGAGTAATAAAAATAAACTAGCATGGTTATGGTAGCATGTAAAACTCCTGCTTCCAAAAGCATCTATGACTAAGTTTGTTCTACTTATTTGTGTGGAAGACCAATTTCTAGTTATAGCTGGTAGATGGGTGAGTTTCAATGTTGCATAAACTCCTAAGAGTCATGGTCTTGTAGACAATTGAGGTGAGGGAAATCAATAAAAAAACCAAATACATATATAACCTATTAAATCATTCCAACAAGAATGACCTCTATTTAGCTGCCTAAAATTTAAAAGCTTGATATTGCATGTTGCAATGCTTTTCTTCATCGTATCATTTTCTTTAAGAATCAATATTGTTTTTTTCTTAATCAAGGATAAAATTATAATGCTTGCTTTGCATATGCTTAAATTATCATTAGTAATCATGGAATTCTTTTTAAAACAAATGCATGTTACAACACTAGTATGACTAGAATTTCAAGAGCAAATACATGTGACAACATAACTGTCACAACATACCCAGAGAATAAAGGTTATAGTAGGAAAGGTTAGACATTTGTGTTTAAAAATACCTAGTTTAAAAAGAGAAGAACCTAAGTTTGAACCATTTTCCCAAATTTAGCAATCTTTGCCTAACAATAAGTTTAAATTTTGGGAGAAAAATGGAACATAGTAGACCTAGAATATGTAAGGAAGAACATTTTTTTCTACCTTTCTCACTATCATCTTTACTTCTTTGCCTTCATTGTGCTGACTATACTACAAACATGTTGTAAATTTAAAAAACATTAAAATATATGTCAATAATGAATAGACATACACATAAATACAACAATAATATCAAATACCAATTAGAAAAATAATTGATAAAAGTAGTACTCATAAAATCTTGTTATGCCCTTTACATTTTCTACCACGCTCTGATAGTTACATTGTACCCACTATAAATCAAAGAAATTTCAAATATATGTTAATTGAAATTTTCAAAATCTAACATTGTATTGAGCTTTTTTTTATATGGATTGAGATTATTCAAACCAATCCTATATTTTCTATATGTTCTAAACCAATAACTAAAGATCATTTTCATGTGCTTCTAAATCAAGTCAAGATTGAATTGATCGTTGCCACGGATTGAAAGATTAATTTGGAAATTCTTTATAGTTTATGGATTTAAATTACTCAAACAAATCCTATGGTTTCTAAATTCATGTTAATTCTTCATATGCATGAGAAGAAGGCCAACTAAAATTCCAAAAACATGAGTAATAGATCAGTAATTTTTAAATAAAAGAAAGCTCATTGCACTTCATGCAATGACTTGCATGTCATCATAAAAAAAACATAGAAATTTTGGACAATTTATTGAAATGGAAAGGTTGTTAAGCCAAATCCTAATATAAATAAAAAAAATTGGCAAATCTAAGCCAAAAGATTAAATTAAGAAGTTATCCAAATTTAGTTTTTGCATGCATTTGAAAATATGAAAACTGATTGGAAATTGTCTCAATGTATATCAATCCTATTCGACTAAATATGGTGGTGGATGTGGAGTAAAGACATACCACTAAATATTGTAATGGACGTGCATTAAAATAGTTGGAAGTATTGTGCCATTGTAATGGATTATCAAAATGGGTTCACATTCTATTCTGGGAGAATATTTATCACTAACTATAGGTGCACATATATTCATATATAATAATGATATTTTTGAGGTTGAGACCAAAGCGTAATTAATTCATTGATTCTCTAATCACCAATTATTATGATCATAGATCAATACAAAGAAAGAAAACTGCATAAATGAACGAGCCAATGTAACCAATAATAGAAACTACTTTTCATCATGTTGTGAAGGAAAAGTGGAGTATGTTTTGATTCATGACTGCAACACTAAAAATAGGTCCTAGATTTTGAGTGAATTTCATACTGAAAAATATATATTATATAGAATACGACACTATATTTATATTTATAACGTTCAATTTATATGATATAGTGTACATGACATGGAGTAAATCCATTCCACTGAATATGTTAAATTTTTGGAGAACCGACATCTAACATTTTTCATGTATATGACAAGCTTCCAGCTATTGTGTGTCATTTAATAAAAAGTCTATTGGCTTGATAAATCAATTTCGATAACTTGTGATTAATCGGTGAGATTTATTATATTTAATTATAAATCAATTTTGATAAGTTCTTGGTAATTTGTCTATGGTTTTATCTTACTATTTTATTCTTTTCTGAATTTTTGATATTGAAAATTTTAATCTAAGTTGATATCTTTATATTCATGATTAATGTATTGATTAATGTATTGGAGTGTATTGACTATGTAAAGTATTATGAGGGGTTTATTTATTATACCAATGTTTTCAAAAGTATGATCATCTCTTATATTTCACTTCTAAAAATTAAATTATTCTCAATCATTTAGATTGATATTTGTTACAAAAAATACTTTTGATTTTTTTTTTTACTCAAATAACTTTTATTATTACTAATCATATAGATACAAATTTTATTATTGTACTTTGATTTTTTCAAATTAGTTTTTTTTGTGAAGCTTGCTTCTAGGTTTTCCTTTATTGCTAAAAGAGAAAAATGTCGGCCTATAGTTTTTAGTTACAACTATTAAGACATGTCTCCCTTGATTGAGTGATTAATTATACTAGTTTCATTTATTATTTTCACTTAGGGTCAAATAAGAAATAAGTCCTCATAAAAATTAAGGGTTAAACTCAATCATTTACAATGATTGGATAAGAATAAAGAGTGCATTGAGATTGTTCAATGTTCAGAATAATTGAGAGGGGAAATTAATCAGTTATCAAAGTTCTATAGGTACCAAATAATAAATACTTAAACAACTTCAAATGCAATCATCCATTAGCTTGACCTTTATAGTAAACTTTCACTAACATAAATAAACAGTTCACTGTCCCAAATATAATAGACTTGCAGAATGTAAACATTAATAGTAAATTGTCACAAATAAAATCCATACAAGTTTGACACTAGAATTTAATGTGGAAACTCAATTTGAGAAAAAACACTAGTTACATGTCACCAATCTTTTCAGTCTTTTGAAGTGAGCTCTATTAGGAGCCAACCCTATTAAACATGTTGTTAAATTTGACCTTGTTAGAGGATTTAATCACCTTGTTAGGAGTGGCCTTGTTAGAAGACTTTAGAACAATCCATAATAATCCCACCTTGATTAAATGATTTCAAATCGATACAATGTTTAGAAAGTAACAACTAGTTTTGATATGTCAAATTTAACTCACTTTGAAAATAAAGATATTAGTTTGGCTTATATGATGATCAACTAATTGGCCTTCAATGTCATCTCAGTCTCTAATATGCTTGGAAAATTGTTAAGCAATCACTCTTCACTTCTTCTCAACTCCTCTCAGCCTTCTTCTTATGTTTGGCAATCAATAACATCAACAACTACTCCAACACCTTAATTAGGTTAGACTTTGTACCTCCTTAAGCACACAATTCTAATCTTTTGCCTCTTAAACATCACTGTAGATCTTAGGGTTATGATCAAATTAAACACATAAAATGAATTTTTCCACCATTTTGTTCATCCTCTTCATTTTCTAAAAACTTCTCAAAAATTCCCATTGAATCCTTGCATAGAAACATGCAAACATAGTTCCCCTTGATTTAAATGTTCTAGGTTATCCATCCTTATTGTCAACACAGTTTACATATTTCAAGAAATCAACTATGTCAGTTGAAAATTACGATTTCTCATAAACTTTTAAAATATTGTCCCTCGACCAACACTATGTTTTGACACTTGGTCCTCACTAGATTGCTTAGTTTCTACCAAGTTTCTTGTTCGAAACATATACTATTACTCAGTTAATAATGATGGTCGATAAACACTAGTTTTGCTTGCCACATACTATTGCTTAGTTGACACTAGCATCACTTGACATGTATTGTAAGTTCCTTAATCATCAACTCCATTTCTCAGTCAAGCATGAGCATTTGGTCAATCTTTGATCACTTCTTCAAAGCTTTAGTACAACTATCTTCTTCTCTTATAGTATGATTAAGTAATCAGTTTATCTTATTAAATTCTAAGTAATCATATGCCCATTTGCAGTTTTTTCTCATAACTCAACCTTTCCTCTAGGTTCTTTTGTTATGACCAACTTCTCAAATCATCTTCATCAATCAATAGATGTTGCACTCAAATTAGATAGAAAATTATTTTCACATCAATGAAAATATAACAATTTTTTGAATTATAATTTCCAATAATCTCCCTATTTTGGGATTGATCAAAACACCTCTAGTTACCATGCAACCAAAAAGTACATGTACAGTATCAAATCTTCATTAATATCCTTAATTTTTTTTTGATTCTTATCTTTGTGTCCAATAGTCTCTTTCTTTTAGTTTTGTTGTGATTCTCATGTATGCAACTCTAATAGACAACTCATAAGCTCCCTCTATCATATCACACCATGCAATCAATTAGATTCTTCTGTACTATTGACAACACCTTTAGCTATATGAATTCCTTCTTTTTTATTCAAAATCTCCCTTAAGTTCTGAATACTGTATAAGTAACTAAATTTCATTCTTCTCCGTCTTTCTTAAGGTGACTATTTCACAACATTTCCATCCTCATGGTAATCTCTCCCTCGTTGTCAATAGTGTGAAAGACACTTATCTATCTCATGCATCTTTTCATGTTTATCTATTCATGTTAGTATTGAATTATTCCTTTTTCATGTGTATATGACTAACACAACACTCTATCCTTATTCTTCATTACTACTTTAGGAACCTCCTAAAGTAGGGACGTTTGCATCAATTTCTAAGATATTGTGATCAACAAATTTGATGCAGAGCATCATTTTAGCTTAAGTAGCCTTGTCTATAGGAATCACCCCTAATTTACCTCTTAGAAATTCATGAGCATCCTTACGTAAATCTTTAACGAATATATCAACTATTTTCCCCTTAGTGTTTACATACTCCAATCTTACTTATTTGTCTTGAACTAGCTCTCTCAAGTAACAATACTTGATAGTAACATTCTTAGTCTTTGTGTGCATTACAATATTCTTTTATATGTTAATAACACTAGTTTTAATATAATAGATAAAAAATAGATCAGTAATCTCTTTCTTCATACCTTTGAACAATTATTTGAACCATATGATATTTGAACAATTTATTGTTGCTCCCACATACTTAGCTTCAACTGTTGAATGAGAAATGTAGTTCGACTTCTTTCTTGTCCATGAAGCTAATATTTTTCCTAGAAATAATTCTCCTCTACTTGTACTTTTTCTATCATCAACATTTTGTGCCCAATCAAAATTAGTAAACATCTTTAGTTCAAACTTATCATTCTTCTTGTAATACAATCCATAGTCTTCTATTTCTTTCAAATATCTTGGTATCATTTTCACTGACATCATGTGATTTTCCTTAAGACTTGCATAAAATATTACAACTATCCCAACTGCTAATGCAATATTAGGTCTACTATGAGAAACATATTATAGTTTTCCAATCATTGATCTATACAATGTCTAGTTCAGATAATTAGAATCACCATTCTTAGATAACTTATGTTAAATGTACATAGGTGTACTAACTAGTTTTGAATCTTCTAGATTCCAAATGTTTTCAATATCTCCTTTATGTATTTGGATTGAGTAATGAATATCCCTTGCTTCATTTGATATACTTGTAAACCAACAAAGAATTTGATCTCAGCAAACATAGACGTTTAAAATTCCTTCTTCATCTCATCAACAAATGATTTTCATAGCGCTTCCTTGCCTCCAAATATGATATCATCAACAAAGATTTCAAATAACAATACCTCATTATTATTTATAGTCTTCAATTATAGATTACTCTTATTATTAGTTCATGCAAAACTAATCTTTATCAAATAATTGTGTAGTCTTTCATATCATGCTCTAAGGGCTTGTTTCCAAAAAAACTAGTATATTTGGTACCAAATTCTGATGATAGTCTCATCATAATTTTGGCATCAAAACTTGACTTCATCTCAATTCCAATGCTCTTTTGTCAGAATTGTGATAGTAACAGGTTACAACCCCAAAATTGTAACAAGACTACCATCTAAATTTGGTATCAAATGTACTAGTTCCATATAGAGACTTAGGTAGGTTACCAACCATATTTGTCTTGCTAGGGTCAACAAATCCTTTTGGCTACTCTATGTACACTTCTTCTTCAAGTATCCTCTTCATAAATATAAATTTTACATCCATCTAGTATACCTCAAATCCTTCATAAGAAGAATATGCAAGTAGTGTTCTTACTCCTTCTAGTCTCACAATAAGGGAAAATGTTTCCCCATAGTCAATCCCTTCCTCTTGTGCATAGCCTTTGCATACCAATGTAGCATTTTTCCTTGTGAGTTCACCTTTTTATTTTAGCTTATTCCCAAATACACACTTTGTTCCAATAACATGTGTGTCCTTACGTCTAGGTACTAGTGTACATTTTTTTTTTCTTTGTTTGCTGAATTTATTCATTCATTGCTTGTATCCATCTTCATTCTCAAAAGAATCGTTTACTAATTTGGGTTGAAACTCACAAAGTAAACATGTCTCACTTTCAAGTCTCTTTCTTGTCATACCACCATATTATTTATCTCCAATTATTTTCTTAGGTGCATGATATCTTCTCGCATATTTTTCTAGTATAAGTTATTTTATTCTTTCTTCTTCTAAAGATTCATGTTAAAAAATAATTTCAAGCTCATTTTGTCTTTTAGGTTTAGTTTCTAACTCATGTTGTTCTTGCTCAATATTCTCTTCTCGGTGTTTAGTTCCTTCAGTCTATGACTCAACATCATTTTTCTATTGCTCGACACCCATAGTCTTTTTCTTGGAAAATAGGTTTGGTAATTTGGAATTCTTATTTTTTTGTTGATTTGTAGCTTTATTCTCTTGTTCATGTGGGGTGCTAGGAGCACCTTCATTCACATATATCAATGTATTGTATTCTTTAGGTTTTGTCTTGCATCAAACTTCATTCTTTTCTACATATTCATCAACTTTCATATTTTCCCTTTCTAGAACTTTGTTAGTTTTAGAATTCAAACACTAATAAGATTTTCTTTTAGTGGAATAACCTAGGAATAAATCTTCATTACTTTTAGCATCAAGTTTTCCCTTCCTATTATCCTTAATTATATAACATTTTCTTCCAAAAACTTAAAAATACTTCACATTAGGTGCATACCCATATGATAATTTAAAAGGTGTAACATTTGTACCTTGCTTGACTTGTACTCTATTCAAAGTATAAACAATTATACTTACAACTTCTCTGCAATATTTTTGTGACATGTTCTTCTCCATCTTTAGTGTTCTAGCACAATCCATGATTGATCTATTTCTCTTTTCAACTATTCCATTTTGAGGAGGGGTCCTAGGTGCTGACATATACCTTTTGATTCATCTATCATTGCAAAATATATTAAATTCACTGTAAATGAATTCTCCACCTCCATCAAATCTCAAGCATTTAAGACTCTTTCCTATTTCCTTTTCAAGTTTTGCCAAATAATGCTTAAATAATTAAAAATCATCAAAAATTTCTATAAGAAATAATCACAGTCATCATTCTAAAGTAGTCATCAACATATAGAATTAAATATTTATCTCCATTATAGCTTTGAACACCAATATTCCCACATAGGTTAGTATGAACCAATTCAAAAATATCATTAGATGAATATGTCTTTCTCTTAAACTAAATTTTTTCATTTTTCCCAATTGACATTGTTTACACATAACATTATCAAGTTTATTTAGTTTTGGCAAACCTCTTACTCTTTTCATCTTACTAATGCTAGCCAATTGTCAGAATGCACATGAAATAACCTCTTGTTCCATAACCATATATCCTCATATTGTGTAAATGAACATGTCTGATTAGATAAATATAGATAGAATAAGTTAACTCTTGTTTGATCACCACTTTCAATCAATTCACCATCAATATCAAATATCATGGCTTTTATGTGATGGAATTCAACTTTGTAACATGAATTATTCAACTATAAAAGACTCAACAAGTTATAGTTAAATCCTTCAACCCAATAAACATTATCACATTTTATCTTGTCACATAGTTCTATTGATCCTTTTCTTTTTACAACATATGGTACATCATTACCAAAATTAACACATATACCCTTGTGTAGTGCCTCTCCCATTTGACTTTTGTAAGTTGTCCTGATGGATGCAACCTTGCTAATCTTTTGTTGTGATGGGATACAGATTGTGACCCTAAGTGGTCTACACCGTCGAGGTGTTTGGATTTATGTTTCTGTATCAGTTGCTTTGATTATGCTTTTGACTGATCTTTGAGATTATGATGTGATTTTTGGTTCATTGAGGTTTGTACCAGTGGTTACCAGGATCGATGTGGTATCATGAGGTTGTTTTGTTATTACCTTGAGATGTGTCCAGAGATTGCACTATGTTCTATTACCATGCTACACTGGACTAGGTTCCTATAGCAGTGGTTAGTCATGTTTATGACTGTGTTTGCTTATATGTTTTAAATGCCTTTTTAATGTAGAGTAATCAATCTTTATTAAATGCATTAATGATTAGAAATGGATTGTTCATGTGGGATTATTTGGTTATGTGCTTCAGACATTTACCTTGTTATATTTTTGATTAGAGAGATATTTGTTACTCATGTTATGTTTACATTTGAGAGGACCTGAAGGTCAGATGTTACACTTTGATTCCAGTATCATAGATTTTAGACTACTATGTTGTTTAGTTAACCATATTGCATGATGTTGCCATTTTGAGATGACAGTGCGTTTTATGATGATATCTGGTTATCTGGTATTTGGACATACCTCTAATTTTTTTATGTGATGGAATTAATGCTATGTTTATTTACTTCATTCCTACGTTGTTATGCTTTATGTGAATGTGAGTGATGTAAATAGATTATTTTAATATAATTAAATAAATGGTTGAATTAGGTGATTTAACACATTATTGTTTCGGCTATGTTATTATATGCAATTGCACTTGATTGTGTTGTTTAGTGTGCAAGATTTATATCCCTGGCAGTGGCACATGGAGTTAGTGATTCATCCTTTCATATTTTACCAATGTCGTCCTGGTATGGTCGACATATCCTTAATTAAAGTGTTTAAATTAAACCTTTCGGTGATTATTAAATCCGAACTCATTTGCATTATGTGATTAGACCAGTAAGCATGTATGTGCATTTAGAGGTTCACATTGTCATGAAAGTTATTAAGGAGATTTATGTGTTTTTGAGTTTTTGGGCTTTTAAATTTATTTATTTGAATTTATGGCAGCTTTTCCATAGATGAATTCCTATTTATAGGAATAGTCTATTTTCGTTTAGGTTGATTTGAGGTTTAACTAGGTTGGCTAGTTATTTGCCCTAATCAATTATTCACTAAAAAAGTGAATAAGTATCCAAAGAGGAATTTAATTCCTCACTTCTCACTTTCAAATTGGAAAGTTGGAGAGTAAAACCCAAAATCCTCTTCATGAGGATTTACTATTTTGTTCGTTGTGGGAGCTATGGGCATGGGATCATTGCGAGGTTGGGCTCATTAGATCAAGATTAGGGAAACCTTGGATTGCCGTGATTTTCAGCCACTTCTGCGAGTGTTTTATTTTTTGGTTTAGTTTTTCATTTTGCCCTTTTAGCTGTGAGGTAGGGCTTTCCTGTTTTGTTGTTTCTGCTTCGTTTCAGCTTCTATTTTTGGTAGCCATTTTTTTGGAGGCTGAGAACTAGTGTTCCCTTCCATTTCTATGTGTTAGTTCTACCTGGTTGGGTGAGTATGAACATTTCCCTATTTTTCAGGATGAGGGTTTGAGATTTTGCACCGTTATGCTAGTCGTTTTTTGCGTACGGTGTTTGTTTTCATTTATTTTTGGATTTTTGGGGTTTTTGAACCCAAAGGCCAAATGGGTTTTAATTTTGAAATTTTTCTAAAATTTGGGACTTTTACCTTGTTTTGCGTGCCACCCTATTTTCTCAAGTTTTCTTGGCACAATGTGGGTCATGGACTTGGACGATCCATTTGGATATCAGTCAGACCACTTTTGCACTTTTATGTTGCATTGGGATGCATGTTGCATCTGTACTCTCGACATTGTGTTTGATTGAGTGATTTTATACCTAGTGTTATTGTTTCTTTTAGACCTTTGCTTTTGTTTCATGAGCGCTAGAATTCGTGTAGAATCCATACTCTTGGATTGAAGCTGGTTGAGTGAGTTCATGATGTTTTGGTCTTGTTGCATCATTGGGATTTGTGTAGAATCCATACTCTCGGACTGAGGCCGATTGAGTGATTTTATGATGTATGGTTTTATTGGCTTTGGGATTCATGTAGAATCCATCCTTCTCGTGTTGCATTCAGCTGGGTTTTTTCTTTGCATTGTGTTCTTATTCCTGTCCTTGTTTTGTAATCTTCGTGATGGTGGTGCGTCACACACGAGTACGTGCTCGTACATTTTTTGAGTGACTTGTGAGGCCCAATCTTCTGTGGTATTGCTGGAAGTTATGATCATTCGGGTTGGGAAGGTGGTATGCATGCCCACAGGAACTTGTTGTAGGATGAGCATGGGTAGGGTAGGGTAGCATCTGGAGGGGGCATCTATCTTGCAGCTCGACATTCATGGCATCGGAGGTTGATGGAGGATAAGAAGTTTTAAGCAAGTGATAACTAAATAAAATGTGTGATTGGTAATAAAACTTAAGATAAGTAAAATGTGTGAGCACCTGATTAAGTTCAAGGACATAATGTGTGAGCACCCACACGATCCAAGCTTGGGCTTTTCGATGCCAAGCGACTCTCCAGGATGTCAGTCCCTACATAGTAGCCTATTGAGTGTCTGACCAGGACCTTTACTCTTTGCATTGTCTTAGGTTCTTGGTTCAACCATCATATTGTCTGGCGTGAGTGTTAGCCATGCATGTTGTGCTTTATGTGTGTTTGTAGTTGGATCTTTATCTCCATCAATATGGCGGGTGTGGACCTATAGGTTTCACGTGGTTGGAAGGCATAGCTACCTTCACCACTGCTAGGGATCGGTGTATAGAGATGATCTTTTGTCTTAGTGTGACCGTTGCTGGATGTTTTCACTTGGTACTTCAGGTTCCGGAGTATGCTTTATTGTGATTTATGCTTTCATTGGGATGCTTGTATATCATGTTTAGATGATGTTATTTTATTTGACGCATACCCTTATTATGATGTTTAGCATATGATTAGATGTTGTGAATTGTTGTATTAGCATATCTATTGCTTATTGTTGTTTAGCATGTGATAGGTGATGTTATCTACTATAGGATTATCTTATGCATTTTCACTATCATGTTAGATTTCATTATGCTATTATTGTGCATGTTTTTAGTAGTGATGTCCCTATTATGAGAGTACCAATGATCTAGTCGGTGGCTTGGGATGTTACGTGCCAAGGATGGCTAGGACCCACGATGGTCTTATGGTGCTATTGACGGTTGGGAGGAACCATACACTCAGTTTGGCTGTTCTGTTCACTGCGATGTTTATTTATGTATGTTCTTTGCTGTTGTAGTTTAGATGGATAGATGTTCTTCTTTCTGTGTTCTTCTTACACTGGAGTGTTCATTCTTCAAGCCTTTGTGGATCTGGTACTCCCTAGTCTGGAGGTTCTTTGCTCTATTTTTTTGGTCCTTTACACTTCTGGGAGTGTTTTCATGTTTCTATGGGTGACATTTTGTCAGCAATGTGCAACATAAAAATGTATCGCATGCCCAAACAAACTGTGTCGTACGATACTGTAAAGTATCGCACGCCTTCTTAAAAAATGTCATACGACACTGGAAGAGTCTCACGCGCCTTCTTGAGAAGTGTCGTACGATCTTGTAAAGTATCACACACCTTTTTGAGAAATGTCATACGACACTAGAAGAGTGTCGCACACCTTAAGGAGAAGTGTTGCCCTCCCTTAGCCAAAAGTGTTGCATTATTTTTGTAGAAAAACTTGCACATGCCGTCAGCGGCCACTTTTTCATGATCTAAACTTTTTGAGAGTTGTTTTGGATACCTTTTTGGTTGTTCTTTGACCCTATGTTGTTGCATTTTGAATTTTGTCAGTTTCTCTTGAAATCCAATTTTCGTGTTTCTATTTTAGTCTCTTTGGAGTTTAAAATATATCATTTAAGTATAAGTTGACATATATTTAATTTTTTTTAGTTAAGATATATTTTAATATATGCGACGAATCTTTTGAGATAGGTTCCAAACCTCTCGGAGATAAGTTATGGATTCTAGGAAATTTTAGGGCTTCAAAAATCTAGACTTAGCCAATTTTCAAGGCTTCAGGATTTCAGGCTTAGCCGAATTTTAGGTTTTTGCAGTCTACCCCAGCTTGGTGTTTTGTTGATGAGTGGTTGTTTCTTGTGCCCTCATCATGTGCATTGTTGTTGTTGGCTTTGTTTGTGTGTGTCAGTTTGGTAGTGGCATTTGGAGATTTGTTGGTTTTCGAGATTGTGGTGAAGCCTTCCATTGTGATCGTTGCGATCCCTATATGATATTGTCATGTGCATTCATACTTGTAAAAAAAAAATTCTTGGCTTATATTTGATCCTTGTTTCCAAGGATCTTCGAGTAAGGCATTACACCTTGTATGGTCCAGTGTTCTTAATTTTACTTTTATCACCAATCATGTGATTTGAACAACCACTATAAATTATCCATCTATCACTTTTTCATATATAAGAGATTAAAGAAGTTTTCTCATCTTCATCAAAATTGTAAGAATTTGCCTAAGGCAAGAATGAAATGCCAAGATCTAGAAGATCAAGTGATATCATAAGAGAGAGAAGATATAATCAAATGAGAATGGATTAATTAGATAATTGGATGAATACTTCATAGAAGTGCCTTGTATATAAATGCAATCAAGATGACTAAGAGTCATGCAAAGAGATAAACAACAATTAAGCACATGTCCACTAAGAGTGGATTATCCTCCATTGTGCATGAATGTATGTGCAACAATGAGAGGGTAAGAATACAAAGGTCTATCTCATAAAGAGATGTAGTAGACAACATGTGCTCAATTAGAGTGAAAACCATTGTATTTTCTACAATGACAACTCATATGAATATGAAAACTCCTATCTATATGACAATTAATATGAATATGCATTAACCTAAGTAAACTTAATTAAATTGTAAATAGTAAATACTTATTTACATCAGCAACCCCCCTTAAGCACATGCTTAGGGAAATGCATTTAAGCACACAAAAGCTATATAATAATGCAAGATGGGTCTCAGCTACTAGGCCATGTTAGGTACCCATGCACAATATACAAGTGCAAAAGGTAGATGCAATCCAATCTCACATAAAGTGGAGAAAAAGGGAAAACCACATAGGAAAACCCCCTCCAAAGAGAGGTAAGTACAATAAAATAAAATGAGAGAGAAGAAGACCTCATGTGAGTAAAGCATCCCCCCCATAAGAGAGAAGAAGAGGAAGATAGACCAAGTAATGTCCCCTCAATGTAGAATGTACACCTATGGTATATGCTCTAGGATCAATGTAAAAAATCCTTCATGAGTGTAGAACAGCATTCCTCCCCTTAGGAAGAAACAAAACCAATGGTGTATCAATGAAGCCTCTCCCATCTATAGGAAGAGACCTCAAAATGTATGAAATCTTTGAAACTTGCTCAAGTGTCCCCATATCAATACTGAAAGGTACCTCCTACAAATTAGGCTCATTTGAGGATGAATGTAGAACATGTATTAGAGACTCAAATATCTCCCTAAAAATAAAGTGACCTCCACCAACTGTTGTATCAAAGGATCTACAATCATGTCAAACTCAAAAGAAAGATTAGGTGGAGAATCATGAGGGTCAAAGTGTTCCCTCACAACAACTAAAGAAGGATTATCGTCAATAAAGAGAAGATGTTTATCATCAATAGTGTGTCCCATATCCTCAATGTAGGACTCCACAAACAAACCTACAATGTTTGTCAAGAAGTCATCCCAAGGAATTGAGTCTCGAAGACAATGAATATCTTGTTACATTGAATCATGTGAATCCATGACTGTGTGAATACAAGCATCATCAAGAGTAATATTAGATGAAATATCAATAGGAGAATTAGTAACTACAATTGGAGGTAAAAGATCTTTTGGGAATGGAGAAACATGTGGATCTCCATACATCTCCCAAAGATAGATCCAAAAATCATAAAAATGTGAATCCATAACCTCCATATCTATATGTAGAAAGAGTTCACAATAAATGATTGTTATAGTGTCACCATTGTATGAAAGTCCTTTCACATATGGCAATGCATTATGCTCACTAAGAAAATTGAGAGCTAATTCAGTCCATTGCTTATAGTTTTGTATTGTCAAGGTAATTAAATCTTCCTCATCCATGATGTACTAAGCAATGTAACCTGCCTAAATAGATTTCTGGCACTTTATACTAAGTGTGTGTGTAATTTCCACTTGTCAAAATCAACCAAAGTGGAGTTCTAGTTTTGATGGTTACAAGAGAAAAGATGAAGCTATAGCAGACTCAAGTACATAAGACACCAGATCTCCCAAGGATCTAAATTAATTACAAGTGCAAAAAGAGGCCAAAAGTGACCAAATTTTGAAAGTACTATGTCTACTCTAAATTACTCCAAATTGATACAAGATCCAAAAAGTAGAAAACAAATCATGCACTTTCCAAAAAAATAGCACCAGAATATGTGTCCATATGAGCCCGAGCGAAGCCTCTAAAGCTGTAAAAATTGGGATCAGTAATTGTAAGAAACATTTAGGAGAAAGCATCACAAACAACCTACACCAATGTGTAGATAATGAAATTCTACCCCACAAAAAAATAAATTTCTCGAAAAAAGGAGTTCATATGAGGGAGATATCACTATTTGAAAATCACCTTTGTAATTATTTTTTCTTGAATCGTCGTCATCACAGCTCCAAAAATCAAATGACTCTAGATTTCACCTTAGATGTCTAATTTTGATGAAACAAAAGTTTATTTTGGAGTTTTTTGACCTTTTAAATGTGATACCAACATCTGATTTGCACCAGCAAGCTCCAATCTTGACCTGCAAAAAAAAATCTCTCCAATGGCTATGCAATGAAACTCCTATAGCTCTAATACCATGTAAGAATTTTCTTAAGAAAATAATGAAATGCAAAGATCTAGAAGCTCAAGAGATAGCACAAGAGAGAGAAGATATTGTCAAATGAGAATGGATTAATTGGATAATTGGATGAATACATCATAGAAGTGCCTTGTATATAAAGGAAATCAATATGACTAGGAGTCATGCCAAGAGATGAGCAACAACTAAGCACATGTCCACCAAGAGTGGATTATCCTCCATTGTGCATGAATGCATGTGCAACAATGAGAGGATAAGAATAAAAGGGTCTATCTCATAAAGAAATGTAGTAGACAACATGTGCTTAATTGGAGTGAAAACTATTGTGTTGTTTACAATGACAACTCATATAAATATGCAAACTCTTGTCTCTATGAAAACTATTATGAATATGCATTAACCTCAATAAACTTAAGTAAAGTCTAAATAGTAAATACTTATTTACACCAACAAGAGTCTTTTTTCATAGAAACATAGACAACATCTTCATAGTTACTTTTAGATTCATTATCAATTTCTTCTTCAACAATATAACAATATTTCTTACCTTTTTCTTTGTAGTCCTTATTTCTTCTATTGTCTCTATCCTCTCTTATTCATATGTAATTTCTTTTATTTCTTTCATCTTTGTCCTTTCTATCAAGATATCTTACAAAAATAGGGCCAACTTTGTGACATGAAAATTAGATTATAGGAATTTTACCTTTGTATTTCCCTTTTCCTCTTGGAAGTCTTCTAGCCATCTGTATATCAAGATCATCAAGTTAATCATCATAAGTATCACTATCAATTTTCAAATATTTTTCTTTTCTTTTCTTGCTAAAAACAAATTGCATTTTGAAAGAAGATTCAATAGATGTAGGATCAAAATTATCACATTTTGACATCTCAAAAGTAGTAAGTCTACCAATCATACCTTCTAGACTTAGGTCATTACTTGGAGTATAGTTTAAATCTTGTATTGCAAAAACCCTAATAACATAAATAGGAAGTAGAGTTTTCAATATCATGCTGATTACAATTTCATCATTAGTCTTCCATAATCTCTTCTTATAGATTTACAACCTTCTACCATTCTCATTTCATGAAAATCACCTCTCAATATCTCTAATTTTTCTCTCAAGAAAATATTGTTTCCTCCATAGATGTTCTTCAGTGTGTCCCACATTCTTATAGAAGTCTCTCAATTTGTATGTCATTGAACTTGACATAGCTTAGAGCTAATGCAATATCCAACATAGCTTGGTTGTGTTCTTGCTTCTCTTTTAGCTATTGCGCTATCAGAGGGATTTTTGTTATCTCTACATATGCATTTTCCACAAGATGAATTGCACCATCACCAATTCATGCTTGATGTAGCCTCATCAAACATTTTCATGTAAGAAAGATCTCTTTGTTCAACCTTGGCACCTCCTTTTTGTACATCTTGATCTTTAGCTTCAAGAATCATCAAACTTTTCTCTACAAGTATTGATGCTTTGATACCAATTATTAGAATGTTTAGAATAACTAAGAGGAAGTGTAGGGAGGGGGGGCGGGGGGGAGGGGGGTGTGAATCAATTATCTAAGGTCTAGATGTATCAATTGAACAAACAAACATTGAAACAACTTTAGATCTTATCATCAATTAGCTCAACCTCTACAGTAAAATTTTAGTAACATAAACTAGTAGTGCACTATCCTAAATATAATAGGCCTGCACAATATAAGCATTGACAGTAAATCATTACAAATAATATTCACACAAGTTTGAGGGTAAAAGTACAAATATATGTATTTCTATCTAAAAATCAATTTTCTTCAAACATATGATCTAGATCAATTCATTCTAGCTAAGTCATACATGATCTCACACTTTTTCAATTGGAAATGTCTATTAAAGGCATGTTTTATATTAGTTTGTATCCAATTACTAAAGAAGTAATATTATTTTAGAAAAATGATGTTTCCATAACACTTGCTATTTTTATGATATTTTTATAATAACATATAAAAACCATTTTATAGAGCTCAAAGTCAAGAATATTCTCATCTAGATTTTATAGTGTTTTAATTAGATATAGTATATCGTAATTAAAAAATTCTATATGCACATATTTTAACACTAAAAAAGATGACGATTTAAAAAAATAAAAAAGTATTAAAATATATCAAAAAAAAATTAAAAATTATATTATGTTCTGGAGGAGAGAGTCCTCTTCTAGAATGTATATTTTTTCTTCTAGTTAGAATATAACTATTTTGAAAGAAGTGGTGGGAGATGAAAACTATCAATTCTAGGTGAGTTGAAATTTGAATCATTCTAAAAGAGAAAATATAGGTCTATTTAAAATCAATTTTTATTTTTAATTGTTTTAGATATATATGTTATCTATAACATAGTATGAGATCAAAGGAAAATAAGTTTAGTTCCATATAGTTTTGTGGTGGGAACTAGACCTCTAATTTTCAATATTTTTAAGAAACTATAAATTACCTATAAAAATTAGGAAAATACATCAATTCTTATTCCAAATAATTATTAAAAATTATAATCCTAAACTTATTCCATTTCTACACATTTGATTAATTTACTTCATTTTCAAATTCTAAATAGTAATACCATTTTTATGTCATTGAATTTGAATAGTTATACTTTTGTTAGTCTTTTTCTTTATAAAAGGGTGAAATAGGTTTGTGATTTTACCCTTGAAACTGGAATTTAACATGGAAACCTAATTTGAGAAAACCACCAGTAACATGTCACCAATCTTTTTGCTCTTTTGAAGTGACATCTATTAGAAGCCAACCCTGTTAAAGATTACAAAACACCCTATTAAATGTGACCTTGTTAAAGGATTTAATCAACCTATTAGGAGTGGCCTTGTTATAAGACTTTCAAACATTCCATTAGAATACCACCTTGATTAAAGGATTTATATATGACTACTAGGTCAACCTTGATTAAATGATTTCAAACTCATACAATGGTTAGAAAGTAAAAATAGGTTTTGATCTAGACAATAGAAATCATTTTGCAAATACATATCTCAATTTGACTCAAATGATTTGTGAGGATTAAACACAAACAAAACTAGCGACTACATGCAAATATAACCAATATCAAAAAATAATAAATTACACAAAAGAGAACACATGACACCATGATTTAATGTGGTTACCCAATCCTTAGGCTATGTCCACAAAACATTAAGTCCAATATTATTATCCTCTAGCGATTACAACCTAATTATGATCTGTAATCCCTTACAACTCAATACCGTTGCAAAAAGAAATTTTTGCATCACTCATTTTGAAATCCCTAACCCTAAGCCCTTTTTATATAAGTATTTTTGTCACTTAAAGTTTAAAATTAGTTACAAGATGATCCCACAATAATAGGTTCCACTTTTTGACCAATTTTGACACTAAAATCAATATTTTTGAAACAAACCTCACGTTTGAGTGACAATATCTCTAAAACTATAAATAATTTCGAGATGACATAAACTAGTGATTTTTAGTACTCTGTTCCTACTTTGTAACTATATTTTTAAATATAAGAAAAAAATTATTTATGTCAATTTTTTCTTCTCCTCTAAAAAGTGGTACATAATAAAATTCAATATTTTTAAAGAGTGACAGTCTTCTTGACACACATAACTTTTTTTTTCTAGAAAAGATAATGAGATGATTCTTGTGGCATTGGATTTGTAACATCAATATCCAGAGGATGCATTTGGTTTTATTCAATTTGGTTGAATATTGTATAGTTTATGAAGTTTTGAAATGACACCAATCATAATTTAGACATATGTTCATTTTGACACAGATAACTTGAACTCAATTTATCATAAATCTTATTTTTTTTTTTTTAAATAGAAAGCAATCTCAATAAGCTATTTCCTAGATATTTTTCAATAAAAAATTTACCTAATTTACTAGTTTTTCTGAAGTGTCAAAGTCAATTGATGTTTAATTAGTAATGAACCTATGATGAGTTAAACTCGTATTTTAAAGTCTTAATGTTTAAAATATATATTACAATTATAGTCTTTGGAAAGCTTTCTTTGAGCAACACATTTTGGCTTTTTTTATTTTACAATAGGAGATCATTCATTTGCAATTATGGATGTCAAAAGAGAAAAAAAAATTAAAGAAAAAAGGGCAAATTTTTTTTCATTTTCTATGTTCACACGAACATAGTGTTCACAGCGAACATATAAAGTCTATTCGCTGTGAACATATGTTCGCAACAAACATGCAATTCAAAAATTTCTAGCCGCTAGATATTCAACAAGACATGTTCACATGAACATGTCTAATTTATGGCGTTCCTACAAACATGTAAAAAAAAATGCTGGCATTGGCTTTAGATAGGTCAGTTTAAAAATAGTGAAGTCATACTGTGAATCCATACAGCAACATTTTTATATAGTTATTGCGTGAAATTTATCTTGAGGCAAGGGGTAAATTTTTTTTTTTATGATTTTATAATTGGAAACAAGAAAGGAAGGCAAAAAAATATGCAAGGAAGAGATATGATGAACCAAAACAAAGAAATCTTCAGAAGACTGTAGCACGTTATCATCAAATTAAACAAGGTATGTAATTATATATATTAATTTTTTTTATAGATTTGAATTTAATTATGTTTCAATCTTATTTTTTATATAATTTGATTTATTTATAAATTAGTTGTAGACAATCAACAAGGTGAAGCAAATGTTGAAAAGGGCTCAACAGAAGTAGAAGAAATGCATATGGGAGAGAGGTCAAGAACACTCCCTACGAAATCTCAAACAATGAATGTGTAATGCCCTGCCAAGGGATCTAAAAGAATTAACCTAAACTTTTACCAAGTTTGTCAAACAATTTTTTTTTTAAACATGAAAGATAACTCATTCACATCTAACAAATAGTAGCAAAAGTAATAACATACAATAAACTATAAGCATACGAACAGATTACATTCCTTAAGGATCCCAAGATGTTGAGTCACATTTAATCTAATCAATACTAAGTCTAACAATTACCACATCCATATGGAAGAATAATTTAAAAAGTTCCAATGTCCATATTATACATTTGTTCCAAATGCCTCTTGGAAATTAAATTTGAAATTCTCAATCATCCACAGTACATTTCACAAGGTATGAAAAGCTAAAAAGATTAAACATATGTAAAAATAAAGATACATCATCCTCATCAAATCTATGATACAAGTGTAATCAAGTAAATGAAACTATTAACATACATGATACATCCATTCATCAATAAAACACAACTAATTATGTGCATGGTTCCTCCCAACCGTAAGTAGCATCATTAGACCATCGTGGGCCCTAGTCATCCCTCCACACGTAACATCCCAAGCCATTGAAGAGATCATCAGTATTATCATAGTAGGGATGTCACTCTTAAAACATACTACAACATATGCAAAAAGAAATCTAACATGAAAAAATTAAGCATAAGATGATCCTACAAATTAGATAACATCATCTATCACATGCTAATCATCAATAAAAAGGAACATACTAGTAAATAACATCCATCATAAGATCCAAGAACAAAATGAAGATAAATGCCAAAAAAGAATGCTCCAGCCACAGTTTCTCAGATGGATCCCAAATGGTAAGAGTGAAAAAGCACTACCACCCCATCGCATGGAACCTAAATGGCCTTCTCGCACCGCATTGAGGAGATAATCTCAAGTCCCAAATAGGATATCAAATCACATAACAAAAACACTCTCTAAGTCTAGGAAATCCTAAAAAGTATACTAACTCAAGGTTCTAACACACAAATCGACATCTACACCTAGAGGCACAACAAAGACATGTAGGAGACCTCTATGTAAGAAAGAAAGTGTCATCGCATAGATCATGCTAGAGTTACCCTGGTAGTCTCTCAATAGAGCCCGCCCCCCTAGTGATCCCTATATGGTCACTAATATCCTCTCATATTGATGAGGCATACTATGGAATGCAAGGTCGCAACCAAGCATTCTCTCTACTCCCATCCTAGTCTGTACTAGCACTCAAGGCATGGGCAAGAACATAAAATTATCTTATTAGGTTCATTTTAATCCCCATTTAGTGTAAATGTTTTCAATTATTAAATAGCTTACAATGAGTTATCCTGGTAGCCACTTAGGGCCCTGTCCCCCATTGCAAACCACTTCCTGACACTACAAGTAGATAACCTACCCTAGGCTCATGAAATCAAAAATCACAAAATCACCTCAGTCCTATACAAGTGACTAGAAAGCATCATAAAGATAATCAAAATAATCACCTTAGTTCTCCATGAGCAATTGATAAGCATTCAATGATAATCATAATATCCATCAGTTCTCAATGAGCAACCAAAAAGTATCTCAAAGTAATACTAATCGAAGACTCCAAAATTGTCAAGTCAAAACATGTCACAACATGACATCATCAAGATCAAAACAAAAACTTTAGTCCCATCAAGGTGACTAGAAAGTAACCCAAGTATAATTGATCGATGACCCAAAAAAAGTTAAGTCAAGTATCTCATATACATACACCTCAGCTTCACACAAGAAGACTAGAAAGCAATAACAATCAATAAATATAAACATCTCATAGAGAATACCATCACATTACCATGGTTGGGTTTAGAAAGACTGAGATCAAATAACATCAACATGTTGTCACATTCACATAACTCCCAAGCCTTTGGTAAATGTCCAAACTAGTCGACACTCTAGGACCACCCAAAATCCCAAAACAGATATCTCATACAAGATAGAATAATAGTTTGGGTCTGTTTCGATTCACATAGTTAGGTCAAATAGGAGGTTTCTATTTTAGTTTCAAGTGTATTCTAGGTGTATAAGTCTCTTTTGTTGAATCTAAGGTCAACCCATTATCTCCTCAAATAAAATGTAACAATGTTCTAGGAGACAATCATTTACTTATCTATATCATTGAACTAATTCCCATTGATTTTTGATAAAAATCATTTTACTAAAACTAATGTTACTATTATCTAAATGAAATTCCCTTAATTCCAATAGCATCTCCCATTATTTAAATCATTAGAATAATACTTATCAACTTTCAAATAAATAATTTACCATTTCCTTAAAATCAGTATTACCAATAACCATTAAAACTCTATTACATAACTTAATTATCAATTAAATTTAATTAATTTACAATTAATTTAATTAATTAATTATTACATAACTTTATTAATAAATTAATGATTATTATCACACTACTACATTTGACCTCATTTTTCTACTAAAAATTTTGACCATCAATTAAAAAAGTTTAAGTTGGTCGGAATGTAGAAGATAAAAAATTTCATTTTTTTACATCTAAGCCTCGTGTTGGTCAAAATTTCAACCAACACATATAGGGAAAAATGTGTTGGTCAAAATTTTGACAAACATGAGGCTTAGATGTAAAAACCAAAAACATTTCCTTTTTGTTATTTTTCACGCGCACGGGATCATTCACATTTTGTTGGAGTTGGGTGCAATCACTAGACAAAAAACCGATGCTCTGCCCTTGCTTACTTATAGCTTGACAAGGACAGTAGCAATTTCTTAGATATATCAAGGGTGAAATATTTCCCTTGTCACTGGATATCTATAGATTAAAAGAGGGTTTATATTAGTGCAGATTGCCAGTTATCATGCAAATGCAAGGAAGTTTAAGCAATTAAAAACTATCGTAGAGTTGAATCAATACTAAGTCATCCAATAAGGTAAAGATGTTTGGAGTACACTAAAGTAGAGAACTTGGTTTGAAGCTAAATCTCTCACAAGTAGCTGGTATTGATGCCAATGTAGTTTCTTAGTTTTGTTGAGATCGATATAATTTTAATTTGTGATCCTTTGTTTTCTTTGTATTCAGAGAAAAAAAAAGAAAGACTTCACAAGATAGAGGAGAAAATAATATATTTACAATTATATGATGGCATGGAAGCACTTGTTCACATTTGCAGAGATGACTATCACACAATAGGACCCCTAGACAAAGACCTAGATGATACTATGGGACCCTACGATTTCCCAGCATGCAAAGGGCTTGAATCTTTAGTTAGACATTTTGTTGGGTGCAAGACATGAGTCCCTGGTGGATGTGTTCACTGTAGAAGAATGTGGAAACTTCTTGAACTTCATTCAAGAATGTGTTATGAGCCAGATGTCTGCAAGGTTCCTCTATGTAGGTATAGATGGGGCTTTTTTTATTAAATGTACAATTGGTATTATTATATTTTCTAGAAGCATACTTCTTTTTGTTATATATGATGAAAGTATATCTTCATGTAGGCATTTTAAAAAAAAAGTGAAACAGAAAAGCAAGAAGGATGAAGTGAAATGGAAGGTGCTGGTGAGCAAAGTACAAGCAGCTAAAAGAGGTGTCAATGCCTTTTCATCAGCTACCACTATATAAAGATCAGCTTTCTTACAACACTGTACTAGTTTCTTGTATTATAATTTTTTTACCAATTTAGGTTTTGTCTTCATATGAGTCTTTTCTAACTTTACAATGTGCGAAATTGAGTTCAATATTGCCTACTAACTCAAAAGATGTAGAGATAGTATCTTGGCTATCCTAGAGTGTCTTGTGTTAATAAAAGCTAGATGGCATTATGAGAGCCTATTTTTATCTGATAGTTCATTTCTTATAGTTTGTAGCAATTGATTATCATATATTCAATCATAAGAGATCATTCTTCAGAGAACTATACAATTTTATTTCGACTATTCATGTTTAAATGTCAAGCTCTAAAAGTTTCTACACTTAACAGGTGGTACTGAAACAAATACCCTGAATGTCCATGGGCACTGTGGATGACAATGGTTTACATTGTTTGTTATTCATTGTAAGAGTTGATTATGATAATATCAGTCCTATAAGTAGTCCTATCAATAAAACACTAACATGGTTGATCCTTATGCATTGCACCTAAGCTAAGAACAGGTGGCAAACATATTTGCATTAATTTTTAGCTGATTACAACATGGTGCTTAAACCATTGTGCTCTAGATCCAGGAGCATTTTGATTGAGCCTTCCTTCTGCTTGGTTCGAACCCACCTTAAGGTCTAAAATTTTATTCTAGCTTATAGAAAGCAATCATTTAGCTCATTTGGCTCTCACTTATTATGGACAGGTACATGGGTTGTACATCTTGGGCTTGGGTTGCAGCTTATCCTTTAGTGGTCAATTGGACTCTTTGTAATAATGCGATGTTTCCTTAATCAGAGTCACTTTGATGTGGAGATTATATCTAAGCTGCGTAGTAGTTTCTCATTGGGACCATTTGTTGTTGTCTTGGTGAGTTGTGCAACAATCTTTGCATATTTTTCCTCTCATTTTAAAATTTATGTGTAAATAAGAATTATAATATTTCGCATTGAAGTGATAATGAGTATGTAAAACAATTCTTTTATCACATAGTGTTCAACTTTTCAATTGGGTCATTTTATAGGGTTCATGCACTATTTTGTCTATGATTGCAATGCTTGCTTTTGGAAAACTTTTCTTCTTCCATGTTTTACTCATAAGAAAGGTTGATAATCTTGTCAAAAATTTGATTTGAAATATTGATATTTTTTGTATTCAACTTTTTGGTATTCCTTCTGGGTATGTGCAGGATCATGGTGTGCCAAAAAGTGGCGATGTGAAAAAAAAAGTGTTTGAAGACGCCTAAAAGTGCTTCAAAATCCGCTCTGACTTTTTTTTACCTATCCAGGAACCAAACCTGGAAGGTTAAGCTGACCCTTATCGGATATCCGATATTAAATCCAATATCCGACTAATAATTAAAATCATATAATAGTATGATATATTATTTAATATTATTATTATTGATATAAAATAATAATAATAATATTAAATAATATATTATACTATTATATTATAATAATATTATTATTATTTAATATTATTATTATAATAATTATTATACTATAATATAATAATATTATTATAATTATTATTATACTATAATATAATAATAATATTATTATAATAATTATTATACTATAATATAATAATAATATTATTATTATATTATAATCGTATAATATTATAATATAATAATAATATTATAATAACATATTATATTATAATAATATAATATAATATAATAATAAAAAGTAATATCTTATAATATAATATATTATAAATTATAATAATATAGTATGATAATAATATTTTATATTATAATATATAGTAAATTAATATAATAAATATAAAATATAATATAAAAATATATAAAATGTAATATATATGTTATATTATATATATTATAATATCGGATATCTGATACCTGTGCATGGATTAAACACAAAATCACTACCCTATGACCCCCTTTGACCCATATTACCCATTCGAATATGTCCCTAGGGGTCCTAGGACCCCAAGAGACATATATCATCGTTTAATGGGTCAAAGAGGGTCATAGGTCACCCTATGACCCCCTTTGACCCATATTACCCATTTGAATATGTCCCTAGGGGTCCTAGGACCCCTAGAGACATATATCGTCGTTTAATGGGTCAAGAGGGTCATAAGTCACCCTATGACCCCCTTTGACCCATATGTACGATTCAAATATGTCCCCAGGGGTCCTAGGACCCCTAGACACATATGTCATCATTTAAAGGGTCAAAGAGGGTCATAGGTTACCCTATAACCCCATTTGACCCATATTACCCATTCGAATATGTCCCTAGGGGTCCTAGGACCCCTAGGAATATATGTCGTCGTTTAATGCATCAAAGGAGGTCATAGGGTGACCTATTACCCCCTTTGACTCATATGAACGATTCAAATATGTCCCTAGGGGTCCTAGGACCCCTAGGGACATATGTTGTCATTTAATGGTTCAAAGGGGGTCATAGGTCACCCTATGACCCCCTTTGACCCATATGAACGATTGGAATATGTCCCTAGGTGTACGAAAACTTGGCAATAAAGAATATAACCATTTCCACATAACCCATAATAAATCTGAAACAAACACGAAATTAAAATCCACATGCAAGAGAATAGACAACATACCCACAAAATGTGACACAAGATATACCCTGGGAAACCCTCATTGAGGGAAAAAACCCAGCCTCCAAAAGCATCCATCATCATGTATTATTCAGCAAAAATACCATTGCCATACAACCATGGAAGCCTTCATGGCCATAGCCACAACCAAGAAAACTATGTGAACAAGCATGAATCCACACATCCCATGCCATGCTTTCAACCTTCACAAATGCTCCCTTGGCTAACCTGTCAAGCCTTGTCCCGCTCGACTCTTGCCTTTTTGTCTTCTCCTTGTCACTCTCTATTTTTCTCTCTACAACAACTACCCTTGTGGCTGCTTATATAGTAGCAAGTCCCACAAAACCACTAAGTGGTATTACATAAACCATGTGCTAAAACCATGTCCTACCTAACCCACTGACCCCACATTTAATATTGGGCATTTAATTCTTTTCCCCAATATTAAATAATTACATCAAATATTATCAAAATGTTACAATACAACTCATCAAGAATATTCCATGAGAATCTTTACATGTTGCATGTCCATCTAGGTACAACATTACATAATAAAATAAAATAATAAAATATAACAATATTATGCAATATGTGCAACACCCATTATCTTCAACAATCTCCCACTTGTTGTATACATTGCATAGGGTCAATCTGTAGCCACATAAATGAACAAGGGAACAATCCATCCAAGCACATCCACCATCATGGATCAAAATACACCAAGTGCTCCATCCTGGTACCCGCAACAAAATCAAAGTATCCAGCATCTCAAACATGAATGATCTCACCTCCTATTATGCCACTCCCACTGGACATACATAGAAGCCATCCAAAGAGAAAACCACCCAACTTGTCTCATTAGAAGATCATAAAATCCTGTACCAACTGAAATGCCAAGCACAAAAAACCTAATCCAAAGGTAATCATATGTATCCATAGTTGTCAAAATATCCATAGCTGAAATAGCACCCACAACAAAGTGCCAAACCCATCCAACTATCCATACCTCAAAGGTATAACAAGTGAATCTCATATCACCGACATATCTAATCTATAACCTGCAATCACAAGCTTCAAGAGCAATATTTGTCACATATATACCAAGAAGCTCCCACTGCAAAAGATAATGTCAAATCTATAACCAATCCACTCACAACATCTCAAAGAAGTGAATCCATGTAGTATCAAGGACATCCACAATACATTAACTAATATCCTACAGGAAAAAATTCTCATAACAAGTCTCCAATGCTCTCCCAAGTTCACCACAACCAACAGAGGAAACAGATAAAGGAATAACCATGTCATCTCACATGACATGCATGAGCACAAACCAGTGATCACAATCTCCAACCAATCTCAAATCCAATATAGGCAAAATTGAACATCTAGGAAGATAACCAAGACCAGAGAAACCATGCAAATCATAACCTGTATCATGTCCTTCTACACACACCTCTAGATGTAAACTGTGCAAGTATGATCTCCTCCATAAAACCCCAACAAGAAGCCTCAAAAACACCCAAACCATACCATATAACAAATCATGGATGTAAGCCTATCACAAGAAGATCAAACTCATAAACCATTCCTAAACCAAGGAATAACCATTCCTAATCCAAGAAAAATTTCCAATATAAAACCATCTCCCAAACTCAACCAGCATAACAACATATGCACATGGAGATAACCAATGCTAAACCATCTCTCAAATGAACCCTCCAGAACTAACTCATGTGTCATAGTTCAAGATCCATATCCATGAAATATAAGCATAAATATAATGCAACTGAGAGAAAATAATGGGCTATACCTCTCAAGTAGCAAACCGTCGAGTAGACCAAGAGTGGGGAATGAGAATGCTCATCAAGATACCCAAGTCTCCAACCAAGACTCATCTAAGAACAATCTCCTCTCAAGTCCATATCAGGTGACTGCCCCTCGGACTTCTTGTTGAAACCATCAACTGTCCCAACAAATACTTCTCTAATCCAAGAGAAATCAGCATCACCACCATCTCTAAGTATCCATGAGCACCTGTAACCAATCAATTCATGCCAACTCCAAATGCAACATAGCAATATCATGAAGTATCCAGCTTATGATCAATGTACTCAATACCAAGAAACTAAACCAAAATCAATGTCAAAGTTTCAACCATGGCCTTAGGAACATAAACATGACAACATGATCTTACCATCTCAACCAAAGAGATAACATGCTCCAAATGAACATACTATAACATGTCACAACTCTAAACGCATATCAAGAGTATACCATGACATAATAATGAAACCATCCTCATACCAAGGATAACATGCCAAATAAAAGCATAAACCACACCTTTGCCAAGAACCCTGTGAGTCCTCAAGATGCAACCATCTCCACACACCATAAAGAAAAACATCTCCACATACCAGGAAGAACCATCTCCATACACCATGAAGATAACCAAGAACTCCATGAGTCCTCAAGATCTAACCATCTTCAAACACCATGAAGATAACAAGTGCACCATGCAAATGTCAAAGACGCTTCTGCAGCAATAGGATCTAAGACAAACCTCCAACATCTGCAAACACTCAATAAATATATCAATGCCAACAACTCCCACTCAACTGTGGTACCAAGTCACCTATGGCATCATAAAATCCATCCTCTCCAAACCAAGAAGATATAAACCAAACCAGGAACTAATCCTGTACTGTCACCCCATCACTGTCACAAGCTCCCACTAAACCGTGTATCCAAGCTATCCATGACATAATGATGAAAGAATCATCCTCTAACCATGAGAATCAACCAAGGCATCAAACCATCAAAGAACTCAAAGTGCACATCATGAGCTCCTCAAAAGAAACTAAATAACCATGAACCTCAACCAAGAAGATATACCACCATAACTGAATCAGAAATCCAAGCTAATGAACATCAAGGATGTACCTGTATATCCAATCATGTCATGCCAAAATCCATGACACCATGATCACATCCATGAACTGAGCATCTGTCTTTCAAAGTGTCCAACCTGTCAGCATAAAATAGTCAACCACAATCCTCCACCATGACTGTACCTGGTAACAACATTTCATCCCTTCTACATGAAGATAAAATCAAGTGACTTAGGACATAGACAACCCAAATGCAAGCCACCAATCTGAATATGCATCAATAATGAAAGATCAATGGGCAAATACAACCCATAACCAAGCTATAAATGCAACCTGTACGTATAGACCACTTACAACACTGCACAACTTGTCGACCCAACAAGTCATCATACATATCCAAATTCAAACACTGATAACCATATCATCATGAGACCAAACTTGAGTATATAATGACATCAAAACTTAAAACTCCAATGCCATAAACTCCCAATGTTACCATAGTCAAAATATACCTATAAACTGTTCAGATTAATATATCAATAAATAAATCATGCCAAACCTGCACCAAATCTGAACCAATATGTAGAGTCTCCAAGAGCTTTCCGTTGACTACTCGAAGTCCAAAATCTGACTCCATATGCCCAAGTTATGCCCTAATCCGTGCTCAAAATAAATAACATCTAACTTTAGGGCTCTGAAAATCTAACAAAATCTCAAAATTATAGAACCAAACCTACACCATGTTGTAGTGCTCTGAATTAGCTTTCCAACGCCTGTAAGAACTCTGAAATCTGATATTCTGAGAGAAAGTTATGGACTTTTTACTAAGACAGTCTTTTTACCATTTTCAGTACGATTTTTCATTTTTTACTTTTTTCAGTGACGAAAATTTCAACGGGATTAAATTTGACGGCCATCATGGGCTGAAACCAAAAAACTCTTTCATTTTCTCTGAGCATGGCCAAACTAGGGCATATTATATATCAAAATTTATGAAAATGTCGAATCGGATCCAATGGTGAAGTCTGTTTTGACCCAAAAGGTCATTTCTGCAAGCTACCCCCCAAAACCCTCATTTTAAATGAAACATCCGAAAAAAAAAAATTCTCCAACAATTTCACATGCCCAAATATTTTACCATCCCATCATAACAGCAAACCCAAAATCCTAAGATCTGCAATAAATCATTCATATATCTTGCCCTTTTCTTTTATCCTCTCATGCAATCCCATGGATTCAATCTAGGGTTACAATAATAAAAACCATAGCTCTGATACCACTTGTAAGGAAACTTGGCAATAAAAAATACAATCGTTTCCACATAACCCATAATAAATCTGAAATAAACACGGATTTAAAATCCACATGTAAGAGAATAGACAACATACCCACAAAATGTGACACAAGATATACCCTGGGAAACCCTCATTGAGAGAAAAAACCCAGCCTCCAAAAGCATCCATCATCATGTATTATTCAGCAAAAATACCATTGCCATACAACCATGGAAGCCTTCATGGCCATAGCCACAACCGAGCAAACTATGTGAACAAGCATGAATCCACACATCCCATGCCATGCTTTCAACCTTCACAAATGCTCCTTTGGCTAACCTGTCAAGCCTTGTCCCACTCGACTCTTGCCTTTTTGTCTTCCCCTTGTCACTCTCTATTTTTCTCTCTACAACAACTACCCTTGTGGCTACTTATATAGTAGCAAGTCCCACAAAACCACTAAGTGGTATTACATAAACCATGTGCTACCGAACCCACTGAACCCACATTTAATATTGGGCATTTAATTCTTTTCCCCAATATTAAATAATTACATTAAATATTATCACAATGTTACAATACAACCCATCAAGAATATTTTATGGGAATCTCTACATGTTGCACATCCATCTAAGTACAACATTACATAATAAAATAAAATAATAAAATATAACAATATTATGCAATGTGTGCAACACCCATTATCTTCAACACTAGGGTCCTAGGACCCTTAGGGACATATGTCGTCATTTAATGGGTCAAAGAGCATCATAGGTCACCCTATGACCCCATTTGACCCATATTACCCATTCGAATATGTCCCTTGGGGTCCGAGGGCCCCTAGGGACATATGTCGCTATTTAATGGGTCAAAGAGGGTCATAGGTCACCCTACGACCCCCTTTGACCCATAATACCCATTCAAATATGTCCCTAGGGGTCCTAGGACTCCTAGAAACATATGTCAACATTTAATGGGTCAAAGGGGGTCATAGGTGACCCTATGACCCCATTTGACCCATATTACCCATTCGAATATGTCCCTAGGGGTCCTATGACCCCTAGCGACATATCTCGTCGTTTAATGGGTCAGAGAGGGTCATAGGTCACCCTATGACCCCCTTTGACCCATATTATCCATTCGAATATGTCCCCAAGGGTCCTAGGACCCCTAGAAACATATATCATCGTTTAATGGGTCAAAGAGGGTCATAGGTCACCCTATGACCCCCTTTGACCCATATGTACGATTTGAATATGTCCCTAGGGGTCCTAGGACCCCTAGAGACATATGTCGTCATTTAAAAGGTCAAAGAGGGTCATAGGTTACCCTATGACCCCATTTGACCCATATTACCCTTTCAAATCTGTCCCTAAGGATCCTAAGGACATATGTCATCGTTTAATGCATCAAAGGGGGTCATAGGTCACCCTATGACCCCCTTTGACTCATATGAACGATTCAAATATGTCCCTAGGGGTCCTAGGACCCCTAGGGACATATGTTGTCGTTTAATGGGTCAAAGGGGGTCATAGGTCATCCTATGACCCCCTTTGACCCATATGAACGATTGGAATATGTCCCTAGGGTCCTAGGACCCCTAGGGACATATGTCATCGGTTAATGGGTCAAAGAGGGACATAGGTCACCCTATGACCCCATTTGACCCATATTACCCATTCGAATATGTCCCTTGGGGTCCGAGGACCCCTAAGGACATATGTCGTTGTTTAATGAGTCAAAGAGGGTCATAGGGTGACCTATGACCCCCTTTGACCCATATTACCCATTCGAATATGTCCTTAGGGGTCCTAGGACCCCTAGAGACATATATCGTCGTTTAATGCATCAAAAGGGTCATAGGTCACCCTATGACCCCCTTTAACCCATATGAACGATTCGAATATATCCCTAGGGGTCCTAGGACCCCTAGAGACATATGTCATCGTTTAATAGGTCAAACAGGGTCATAGGTTACCCTATGACACCATTTGACCCATATTACCCATTCGAATATGTCCCTAGCGATCCTAGGACCCTTAGGGACATATGTCATTGTTTAATGGGTCAAAGAGGGTCATAGGTCACCCTATGACCCCCTTTCACCCATATTACCCATTCGAATATGTCCGTAGGGGTCCGAGGACCCCTAGAGACATATATCATTGTTTAATGGGTCAAGAGGGTCATAGGTCACACTATGACCCCCTTTGACCTATATGAACGATTCGAATATGTCCCTAGGGGTCCTAGGACCCCTAGAGACATATGTCATCATTTAATGGGTCAAAGAGTGTCATAGGTTACCCTATGACCCCATTTGATCTATATTACCCATTCGAATATGTCCCTAAGGGTCCTAGGACCCCTAGGGACATATGTCGTCGTTTAATGGGTCAAAGGGGGTCATAGGTCACCCTATGACCCCCTTTGACTCATATGAACGATTCAAATATGTACCTAGGGGTCCTAGGACCCCTAGGGACATATGTCATCGTTTAATGGGTAAAAGGGGGTCATAGGTCACCCTATGACCCCCTTTGACCCATATGAACCATTCGAATATGTCCCTAGGGTCTTAGGACCCCTAGGGACATATGTATTCATTAAATGGGTCAAAGAAGGTCATAGGTCACCGTATCACCCCCTTTGACCCATATTACCCATTTGAATAAGTCCCTAGGGGTCTTACGACCCCTAGGGACATATGTCGTCATTTAATAGGTCAAAGAGGGTCATAGGTCACCCTATGAACCCCTTTGACCCATATTACCCATTTGAATATGTCCCTAGGGGTCCTAGGACCCCTAGAGACATATATCATCGTTTAATGGGTCAAGAGGGTCATAGGTCACCGTATGACCCCCTTTGACCCATATGAACGATTCGAATATGTCCCTAGGGGTCCTAGGACCCCTAAAGACATATGTCATCATTTAATGGGTCAAAGAGGGTCATAGGTTATCCTATGACCCCATTTGACCCATATCACCCATTCGAATATGTCCCTAGGGGTCCTAGGACCCCTAAGGACATATGTCATCATTTAATGGGTCAAAGGGGGTAATAGGTCACCCTATGACTCTCTTTGACTCATGAACGATTCAAATATGTCCCTGGGGGTCCTAGGACCCCTAGGGACATATGTCATCATTTAATGAGTCAAAGGGAGTCATAGGTCACCCTATGACCCCCTTTGACCCATATGAACGATTCGAATATGCCCTTAGTGTCCTAGGACCCCTAGGGACATATGGAATCATTTAGTGGGTCAAAGAGGATCATAGGTCATCCTATGACCCCCTTTGACCCATATTACCCATTCAAATATGTCCCTTGGGGTCCGAGGACCCTTAGGGACATATGTCATCGTTTAATGTGTCAAAGAGGGTCATAGGTCACCCTATGACCCCCGTTGACCCATATTGCCCATTCAAATATGTCCTTAGGGGTCCTGGGACCCCTAAAGACATATATCGTCGTTTAATGCGTAAGAACGGTCATAGGTCACCCTATGACCCTATTTGACCCATATGAACAATTCGAATATGTCCCTAGAGGTCCTAGGACCTCTAGAGACATATGTCATCGTTTAATGGGTCAAAGAGGGTCATAGGTTACCCTATGACCCCATTTGACCCATATTACCAATTCGAATATGTCCCTAGGGGTCCTAGGACCCCTAGGGACATATGTCGTCGTTTAATGGGTCAAAGGGGGTCATAGGTCACCCTAGACCCCCTTTGACCCATATGAAGAATTCGAATATATCCCTAGGGTCCTAGGACCCCTAGGTACATATGTCGGAGTTAATGGGTCAAAGAGGGTCATAGGTCACCCTATGACCCGCTTTGACCCATATTACCCATTCGAATATGTCCCTAGGGGTCCTAGGACCCATAGAGACATATATCATCGTTTAATGGGTCAAGAGGGTCATAGGTCACCCTATGACCCCCTTTGACCCATATGAACAATTCGAATATGTCCCTAGGGGTCCTAGGACCTCTAGAGACATATGTCATCGTTTAATGGGTCAAAGAGGGTCATAGGTTACCCTATGACCCCATTTGACCCATATTACCCATTCGAATATGTCCCTAGGGGTCCTAGGACACCTAGGGACATATGTCGTCGTTTAATAGGTCAAAGGGGGTCATAGGTCACCCTATGATCCCCTTTGACACATATGAACAATTCGAATATGTCCCTAGGGTCCTAGGACCCCTAGGGACATATGTCATCGTTTAATGGGTCAAAGAGGGTCATAGGGTCATAGGTCACCCTATGACCCCCTTTGACCCATATTACCCATTCGAATATGTCTCTTGGGGTCCAAGAACCCCTAGGGACATATGTCATCGTTTAATGGGTCAAAGAGGGTCATAGGTCACCCTATGACCCCCTTTGACCCATATTACCCATTCGAATATGTCCCTAGGGGTCCTAGGACCCCTAGAGACATATATCATCGTTTAATGGGTCAAGAGGGTCATAGGTCACCCTATGACCCCCTTTAACCCATATGTACGATTCGAATATGATCGTTTAATGGGTCAAAGAGGGTCATAGGTCACTCTATTACCCCCTTTGACCCATATGAACGATTCAAATATGTCCCTAGTGGTCTGAGGACCCCTGGGGACATATGTCGTCGTTTAATGGGTCAAAGAGGGTCATAGGTCACCCTATGACCCCCTTTGACCCATATGAACGATTCAAATATGTCCCTAAGGGTCCAAGGACCCATAGAGACATATGTCGTCGTTTAATGGGTCAAAGAGGGTCATAGGTTACCCTATGACCCCATTTGACCCATATTGCCCATTCGAATATGTCCCTAGGGGTCCTAGGACCCCTAGAGATATATGTCATCGTTTAATGGGTCAAAGGGGGTCATAGGTGACCCTATGACCCCCTTTGACCCATATGAAGAATTCGAATATGTCCCCAGCGGTTCAAGGACCCCTAGAGAAATATGTCGTCATTTAATGAGTCAGAGAGGGTCATATGTCACCCTATGACCCCCTTTGACCCATATTACCCAATCGAATATGTCCCTAGGGGTCTTAGGACCCCTAGAGACATATATCGTCGTTTAATGGGTCAAAGAGGGTCATAGGTCACCCTATGACCCCCTTTGACCCATATCAATGATTGAAATATGTCCCTAGGGTTCCTAGGACCCGTAGGGACATATGTCATCGTTTAATGGGTCAAAGAGGGTCATAGGTCACCCTATGACCCCCTTTGACCCATATTACCCATCCGAATATATCCCTAGAGTTCCTAGGACCCCTAGGGACATATGTCGTCGTTTAATGGGTCAAAGGGGGTCATAGGTCACCCTATGACCCCCTTTGACCCATATGAATTATTCGACTATGTCCCTGGGGGTCCTAGGACCCATAGGGACATATGTCGTCATTTAATGGGTCAAAGGGGGTCATAGGGTGACCTATGACCCCCTTTGACCCATATGAACGATTCGACTATGTCCCTAGGGGTCCTAGGACGCCTAGCGACATATGTCATCGTTTAATGGGTCAAAGAGGGTCATAGGTCACCCTATGACCCCCTTTGACCCATAATACCCATTCGAATATGTCCTTAGGGGTCCTAGGACCCCTAGAGACATATGTCATCTTTTAATGGGTCAAAGGGGGTCATAGGTCACCCTATGACCCCCTTTGACCGATATGAACGATTCGGCTATGTCTCTGGAGGTCCTAAAGACATATGTCATCATTTAATGGGTCAAAGGGACCCGCTTTAACCCATTAAAAGATGACATATGTCCCTAGGGGTCCTAGGACCCCTAGAAACATATATCGTAGTTTAATGGGTCAAAGAGGGTTATAGGTCACCCTATGACCCCCTTTTACTCTTATATATTAATAATATACATATTAATAATATAGATATATATTAATAATATACATATCAGTATAATAATATATATATATATATATAAATTACGTTATTATATTTAGTAAAAATAATAATAATATATATTATATTTATAGATTGTAATAAGATTAACATAAGATATTATTATATATTACTAGATTATATCTTGTATGTTTACATTACGTTATTATATATATATAATATATTAAAATATGCCTTTACATATTAATATAAGTGAAATAATTTAAAAATAAAAAACTAGAACATTTAAATCGAATTTCCCTCCAAAATTTGAAGATTTTTGGAATTTGACTACCGAGCCAAATCGGATATCCGATTTTGAATCGGATATCCGATCAGGCTTGGTATTTACCAAGCCTGCCCAGTCAACCCCAAAGACGTGTTTATAAAGAGATTTAGTGATACTCAGACTTCGGGTAGCCGTCTGACAATGTTATTTTGATTGAAATTAAATGAAACGAAATAAATTTTTTAATATCGCTCTCTAGATTCCATCAATATAATTTCTATCAAATTCTAAGTTCGATAAGTATTTATTAGTTAATTATCAATGAAGATTATTGTAAAGTGCTGATTGACATACTGAATGAAAAATAGCTATAACTTTCAAACGGTATAACATTTTTTAAATCTAAAAGTTGTGTCATATTCTATACTTCGCCTAGTATAAGAAAAAAAGAAAAAAAGAAAAATTTGATAAAATTTTCTATTAGTTAGGGTGGTCAGACACGGGACTTTTTTTAATCCAAAAAATTTTGGGTAGAAAATTCATATTTAATTATTTATTTGGAATAAAAATATCAAAAAATATGTGTCACATCCAGGCATGAGTCTAGTTTTCATATCTATAATTATATTAAAAAAATATTATGATTTGATTTTGATTAAGGTGGTCAGACATACACCTACTTTTTATTTTCGCCCTGAAATTTTCTTAGGACTGCATTAAAATTCAAACTTTTGACCAATCAATTATTTTTTTCTCCTGATAAGGCCTAGTAGTTTAGAAACTACATTCAATTTTCTACAAATTATTTTCTTACAACTTTTTGATATAAAATCCATAACCACTTCAAAATTATGTGTCAAGTTGACATAAACCTGATTTGCTGATTTTTCACTGCCACTTAAGGCCATAGTTTGGTACACCATGATCTTGCACATACCCTTCTATTATATGATGAATGTATTTTATGCTTATTTCCTTTGGTTGAAATGCCAATAATAGGGTGTCAACACATATGATTACATTGTTGCAATGAGAGAGCAAGAGAAGAAAAATATGGGAGGAGCACAAAGCCCACAAATGTCAATGACAACTTCAGTGTCAGGATTGAGTCATTTAAGTTCTATGAGTGCATCACACCATGGGTCCTGATGCCCTCCACCATGCCTTTTTGTAGAGGACCAGGTCTGAATCTACAATCTTTGAGACAAATGCAATGTGCACATATTATTCATATTTTATGTCAACAAATTTATATAACTTACTATACCAGTTTGGTGGTTTGCACTTCTTTGTGTTGCCAAGAGATAGTGTCATGCCATCCAGCAAGGTAGATAATCAAAATATAAAGAGGACACCCAATGAGCTGATAGTCCAAAAGAATAAAGGATATGTAAATATTAGCCCTTGGGTACTGGCTCGAATGAATGCAGAAGAAGTTTCAAGGATTGCTACACAAGCAAGGAAAAACTCAAAAGTTCTACATCCTATATCCAAGCAAAAAGGCATGCCAGTGATAGAGACAGACAATAGTTTGGAAAGAAGCAATAGAGATCTAAGCACATAGATCTATTCTAATTCTGAAAATCATAGACAAATGAATAAAGGTGGCAGATCACAATTAGCTCTCCAAGTGATAGGCAGCAAGCCTCTATTTCCCATTGTGACTAGTAATTCAACTATGCTTTTCAAACCTCTGATTTTGTCATCTAGCACCAACCTTAAGAGCCTTCTAGGTGATCTATTTTGTTTAAATCTCTCTCAAATATTTCTTATTTATTTGTTGTTATTGTTAGTCCCAAATGTAGGGACAAATTTATCAATTCACCTATTGTACCACAATTATCCTAGTATAGCCATGACAGTCAAATAGTGAAGGCTGAACTTCTTTTGAGATTATCATGCATGGCTCTGAATACATTCTTGTTACATTAAATGAATAGACAACTATTGTTGCTAAGAACACATTTTCAGTCTACTAGTCTTTTGTTTGTTTATGATCCATAGTGTTAGTTTATAGTTAATAAATTATAATATTAGCTTATCCACCACCTGTGAGCATCATCTAATTGCAATGAGAGCTAAGTGTTCCATTCATTCTCATGAGAGATGATTCCTTGTGAACTATTACTCATGAAACATGGGTCAATGAGTTTGACTTAAAATCTACAAAGTTGAATCTACAGTGAATTCTGCTCAAGGTTTTGGCATTGTGAAGTGTAGCCCAGTTCTTTATGTGCCAATGGCAATACTGAGAATGCTAAGAGATGGCATGGTTACTCTTGTTGATGTTATTTCTTTTTTGATAAATATATCTATTTCATTTTCCTTGGTTATTTAAATGGGAAGTAATCTAAGGGGAGAACACTTCGTTATTTTTCTTCGTAAGTGTTTTTATAAATATAAAATGATAGCATTATTTAGACTTGCACAATACACCAAATTTTTCTTTGCTTCAATTATTGAACACAACAATTTTGTGATATCCCTACGAATATGTTAATAGTATTGAGATGAATCTTTTTCATTCATTAATTTCTCAAAGAGATTAATAGTCTCATTTGGCATGCAAATGAGTTCTAAGGTTGCATGGAATCTATTTTTTCAGGCTTGCCCAAGGCTGATGCAGGGGAATCTCTCTTGTCTATGTGGTGAAACACGTCCACTTGGCATTTCCCACCATGTTGGAGTAGGTCTTTTATTTATTTTTAATATTTTTTCTTATCTCTCAAATGGGCACATGCATTTATCACTCGAGTGCATTCCGTTCAACTATTGTTATTATTTTGTGTCATGAAATCTTTAGGTGTTGTTAAGCCATTTTGGATGGAATGAAATCCTAAGTAATAAAGCATGCATATTATTTTTGTTTATTATTCTTTGCTTGTATCCATAGCTATGTGACACTTAAGTTGTTTAATAAATTAATATTATAGTCAGAAGGTTTGGCACTGATGGTTTGGGAGGTAATATTGGTTGATTTTTTGTTGCTACAATAATGCATTAACTCACGGACCTATATTTTAGTGTTTCATAACCTCAAATAGGGTGGCCTCCAAGTTATGGGCTTTTTCAATTATAATTAGTCATTTATTTATTCACTAGTGCAAGATGCCTCTGCAGTAAAGAGGTTTTAGACCAAAAACATTTAAAAGTGTTGGTTGATTTCTATTCAACTCATTGATTACTCTACTTACGAAAAGACTATCAATCCAAATTATGAATTACATGTAACTAGATTATATAATTTATTCTGGACACAAATCATATTCAACCATTATTATTATTTAGTTTCTTTTAAAAGCTTGAACTATTATTTCTGTGCTATAGCTGAAACTAAAACATGAGTAAAAGAGTACAATGGTAACAGTTATACATATTTTAGAAAGCTGGTGTAAGAGAAGAGAGTAAGAGAAGGGACAGAGAAAAGATAGAAAAAGCCATGGGGAGCAAGCACAAATAGCATTAGGTCAAAGAGTATCTTGGGTTTGAATCATAATAGGGTCCTGAATGTGCCTTCTTACTTTGGCTTGAGTATTAGATTAATTTATTTCCCATAAAAAAATTTGCAAGATGTAAACTTCTTTTCATTTTCTTTTCTGGAACCTTTGGTTTGAAAAATAGCATATGAGTGTGACATTGCATGATGTTCCAATTTTTAAAGGTTCCCTTAAATTCATTATTCTAGGTTTTGAAAAATTATAGAGGTTTTTGTACCCTTTTAGAAGTATTATCTATCTTGTTTCCTTGGTGTTTTATTTGCTCAATAACTGTAGAACGATTTAGATCTCATTATCCAATCTTGAAAGAGTGCTTTATATTACTAGCTAAAATGGATGATTCTGTGGGTGAAAAAAAACATGCTGCACAAAATGTCTTCTCTAAGGATTTTTTGCAGAACTTCTCAAAAACATACTCCACAGGAAGAAACTGAGAATGGCTCAGAAAAGCCATCCGATTCTAATTTTCCTTCAACAACAATGGCTAGTTCTATGGGCACCCGTTTGCCCAATTTGTGAACAACAATAGAAACTTGCAGGTATTTGTACAGAGAATTTCTATGGTTCTTGAAGATTTGATGGAACTCCCACCAAAACCAAAGGGAAGGGTTATGGAAAGGCTGATGATTCAGAGTTACGTCTTTTTACATCACTACAAAAGAACAGATCTATACCATCCTTTACTACAAATGCGAATAACAAAAATAGGTTTGGTTGGGCATAGAGACATGAAACCAATATCACTAATGGAATTGCAAACCATTTGGACAACTCACAACCTCCTACTTGTCTAAGTTACTTGAGTGTGTATGATAGTGTAGGTGTATTTCTAGTATTGTTGAGATACATGCCATGCCATCTTAGAGTATGGTGAAGTTCTATATATACTCGATAGGTATCACAATTAGCTAGAAGCAATTAGGTATTTGTATCCACTACCAAAAACCATGGATGGTATTTGGTTGTAGTGTAGGAAGACATGTATATGGTTTAGGTAAAGTTGTTTGGTGAACAACTTTTGACCATGTGTGAGCAACAAGGGTTAATTATGTGTGGTTATTATTCATTCAATGTGAAATATGCTAACATCATGGTATACATAAAGTAGATTTTTTTTTCATGAAAATGACCTTTTTGTGCAAGGTATTGATGCAACCCAAGCTTACAAGTATTCTATGTAAGGTAATGGCATTGTGCAAGTAGCAACTATGTTGTGCAATACAATAGTCATGCTGTGTAAATACAACTATCTCCCTATAGTCATGCATGCCATTAGATGTTCCAAGAAATGTTGTAAGAGGTTGTATGCAATGTTACTCCAGCCTTATCAAGTAGGTCCTTTCTAGATCAGCCTAGGAAAATTATGGGATTGTTCATGTTGATTAAATGACTAGGTTAAATGCTATTGCTTGTATGGTTTGAGTTGTTCAAGTGGCAGTGAGAGAAGTGGACTACCTTCTTCTTGGAGAAGTAGTACATGGATGATGAGGGTAGTTTCTGGTTGCTCTACACTTTCTTTGTGGGTGATGGTGTTAATTTCTTGGCGTATATTTTCTTGGTATTGTGGACTGCCATGATTCTTCTTTGATTTGTGAAAGCTTCTAAATCCATAGTTGCACGATCTAAGACCTCAACAAGATTTCCAATTTGGGTTTCTTCCAAGTGCTATAATTATCTTGAATTTAGTTTTTTAGGATATAATGATATACTAACATAGTATGAATGTTTCAATGGTATTTTACTGTAACGTCTTCTTCTGCAATTGGAATCAATAAACTCATATCAATATGCATTAAGAGTAGAGTGGAATTAATTGAAATGCTTCACATTTGGTCTGGTAATGAATTGATAAGCTATATTAGAAGTTAGCTTCTATTTTAAAGCCCTTGTTAATGCATTCAGGTACAAGTTGGTAGGAAATTTTTATCACTTTTGCAAATTAAAAAATTTGGTATGACCTCACAAATTACTAAGTTGGGCATGGAAAGAAAATGAAAACTTCTTGGGTAGCATTTTGGTGACAATTTTTGAGGATTTTACTAAAAAAACCCTTTTTCTTTTTAAATTTAGGTTTTTTTTAATGGAAACTTCTAGTATTTTTTAGGGAAGTAATTTAGTATCTTTCAAATGAAAAGTAATTATAAGTTTTTTAATGGATGATTGATAAGACTTGTTTTAAGTTGTAAAATGTTATTTGGGGAAGCTGGAAATCTAGCATAATATTTCATTTTGAGTTTTGAAATTGAAACTTTACCAAAATGCTTCTAGTTTTGGTGATTTTCTAGGCCATTCTTGGCATTTTATTGTGAAGTCTGTCTGTATTGTCTCTAATGATACTACATAATATCCAACAAGGGACATAATACTTTAACTGGAGCAGCATCCGATATTTGAATCACCTTTTTTCTTCTTTTTGCAAGGGTCTTGTTTTTGGGAAGCAATTGGTCATGTGTTCAACACATTTTCATAACTATAGGATGCAGTGCAGTCAAAATATTATTATAAAAGACTTGAAAATAGTTTCACATGTTCTAATTGTAAGGACTTAGAACTCAAAGAATGATTTGTGCTTATATTTACCTTTCTTATTTAAACTTGAGTTCTAAATCTTTGGTTTTCTATTTGTAGGAGGGATATCATCTAAGAAAACTTGGAGGATATTCATTCTCTTTTCAGAAGCTTAGTGAAATTGTGGTTCATATCTCTATTGGAGAAGGTGTAGAAGAATCACTGCTATCTGTTCTTTTATCACTTAGTGGTGAGGACAGTTACCAAAACAATTCTGTATCTGCTCCAGGTGGAGAATTTAACTTTGAGAATCTATTTCCTCGGATTTTTTTCCTTCATCCACTTTTGAAGGTATGCATAAGGTTGCTGATATTGTGGTTATTGTTGGTTTTTAATTTTATTAATAGTCCAAAACAAGTTTTAGGCAGCAATTGATTCCATGAAATAGTGCATTGATAATGGATTAGTTTCTTCCATTGTTACACAATTCATTGTCATATTGTATAAAGGTGGGAATTTGAAGATGTTGAATGCATCATAGCTATGGAGTTCCAATGTAGTTTTTCATTTCCAATGTTGAGTTTCCCTCCTAGTATTTCATGAGTTTGTTGAACAATCTTTGGAATAAGCAAGTCCCCAAGCATAGTTTATTTAGATATTTAATTTAATCACCCCTATTACTAATTAAAATGGGACTATGTTATCTTGTCCAATCTTTTCATAGATTCGAGTATATTGCCTATGAAGGCTATTAATTGTAATAACATATTTCTATTGTAAATGGAAACATAAGCAATTAAAGAAAAAACTCTTGCCAAGTAATACAATTTGGCTTCATATTTCTTTAATCACTATATGTATACTACTAAATGTTTTCCCATCCCATAACCTTTTATCAAGATAGCACATGCATGCTATCCAGACTCCTAGTATGTGTACCAGGTACTAGTAGGCCTATCCCATATTGGGTACTTGCCTGGGTATGTACCCTGCTGCCAGAAATGTCACATCAACTCACAAATTCCACCTCCCTTGCAAAATGTTAAAAAATTTCCATGTAGATTAAAATGTCTAATATTGTTTTTAGTTTTACATTTGCATATTAGCTTGTTGTTTATCAAGATTAATTCAATATGTAATCAGTTAGAATCTTTGATACAATATTGAGTATCAGTAAACTGTTAAACATTTTTTTATTTTCACTGTTCAATTAATAATAGCCTTCATAGGTGATTAATAATAGCCTTCATAGGTATCAAGTAAAGTTTTCCTTCTTTGTTATGCATCAAAAGTTTTAACATTCAGCATATATATTTTGCCTCGTGAATCATATTTTCAGATCTTCTATGAAATATAAAATCTATATTTAATTTTTTTTAAGGCAACCACATATCCACTTTCCCTATTTTGAAAGATAACTATACCTATACCTGTACCTATACTCACACCTATACCTGTAACTATAAGCTATGAGTTCTACGGGAAGAGCAAAAAATGACAATTAAGAGAGAGATTCAGGTCAAAATCAACTTTAAAATAGCTGGTCTGTCCTCTACTCTATCTATACACCTATTCTATGATAACCTCATGCTTTTTCCTATAGAAATCACAGTTGTCCCTGGATTGTGAAAATTGTTGGTCCTAACAGCATTTCTAAAATAAATATCAAGTTAGCCACTTGTTGTTTCAAGGATGGCCCTAGCAGCTTGTGTTTTGCATTCAACAACAAATTAGGCTTGAATAATCTTCACATAGCATTTATTCCTTCTATAGTGGTGATTGATTTAGCCTTGCGTAGGGCTTACTCAATCTCATTTAGCATACTTATTCATGTCTATTTAGTTCTCTTAGTTTTATCCATTTTATCAAGGCACTAATCTATATATGCTCTTATGGAAGCTACTTGGTAACCCTAGATTTAATTACATTTTGTTTTAGAACAAACCTTGTTGTTTGATTATATTTATTTTTTGAACCTAAGAAAGTATGCTTGCTTGCAAATTCCAATGCCTAAAAACAAGCGCAAATGAAATGAAGTTTGTTTCACCAAAGGTAAATAGCATCCTACCAAATGCTTCCATATATCTGAGAATGGTGTAGGTTCCAATTTTAAACAAATTGTTATTTTTCTTTCCAAATTTGGATTGTGTTTTCATTGTGTTTGTATTAGATATTCCCTACTACTTCTAGGAAGCTTAAAGTGTGTTGGTGCATTGATATTACTAATGAAGGCATAACTTTATATCCTAAGCAACTCATAGTACATGCCATTTCCATTAATTTATCTTGAATTTCAAGTAGACTACCAAAAAAGAAGTGATTTAATGAATAAACTCTAAATCAATTAAGATGTGATAGTAAGATAAAGTGAATATTATGTACAAAGAAGCCAATGCATTTTATATCAGAGTTTATGGTGCTCCATGCCACAAGAATTGTTAGGTTTTCTATTCTCCTTAGAAGGTGAGAAATCTCTTATCACAATTGTGTTGGGTTCCATATCATATCTGCTCTTGCTAATTAAACTATAAGTTGTCACTTAGTAAACTTTTGATAATTAATAGTTATAATTAAGCAATTAGCAAAGCCATACATATTAAGCTCTATCTTTCTTTAATAGTCCTTTCCTTCTAACTGCAAATTCAAAATGCATGCTTACATTATATTATTCCATTCCATCATGTGAATTTGGTGTGATTATGTGATATAGGTCAAACATATTCAAAACTTGATGGTGGCCATTTTCCATGATTTCACGTTTTTGGTACTTTTGTGGAATTATTGTGATAAGAAAAAGAAAATTCGAAATGATACCAACAAAGCAAGAATCCCAAGTATAGCATTTCTTACTGTAGGCAATTATCGTTACTTTCTATCTTCAATTTTGTTTATGCATGTCAACAAAGAAATAGATTAAATATATTATTTAGCATGGATAACACAATGTTGTAACAACAATGGATGCAATGGTATCAATTTTTAATGAGGTTACATTGAACTTGCAATGCCAAACATGGTAATGTTGGGTTCACAAAATGAATAAAACATTGAAGTCAGCTATTAAAATAAGGGGGTCTATGTAAAAATTATATTACATTACTTCAATAGCTATTACAAATTGAAAGTCAAATGCTTACAATCATGGCTATTGTGATAGTATATTAATGCAAAATCAATACACATAAGATCTATGACCCCAAAGTTCAAATAAAAATTACAAATGAGCTTGTCTTTTTGCCAAAGGGATTTTCTCTTCTATTTTACATGATCGAGGAAGGTTTTTACTCTATCATTCTTAATAGGCAATTGCTCAGAACTAGCTTTTCTATATAGAAGATAGCATAATAATCCTTTTGTTTTAATTCTGAATTTTTTATTTCAAATGGTTGAATTTTGAAAAGATGGGGAATTTTGTTTATAAAATATTGATAGATAATTCTATTTATAAAATTTGAATGGGTATATTGAATAATTTTTTTGAATGCAATCTAAGTCAACTCTTTGATAATTGTAGTGAATTCCAGCTTATACATGAACTGTGTCTCTATGTATTATCACATCACAACATCTTGAACTTATAAGGGCAACTATGGCCACTCTTCTTGCATTTTTATAATGGATTCCTCTTGGTTATATATTTGAATCTCCCCTAGTTTGTTTCTCAACCAACATATATCATCTCATCTAAATGTCGTTTGCTCCTTAATTATTTTATTATCACATATTGCTTTAAATAAGAATGTTGAATGCTTTAAATTACTAAAACATAGTGATGTCTATCTTTATGTGTGTCAAAGAGTCCTCCTAGTTTGTAATTTTGGTAAGCATTTGTTTGTCTTTGATACTTATAGCTCGATACTTTGCTAAATCTTTTTCCTATGCCCACTTGCAGAAATTTGGCTTTGCAATGCTTAACTGAGGTATCGATCCTTGCATTTATATAGTATATTATCTCTACTCATTCATTTAATTGTATTGCGAGTAACTTTACTGTAGTAGTAAGGTTATTTTTTATTTGTTCTCCTTGCATGCCTAATTGATAGTCTCTATTTAGGTTGCAGTACTCAATTTTGGGGACTTCTACGATGCACAATTTGGGAAGCTTTATACAATCTTCATGGTGCAATTGTAGGTAGTGTGAATGAAATTTTTATAGTTTGTGATTTTAGGTGGATTTTATTTATCTTCTTGTGAATACAAGAAAATTGCGAGACATTCATGTCTGAAAGGAGCGTGTAAAATCACAGTTGTGTCAGTTAACTAGTCTTGATAAGAAAACTATTTTTTTGGTTTTTTCTTTACATATCTTTTATTTTGTACATATCTAAAAATATATTCTAATATTCATTATGTTAGGCTATTCTTCCACCTAGAATGAAAATCCCAGAGGCCTATGCAAATGGATCAACTAAAGAATAGGTATGTTTCATTAATGATAATTAATGTTGCTATGTTGTATAGCATGGCAGTTTTTAATGGTGTTCCACAATACAATAACCATATGCATTATTTAAGAACTAAATGTAAACTATTAGATTCAGTATGCCATAGTATTAATTATACTACCTTTAACATTCCATGCTTTATAGGCATTCATTCAAAATTTGGCTCTTTTCTTCAGTTCTTTTTACAAGGTAAAATACTTATTATTTATTAATGGCTTTTGAACTATTTTGTTTACATGCCGCTTTTCTTCTGGGCTTTCCATTTGTATTCTTGATGTTTCTCAATTCTTATTAAGTATATAATAAATATTAAATTACTAATGTTAGCACATTCCTTTGTGATAAACACTCACCTTATTACTTTGCTTCATTTATAAGCTATTTTTGCCATTTTATGAATGCCTGTCTGGTTTGACCTAAATAGTTTGTGTGATTTTATGTAATTTGTGTGGGAAAAAGACTCAATTTGTCAAGGTCCCTTCTGATAGTGCGATAGGTGCTCAAATGTTTTCAAGGTGTAATTCATATGTTATAACTAGTGTACTATGTTTTATCTAATCAAAGGTTCAAATGCTTATTGCAGTCACACATATGCATACTTGAAAGTACTCCTAAAAACTAGACTGCACTTCTAATGGGTCTTGAATATCTGATTGGTATTTTGTATGTGGATGACACTGAAGTTTTCAAGGTGGGTTTTGGGATTTTGGGTTGCTTTGTCTACTTATACTTTGTTACAATTACAAGTTTTTTATTGTAAGCTCTTTTATTCTGGTTATTCTGCTTTGGTTATAGGTTTGTCTAGATTATTGGAATGCAATAGTCATGGAACCTTTTGAGGCACACAATGTTTCTAAAAATCCTTCTACCCTTGTTAATGCCATGGGACTTCAGGTAAATCAGTCATCAATGCTTCTGTTGTCCTTTGTCAGTTCTTCTTTCTTTAGGGTGAGTAAGTGTATATTGTATATTGCCTTCTTTTTCCATGTGATGTCCCACACTTTATACAACTTCAAAACTCAATTTATCAAATATTGAGGAAATGCCATTAATAACTAAAAATTCATGAAATAGTCACATGCATCAATAATATCAAGATTTTACCATAGAGTTGTAACTATAAAATTTGATGGAAGAGTAAGCAACCTGATTTAGCAAAATGCTTTACATATCTGATTTAGGCATACCCAAAAAATAACTCTCTGCACTATGTTGGAGATAGTTCTTAAAACAATTAATTGAAAGGTCTAAACCACAAGGTGGTAGCCACATAGGTCACTCAGAGAGCTTATCACAAAAAAAAAAATTTATTTTTACCAACTTAAAAACCTTTTCAATAGTGTAGTCTGATTTGGTTTCTTGAGAAGTGCAACTAGGAATGCTAAATCCTAGGTGGCTTGACCTAGAATCAATATTCCTAAAGGGATTTCCTGTCTCTCCCTCCCTCCCTCTCTCCCTTAAAAAGTTTCCCAATTCATAGCCCCTCTTTCTCTCTTCAAACAATTCTGTCTCTTACTACACTTTTTTAAAGCATATTATGTAGGTTTAAATTCTATAAACTCGACAACTCAAAATATTTCAAGGTAATAACTAATACCTCCAATTTGTTTATCCTCTATCCATATTGTTAGTCTATGAGGACCCAGTGATAGGCTAACCTGATTAACTACTACATACTAAAAACGAGACATTAGAATCCATTGAAACATCTACTATTAGATTTCCACAATCCAAAAGGGGACATTACAATCCATTGATATTTTAATTGAATGGTGAATTCACTAAGATTGCTATTTGATTGGATAGAATGGTCATTTTCTTTCATAATTCAATGTTTTCTATTTATTAAAATATTGTTGTTAATTGATGTGGCTAGATCAATTCAATGGTGTCAATCATTCCTTGCAAAGAGACCACATTTCTTTAAGGCATTCTATAAAACAGTTCACATGCCTTGCAAAATTAACAATATTAAATTTCTACAATCCATTTGCAATGCAAGTTCATTTTGGATTAGCAGAAAATAGATTTCATTGATGTTTATAAAACAAGCATATGTTTTCATGTTATTCATTGCCAGTCTTTGCATCAGAGTGATGCCCGCATCATCGCTTTGCTCTTGCTTGCTGTTGAAATGCATCCTCAACCAAGCCTCCTTTTGAATCTCTTCTCAAACTAGTAAGTGCCACCTATAGACTTGATTCATTGTGTTGTTGATCACTCTTCTACCACATTCCAATTTGTTGATTGATTTGTATTTATTTTAGTAGATGTATTCCTATTTTAAGTTGTAGACAACAAATCTGAAATATGCAAGTATTATGTCAGCGCTTAACAATTCAGTTAATTGTCCTAGGAAAAGTTTTCCTAGTTTGATTGTATTACATCTGATGTATGTTCTAGCTTGTTGACTTATTCTTGGTCATTCATGGTCATTAATAAAGTCTCTGCCTTTTTTCTTTCTTTCTTTGCATTCTAATGTAGGCTGTTACAAAAGAAAAGTTAGGTTATGATCCATTGGAAGTAAATCCTTAGGATATGGTCCGCTTTGCAATGGAAGAGCCATAGGTTAGTCATAATGATACACTTGAGTATTGATGTTGATTTCTTGATTCACTCATTTTTTTTTTCACTAGTAGGAGTAAAAGATAATATTGCATTGCTATTTACATTGCTTGTTTAAATTATTTGTCAGTGTACTGGTTATATTTTTCTCCATTTCTAAATGTCGTGATATGTTCTTTTGATGCTTATTTTGTGCAGACAATGGCTTCCAATTCAATATCTAATGCAGTTGCAACATATTACCTTTACATGACATATGTACACCCTTTTATCTTTTCTTTAGTAACAATAATCCATATGCCCCCTGATGAAGTTTTACGCAAAGGCAGTGGAACTCTTTGTGAAATGTTGCTTATGGTTCAGGTGACTAATCCAAGCTAGATCTTATTAAGTGTTATAATGCTTAATCGCTTTCTTCAAGTCCCAAATTTTCATTCTAGAAAAATTTGTTTATTTTCTTTAGCAATTTCATCCTTTTTGTTCATAGGTTTTTTGAAAAGTGCAGTGGATGTTGTCGCTTATCCCTTCAAATATGGTAAGTTTGAACAATACTGTAATTTGATTTTTAAATTCAATTGTGTCAATATTTTTAGCATCATAATTTTGGATCAAATGAATTTTTGGTAAGCATAATATTGTAGCTACATCAACATTAATCTATTTGAAAAGTAAATTTTTTGTTTTTCAATTCGATAGTGTATGGTATTTTTAGGATCGATGTTTCAGATCACACTACAAGATCCATCATCAAGAGACAAGAATGCAAGAGTGAAGTGTAATAGATGATTTGGTGCAGGAGGTGGAAGTGTTGGTGGTCCCATTAGGGGGCATTTACCACATCAAGGTTCATGTTAACCAATTGGAGTTATGGGATCTAGTTTCAACTTTTCTGGTCTTGAAAATCCAGCAAGCTAGACTTTAGTTGGAGGTCCACTGTATCAAATTGGCTTATTGACTCAGGTAATCATGTATATTTGCTAGCTTTTGTTTGATAGATAGGAAATATTGATAGTTGTAGAAAGCTATGGGAAATGATTTTTGAACATTCGACTGAAGTTGTATTAATGTGTTATGGTAGTTTCCTAATCAAAGATTGAGTCAAAGCCTACGGGATGGGAAATTAAATCATATTATGGGATGTGGATGTCAATGTCAAGGAAGATATCCTTTGGTTGTAGGCATCTAATGTTGTATTCATGTTGTCTTTGATTTTGATTCAATTTTCATGCAAAAGTGTCAGATGGTGGAATTTCTTACGTAGTTACTAGATCTGGTTAGTTTTAAATCAAATTTAGCTTGATCAAGATTTTTTGTACCAGGCAAATTTGTCCAATTCATCCTTGTCTTTTCAATTCCTATACAAATTTTAATGAATTCTTACTTGGGTTCTAGATTTCCAATTTTTATGGATCTCCTGAACAAATCAATTTTTGGACCAAGCAATTATGGTTTTTGAACATTGAATTGATGAAACCTGGTGGTTTTGAATTGAGCCTCTACAGTTTCTTTTCATCTAGAGACAATTCTAAGACTTTGTGAACATTATGTTATGGCAGAAGAAAATAGCAAGGACACTCTTGACATCATTTGTAAGGAGCCATGGGGACAATTCAAAGAAATATGCTTCTCCAAGTAAAAATAAAGAAGCTGGTAAAAGAGTTGAAGCTTCCTCCCAAGGGGCCAAAACACCTTCCACTCCATGTGAATCACACAACTTCTCAACATCAAGGTCTTCCACATGCCAGTCAAATGAAACTAATCTCTTTGACCTTGTTCATATGGACTATGGTAAAGTGTATGATATGTAAGTGTATGATGGAATAGAGAAAATCTAGAGCACCACTATAACTTATAATATAGAGGGATGGTGATAGTAGTTAGTTGGAGGTCAGTTTCGACATTCCATCCATCCCTTTTTGGGTACATGATGATAATTTTATTTGGTGGTTGTTGTTGAGAAACATAATAGTTCTATTGACATTATATATCAAGTAAATAAATGGCTTGACATTACTTAAATTTTTCATACTATCCATTTCTTTATATAATCAAAAGGCTTGAAATGTGGAAAAATGTTCACCATTAAACGGGGACAATTACTGTGGAAATTAACTGAACTTAGTTGAATTGTGCAATAATAAGTCATGTTATGTGTACGCCATATGTTCAACACATGAGAATAATTCTTTTTATCATATATTTTATCTTTTGGTGGGCCTTGTCAACCATGGACTGCCTTCATACAATGCGCATGATTTGTCTCAATCATATAACTAATTATATATTTTTCATATTAGTTACTGTCGGTGTTTTTTAGGTATTCTATAAAATAGTTCACATGCCTTGCATATGATATGACATTTTGCATGCATCCTGCACTCTCTCTCATCTAGCTGATGATGGATTACGTAGAGTGATCTGAAACCATGATGCTAAGAAACACAATCAAATCCGAAATGAACTTGCACTACAAATGGATTGTGGAAATCTGATATTGGTAAAATTGCATTGATGTCTACCAAGACAATCACAACTTAAACATATATTTGTCTTGGTAGACATGCATGCAAAATTAACAATATCAGATTTCCACAATCCATTTGTAGTACAAGTTCATTTTGGATTTGATTGTGTGTGTTTTTTAGAATCATGGTTTTAAATCACTCTGTGTAATCCATCATTAGCCAGATGAGAGAGTGTAGGATGCATGCAAAATGTCATATCATAGGCAAGGCATGTCAACTATTTCATAGAATGCCTGAAAAAAATTTGCACCTAGCTATAAGTGGAAATTTCCACCTTCATTGGTCAAAATTTCCACAAATGCCTAGGTTTTTTCTACCTTTTTTGGTCAAAATTTCCACCTTCATTTGTTGAAATTCCACCAACACATAAATTTTTTTCTACCTTTCTTGCTCAAAATTTCCACCAATGCCTAAATTTTTTTCCACCTTTGTTGGTTGAAATTTCCACCTTCATTGGTCAAAATTTCCACCAATGCCTAAATTTTTTTCTACCTTTGTTGGTCAAAATTTCCACCTTCATTGGTCAAAATTTCCACCAATGCCTAAATTTTTTTTTCTACCTTTGTTGGTCAAAATTTCCACCAACGCCTAAATTTTTTTCTACCTTTGTTGGTCAAACTTTTGACCTTCATTGGTCAAAATTTTGACCAATTCCTAATTGGACCTAGGCAATGGCTTTGGAAGGTTTTTGACCAATAGGTTGGTTAAAATTTTGACTAGAAAAATATTAACCACTGGGTTGGTCGAATTTGGTCAAAATTTGGTCTAAAATTGGGTCAAAATTTTGACCAATAAAGGTCAAAAAAAGAACTCAAATGTACTAGTGTCAAGTGAGAAGACTCTCTTTTACCCTATAGTTATCCTGTACATATAGTTGTATAAATTAAGGTTTAACCCTCGAAATATTTTGAAGTCAACCTTTCTAAAATTAACTAATAGTAGATGTTTGAATAACTTAAATCATCAAGATTATAATTAATGATCTCTCAAAGATTTAATTCTAATTTTATTACAAATCATTATTATTATGAAATTAATTCATTTCCGTTAAATTGTCCCCTCTAATTTGATCTTGTCTAAATCCCATTTATTTAAATTGATTAATAAATAAAATATACCCAAACCTAAATATAAGAATTGAATTTCTAAATGATAAATATAATTAATCATTATTAAATGATATTTACCATTACTTCAAATTACTAGAATACTTTACAAATTCCCTAAAGTATTCCAGGGACAATAACCTATTTAAAATACTCTTCATTGATTTTAATAAAATCAATCTCATTAATAATTCAATTATTTAATTCCACTAAACACTTATTCTTTTCTTTTAATTTTCCCTCATTTAAAAATCTATTTACTTAAATTGACTAATAATTAATTAGACTCTTTCTACTATTAACTAATCTTAATTAAATTAAATTAAATTAGATTAGTTAATAAATCATATAAAACTAATGCATAGTAACAAGATTCTATTTTAATTCAAATCCAAACCCGAATCAATTTCTAAATCTTGATTCTACTAAGGGAAGATTGCAATAATATTTTTAATTCCCATAACTAGATGAAACAATATGCATGCCCGAATTCCAAATTATAAAATTGAAGATTCATTCATAGAGAATTATTCAAACACAAATAACAGACACGATGAAGACAAGAAAAGAAAGAGTGTAATAAAATATGCGAAATAATCATGAGTGCCTCCCTAGACACTGATGCTAATTCGCTACACCTCAGAAAATTGTAGAGAAACTCCTCCTTTTAGAACCTTCTCCTTTTCAAAAATTCTTTCCCTCTCCAACATTCACAATTCCTCCAAGAACTGAAACCACCCCCCACACACCCCCCCCGCCAAAGTGACTAGGAGTGCTTGTAGAAGCATATGAGGATGTCCATACACATTAGGAGAGCTTGTATATAAAGGCCTCTAAGATGCATATAGAATGTGTCTAGAAAGAACTAGGAGATAAGCATGACAACTAAGCACATATCTTCCACAATAAGAAGATAAACATGATGAGGTGTCTAGAATGTTGTAGACACCATGTGCTCAAATAATGTGCTAACTCCTAAGTGTAGTCAAGACGTGCATAATTAGAGTGCAAACTCCTGTGTTGTGAACATGACAACTCACAAGAGTTTGCATACTCCTATAAGTATTAAAATAATGCACATTAATTTATTTAAATTAAATTTCTTTATTTAATATTCACTTGATTCCTTTTAAAATTAATTTATTAATTTTAAATCTTATGCACTCACTTTATTAAATCCACTTGTTTTATCTTAATATATTTTAATCACATGCATGCATCATGCGATCTAGAATCTTTTAATAATTTTAATATATTTTCCACTTTTAAATTTATTTTCAAAACTTAATTGATAAAATATTTCTTAACTTAAATAATAATATTAATTAGTATTTATTTAAAAATGAACTGTAAATATATTATTATTAAATTAAATAAATATTATCACATTCCAAATTTAAATTTCTAACTTTTATCTTCAAATTTAATTCTTCTTATTTAATTAATTTTCTAATTAATAAAATAAAATAAAATATTAAAATACCATATTAATTTTCCATTTATTTGAATCATTAATTAAATCTTTTAATTAAACTTAATTAATAGAAAAATATATCAAAGACTCATAAAGTAAAATACAAAAACTCATCATAGAAAAACACATACAAAATCAAACCAAAAGGGTTAATATCATGAATTACGTCATCCAACATATTCGAAGGGTACTCGACTCAAATACTTGTCCTGATTTTCAATTAGAACAAATAGCTTAAAGAGTTGGGATTTGGACTTGAGAATTTATCTCCCCTCTCTTACCATTGAGATAATGCAATAGAGCACGCTCATCCTGGCAATTCAGGGAAGTCAGTACCTGGTACCTGCAACCTACATAAAATGCATGCATGTACATACATAATATATATTAAGCTAAATAGGCAATGGTAGAAAGTGGTGCATCATGTAGATCCTGAGTAGTAGGTGACTACGACTTCCTTCCTTAACCACATCAGAATTGCCATAAATAAAGAAAACAAACATGCACACCATACACATGCAAGTATGGGGTAAGTATCCATAAGAAAACACATATGATAATAAATCATCTAACTAATCATCATCAATAACTGAAATCACTGAATAATCATCATGCAAACATGAAATATAAAGTACTAAGTAATCTCATCATATATCAACTGAATCTGAAACAATATCTGATAATCTTAAAATAATGTCACTAATCATCAATATACAATTGACCTAAAAGAGTTTGACAATGATAAAAAAATGTGACCTAGGGGCAGGCACTACAAAATGTTGAAGAAGGTTCAAGATCACTACCTATAGAGGTTCAAATAACAGAAGTTAGAGAAGGGTCAAAATCTTTCCCTGCAAAATCTCAAACAATGAATGTTGGAGAAGGCTCAAGATCTCTCCCTGTATAAATTCTAGTAACGAAAGTCAGAGAAGGGTCAGGATCAGGTGCAGGAACTAGTATGGATGAACTCCTAAATATTGCCCAATCTGTAAAGAATGGTATTTCTCATAAAAAATTAGATCATTTATTTAAAATGGATGTGGACAAATTGAGAAGACTTGTAGCTACTATTTAACCATTATGTTTGTCTAAGAAAAGGTCAATGAATAAGAAGATAAGAGAAATTATGACTCAATTTGATAACACTTGAACAAGCTTAGTTTTTTTCACTTTTTCTTACACAAAAGAAGTTGCAAGAGGCATTAAATTTTTTAAGTGTAGACACAACATCAAAGAAGAGAAGATTTTCTAGCATGCAAACTGATCTAATTGAAAATGTTAAACAAGGTTTGAGAAACATAGGAAAACACTCTCGAACTAAAGATAAGATCGCGGCAAGAAAAGTGATGTTGATGTCTGTTGTAAATAAGAATATGACCCAAAATAGATGTAAATATCTTCAATTTCATCTGAAATGGGTTTTAGTAGGAAAACAATTAGAAGATATGTTAAGAGAAGATTAATTGTGGATGAGAGTACTATGGAGGGCAATTGGACAATCATGTGTAGAGCACCTCGTTCTGATAGGATTGAAGAGTTATTAAAAAATTCAGTCATATCATTTTGGATTGATAACACTCATCCTTCATCAAATAGTAGAGATGTTATCAGGTATAGGATTGCATCTATTCAATATGAACATCATATAAAACATTGGTTGGACACAACATGGCATGAGTTATATGTGTCATTTTGTAGTGAACATCCTAATTTAAAAGTTGGGCAACATTGTTTGAAAAATTGAAGCCATACTTTGTGAGGTCAAACAAAGTGCTTGAAACATGTTGTTGTCATCATCATATTGAGTTCGATCTCCACTATCAGGTATTTTGAAAGTTTGCAGAAGACACATATGGTATTCATGTTGCTCCTCCTAGTAGGAGAAGTGAGTTTACATCATCCATTCTATGTGACAAAATAGATGATCCAGTTGGTCAAATAAATTGCATCAAATGATTATGTGAAACATGTGGTGAATTGGCTCTATTTCCTTTGAAAATTTAAAATATTGATGTAACAAAAAAATTGAATTACAAAAGTTACAAGTATGTCAAGAATGAAACAAAGTTGGGGAAAGAGACAAAAAGGTTAGAATATGTTGAAGTGGAGTTACCTGTTCTAACATTTATGGACAAATTTAACAATTTGATTCAACCTTATATCTGTCATGCATTTTTTATAAAGTGACAAGCACAACAGTTTCAAACTTTAAGAGATAATTTCCCACTTAGAACAATTGTATCAGTTGTTGATTTTGCAGAGAACTATTCCTTTCTTCATCAAAAAGAAAAACAATTAGATTATTTCTTTTCTAAGGTCACTATTATGGTACATTTTTGTTATAAACATGCATAGTTAGATTTGGATGGTATTCAGAGTACAGTTCAAGCACGAGTAATTAAAAAGAAACATCATTTTTATAAAAGTGATGATAAAGAACATGACATTCACTATGTAGAACATTGCTTCAATATGTTCTTTTCTTATTTGAAAGAAAGAAACTTAAATGTTTATAAACATTATGTTTGGTCTGATGGATGTGCCACATAGTTCAGATCATCTAGACCATTTTATGCATTGTATAGATATCATCACAATGAGAATATAAAACACATATAGAATTTCTTCGAGAGTGGCCATGGAAAAGGTGAACATGATGGTGCTGGAGCTTGCATCAAACATGCTCTACAAAAGTATCAAATGAATTATCAGGGAGTTCATGTAAATGATGCACATGATGTTGTTTAATGATGTAACACACATTTTGCATTAGATGAGGTCGGGACATCATCAACAATAAGTCGACAGGTACTATATAGAGTCTTTTGTGAGATAACAGGTATGGATGTGTACATCTTTTTAAATTTTATGCAATTAAGTTATAAAATTTTGTTGTAAAGTTTTATTTTTCAATTCATTGAAGTTTAAATTTAATTTGTTCATATTTTCAATTTAATGAACTTGTAGGTGTTAATAGAAAAAACATGCATGGTTGCAAGAGGATAGAAAATACACATTCCTTACATTTAGTCATGAGTATAGATAATTGCAATTGGACATTGAAGACAAGAGAATACTCATGTTTTTGTGACAGCTGCATTGATGAAGGCTATCAAGAATGCATCAATCAAACATGTGGATATACAGTTGCATGGATTTCAGTACCACTTGAGGTTACCAAAACATTTGATAAAGATGATGAAATTTTTGATGATATTCTATTGATTTTTGATGATTATAATCATATCTCTTGATTGGTAAAAGTGGGTAAGTATCATAAAAATTAATCTCAACTTGTTATTTAATTATCAATTTGAACTATCCTATATATACTGTTCACATGTACATGTATACTTGTTATGCAGGAGATGTCGTTGTAGTGATTGTTGAGCCTGGAAATCATGAAGATGTCATTTATTATTTATTGTGATGTACTATAGAGAGGACAAAGTTATTTGACCCTGAAGAAAGTGATGGAATGTTGTTCCCCATAGGTAAATTATACATATACATGTGTGCATGTATATACATACATACATACATACATACATATATATATATACATACATATATATATGTATGTATATATATATATATATATATATGTATATATATATATGTATATATATATACATACATATATATATGTATGTATATCTATACATACATACATACATACATACATATATATATATATCTAGATATCTTTATATATATATATATATATATGTATGTATGTATGTATGTATGTATGTATGTATGTATCTATATATATAGGTAATTTTATATCTATCAAATTTTAAAATACTTAACTTTGTGGTGCAGTTTCTGTTGTGATAGAGAGAACATATTTGAAGCAAGAAAAAATAGTTCAACATGGAATACACTTTGTTGATTGTCAACTTGACAACAAGGTTTTACAATATTGCCACTTGGTCGTTGCTAATAGGCTTTGTCTACATCCAATAAAACTTAAGCATGTATGTCGCAAGTGGAGACTAGACAATGAAGATCATGAGAAGATATTACATGTTATAAGTGTACATCATGGTTGAGCCGACCTTTGAGATTTATTTTATATTAATTTGAATATCAACTTCTTTTCAAACTATTGAATTTTATCCTTAATTAAATGTGTTTTTAATTGTACGATCATGCTCTTTGTTATCATTAGTTTGTTAAAAAACTATATAAATTAATAGTATTAATTGTACCATGGATGAATTTAATAATAACAACTTGATATAAATAGGCAATACAAGTTAGTTCGAACTTACACAATCATTAGATAGATATGTATCAAAGATAATTTAATATGTTAGAATTCTTAAATATCAATTTCTTTTCAAACTATTGAATTTCATCTTGAATTAAATGTGTTTTTAATTGTACGATCATACTCTTAATTATCATTAGTTTATTAAAAAACTATATAAAATAATAATATTAATTGTAAAATGGATGAATTTAATAATTTAACAACTTGATATAAATAGGCAATACAACTTAGTTGGAACTTACACAATGAGTAGATAGATATGTATATCAAAGATAATTTAATATGTTTTTTTTAAATCCTTTTATCAACTTCTCTTCAAACTATTGAATTTCATAAGTGAATTAAATGTGTTTTTAAAATTGTAAGACTATAAGTTCATAGTTACCATTAGTTTATTAAAAAACTATATATTAATGTTAGTTTATTGTGTACGATCATACTCTTAGTTTAAAATAGTTTAAATTAATATGTTTTTAAATATTATATTTTGTAAAAGTTTTCTAAAATAATGTATTGGCTTACCTAACTAACATATTTTTATGCACATAAAACTAATATTTATCTTTAGCTATATTACAAAAAAAATACACATACACATGTACACATCTCAAGAATAAGCGTCTACATCTAATATATCTCTAGAACTGAAATGCATACATATGCAAACTATAAATTTTGAATAAATACATGTATGTAGCAAAATATAAAAAGTCATATATACATGTGACCATCTAACTATTGAAGTACTAAATATTCAAATAATAGTGTCAAAATATATGTATACATGTCATCAAGGTAATAAAATACACATATGTGTATGTAAGTCTCAAATATATAAATGCATCAAAAAATATATAAATCTACTACTACTAGAGGGACCCCTCAAGATGCATATGAACCGAATAACCCTCTAATCGAGTCTCCTGTACATCCTCTAGTCGAGGCTCATCAATCGAGCCCTACATATGTGTGTGTGTATATATATATATATATATAAGGGTTCTATCTAAACATATATATACATGTGTGTACATTGAAATTAAATACGACTGCATATATATCTAGTTTGAAATATAAATAACTTTAAACAAACTATTTAAAACTTGCACCTGAGCACTACTGGGTGCCTCAATAGAATCATCTCTCTCACATACATGCCCTGAACCAACACTAGATGTAATTAAATATCTATCTGAACTAAATTTTTAAATAAATTCATTTTTTTAAATTTCATATATTTAAATTTAAAAATAAATTTTATATATATATATATATATATATATATATATATATATATATATATATATATATATATATATATATATATATATATATATATATATATATATATATATATATATATATATATATATATATATATACCTAGGTCTTCAGAGGTGGAGGATGATCAACAAACTCCATCATATAATCTATCGATGCACCTCCTAAAACTCTGACACCTACTGAACCACCCTCATCACCATGTCCAACTACTAGTAATGATGAGTGAAGTAGACTGTGTAACCGGCTGGGTAATGGTGTAGAACCAGTGTTGTCAGGTCAAAATAACATGTCCATGTACGATGAAATACCCATGCTCAAACTATTATCAATCTCAGATAGCCCTCGTAACTTCTCACCAAAATCATCAAGACCCTCAGCTGTGATCCTAACATCTCCAACTCATATGCCCAAGTCATTTGTAGAGTGTCATGAGCCTAGTGCCGAATGCTGTGAGCTACGCACAAGTGTATCATTTGTCATTGGTGTGGTGACCTATGTCTATGAAACTACGAGGCTCTGATGGTGTCTAATGGCATCCATCACTAAGTGAACTAGCATCCCCTATGTATCAAAAATATAACTAATACTTTGCAACAGATCCTCCAAAAAATACAATGCTAAATCCATATGCGTGTGCTATCTTGAAAGAGCATGAACATCATCTGGTACTAGTAGTCTAGCAGCTCTACATGGCTCATCAAAGGAGGTTCATAAAGTGCTACTATGCCTCTAAAGATGGTCAACCAGGTGGAAGACTCCATCGACTATGAATATAAAAACTAAGAGAATCAGATGTGATACTAGCAGCTACAAATGCAATGTGTCCACTCATGTCAATTGCTCCCCTCTGGGAAGCAATGGCAACTCTATCTATAATAGGCACTAGTGCTAGAGTCACTGGAGGTGGTCTCTATCCAATGAACTATCTAACATATGGAGGTGGCAGACGATGTGCATTGTGATATTGGTCACAATCTACAATCTGACCATGCCCTTGTCTGCAATAATTTGGAATGTCTAAGTAGTTGACGTTGAGACCCATGCAAAACTCAGTGTACTAGTGCTATGCAAAATAAAGAGGTATTTGGTCGTTATTAGGATAATGACCATGTACGGCTAAAAAACAAGGATAGATCATGCTAGCAATAATAGGATCTCTACATCGTGTGACTCGATAGCCTCTCACCCTACCCTATGCTCCCTCATATGATGGAAAGAGATCTTGTTTGATGACATCTTTGGGGGCCACCCTCTTGACATCATCAAAAGATGCATCTCCTGAAATCTCACCCCTAAGCTCCTTAGATATGGAAGCTAATATGTCAGAAGTAAATGAATGGTGAGCTCTAAATCTAGTAGTCAAATCCTATAAACTCCTATATATAGTAGCACATATGTCTCTATATAGACAATCATGAGAGGACAATATAGACTATTGTAGTCTAGCAACCTCCTACTCTAAAAATGAAAATAATGCATCGATATTAGCAGGAGCTACAGGTGTAGCCTAACCTCCAATAGGAGTTGCACTAGGAGCCACGCTAGGACCTACACCACCTGGAGCCACACCAGGAGCCCCAACATGAGCTGCATAACAAGCCCTATGACAAGGTACAACACGAGCCCCACCATGAGCTGGAACATGAGCCCCACCACAAGCAACATGAAAAACTCTACAAGGAGCCAGAATAGGAATTGCATGAGGTGCTGCAACAAGAACTACATTAGATGCCATAGTAGGAGCTACAACAGGATGGTGAACAAGTTGATTGTGTGAAGTCATATATGTACAAATGTCTCAAGAGCTAAGTCTACTGTAAACACAATTTTTTATTTAAATTTAAAATTATATGTAATTGAATGTACATCACATGTCTAGATAATCTGTAACATGTACATATCAATAAAATTTAAATATGATCACATATATACAGACATGAGAGTTAGAGTTAGAGTTAGAGTTATTTAGATAGTTCTTGAGTTTTCATAACTTTAGGAATTAAAGATTAGTACCTAGGTTTGACTTAAATGGTTCAACATGAGTTAGATTAGGGTTCAAAGTATTTGCATGCAAACAAATTGTTTAAGACTTGTCATTTTTAATGAAGATTCAAAGTAGCTAGTGAGTGGTTCATCAAAACTTGCTCTGCAATTAATAGTTTGAACAATTCAAAATATTGCTCGATTTCATGATAAGACTTTTATTTTTTTGAGACATCATGTGGTGTCACAAAGGTTGGTTATCCTACGTGTGAATTTTGTGACAATCAATGGTGTTGCACTTGTGCAATAGTATCATCATCCATCTAAGTCATACCAAGGGGTATATTTCACACTGATACCCTTTGTTGATTTTGTGACAACTTAGCATCACAATATATCAATGATAGGTCTTCGTGCTCTAATTACACTTCAAATGTATTCATGAAAATATTAATTTTAGGATGAAAATGATGAAAACTAAGAATTTTTGAGAAGTATGAAATGGTGAGAATTTATATGAGTGATGATCACTCACCAAATCTTAGGTATGATCACTTACCTTGAGATGGATCATGTAGTCAACCTAGTCCTAGAAAAAATTTCATGATTTCAACCTAGAAATGGTATAGACTTCTTAGTCATTTCATGATTTCAACCTAGAAATGGTATCTTCTTAGTAATGGATGGATGAAGAAATAAATAGAATCCATAAGTATGGTTGAATACTAGAAATGTATTTTTGAATGAAGGATTCCTTTTTAAATGCATGTTTATATAGACACTTTCCAATCTTAGATCTAGAATATTAGTGTTCTTTAAGGTCATCAATGGAAAAGAAGAGATAAGAAGAATGGATAAATTTGGATCTTCTTTATTTCTTGAGAATTATTCTAATTGGTAATCATGTATGAAGAAAAATGTACATCAAATGTAGAATATTTTCATATTTTGAATGGATCTTTAAAAAATGAAGACTTAGAGTTCTTTAATTGGGCATTTTCCTTCAAATGTTGAGTACATGTCTTCAGTTACACAAAAACTTGAAAAATTCATGGAAGATTTAAATTTATTGATCTATTGATTTCATGTTATGGAAAGTGAAAGGAGGAAAACCCCTTTTATATAAATTTTGGATTCAATATTGTCAGCATGATAGAACATAAAGACTGGGAAAAAGATCCCTCCCATTGGGCTCAAATATTACCTAAATGTAGACCTAGTTAGCCAAGTCTTGGCATTGTTATAAAAAGAAGGGAGTGAAATTGAAACATATATTCAACAAACACACATTAAAGACATCTAGACCTCAAAATCACTAAACTTGGTTATTATGGAGACAATGAAGTTAAGCTAGAATGCCCACATAAATTTCCCCATCCTATTGTATATTAATATCATGTACTAATTTTAATTATCTCCATTCTCAAAGGATATTTTTAGATTTTATATTTAGTGTATGTTGGCTCCCCCTAATAACTTAGGGTATGAATAACATATATCTATTGTTTAATTTTGATTTTGATTTTGATATTATCATGTCTACATTGAAAGTGATCTTGTTAAACACCAATTTTCTTAGAGGCACTAATTATTCTAGACACGGGAAGACTAAGATGTGAAATATTCTTCACGATGAAGAATTGTGGAAGATTTTCAATGTCCTATTGATTTAAGTATGTTCAAGCATGAACAATGGAATGGTTAACAATGTGCTACATCTTGTTGATTTTGAGTTTGTTAATCAAAATTTATATAGCTATACATGTCTAACATTTGCCTTGATATTACAATAACACTTATCTTGATATTAAAATTTAACCTTCTAGATTAGGGTTTGAGTTATCTATTCTAGGGTTTGCTTTAGATATATATAGGGAATCTTCATTTAAAGATTAAAGGGTTTCTATTAGATCTAAGGATTTCGGTTAAATTTAGTTTAGATTAGATTAGGGTTATCGTTAGATAGGTCTAGGGTTGTACATTACCTCATTTTAGTTATGAAACTATAGGGTTAAAGATTAGGGTTAAAGAGTTTTCACTTGAGTTAGGGTTAGAGTGTTCAAGTTAGGGTTAGAAATTAGGGTTAGAGTTAGAGTTAGGGTTAGCATTATGGTTAGTGTTATCTTTTAGGGTTATAGTTAGTTTTAGGGTTATGGAGACATTGTTTATGTTTTCTTATGATTGCTCATGTTATTATGTATTTATGTATTTAATCTTTATGTTCTTATATATGATACATTCTTTATGTTTGCATATAATCTTTATGTTCTTATATATGATACATTCTTCATGTTTGTATATAATCTTTATGTTCTTATATGTATTAACTTTTATTAATTTAATTTTGTACATGTATTCTTTAGGTTATACTCTTTATATGTTCTTATGTACATGTATGTTATATTCTTACCTATGCATTAATCTATATTCTTATATATGTATAATTTAGGATCTCCCCTTAAGACATGTGATTAAATATAGTTAATTATACTTAGATTAAGGCACTAAAAATAATAACATATACATAAACATGAATATTGAAAACATACATGTCTACATTTAACATGAACATATTTACATATATTTATGAAATAATATATACATTAATCTACATTTTTATGTATAATTTAGGATCTCCCCTTAAGACATGTCATGAAATATAGTTAATTACACTTAGATAAAGACATAACGATCAATAACACATACATAAAAATGTGAATATTGAAAACATACATCTCTACTTTTAACATGAACAAATATACATACATCTATGAAATAAAAAATACATTTTAATATACATTCTTATCTATAATTTAGGATCTCCCCTTAAGACATGTCATTTAATTACACTTAGATTAAGGCATTAAGATGAATATCATATACATAAACATGAATATTGAAAACATATATGTCTACATTTAACATGAACATATATACATATATCTATGAAATAAAATATGTACATTTTAATCTACATTCTTATGTATAATTTAGGATCTCCCCTAAAGACATGTCATTAAATATAGTTAATTACACTTAGATTAAGGCATTAAGATGAATAACATATATAGAAATAGGAATAACACATACATAAACATAAAAGATTAAGACATCAAAAGATCAATAACATGTACATAAACACTAACGAAAATATGAATATTGATAACATGCATGCACATGCAACATGAACATATGTACATCTACATCTATGAAATAAAATCTAATATATATATATATATATATATATATATATATATATATATATATATATATATATATATATATATATATATATATATATATATATATATATATATATATATATATATATATATATATATACCTCATTCTAATATTTTTGGTTTTTCTAATGATTTTCTAATATAAAATATTTTTTTCTAATATTTTCTAATGTTATATGTACTAATTTATTTTCTTTAATGTTAAATACCAATATTTCCTAATGTTTAATTTACTAATTTATTTTTCTAATGTTGTACGAGAAATTAGCTTTTTTTTATTATTTCACTTAATAATTTGTTTTCCTAATAATTCTACACTGTTATAATGTTTTTCTAATATTTTCTAATTTTCAAGACTAATATTTTTAAAAATATTTTCCAATATTTGCTAATACGTTCCAAATATTTTCTAATGGTTTTTCTAATATTTTCTCATTGTTTTCTAATATTTTTCAAACTAATATTTTTAAATATATTTTCTAATGTTTTTCTAATATTTAAAAATGTCATTTTTTTTCCTAATGTTTTTCTAATAAAACTAATATTTTCCTAAATTTATTTTTTCTAATGTTTATATAAATAAAACTAATATTTTTCTAAAAAAATTGTTTCTAATTAAACTAATGTTTTTCTAATAAAACTAATGTTTTTTTAAATTTTATTTTCTACACTATTTCTTTTTTATATTTTTAAATATTTTTCTAATATTTTCTAATGTTTAAATCCTAATATTTTCTCATAGTTTCCTAATATATATTCTAATGTTTTTCTAATATTCAAATGTAATGTTTTTTTTAATGTTTTTCTAATAAAAACTAATATTTGAATGTAATGTTTTTTCCAATATTTTTTATGTAATGTTTTTTCTAGTGTTCTAATATTCTAAATTAACATTTTAAAATATTTTCTATTGTTTTTCTAATATTCTAAAGTATAGGTTTTCTAATATTTAACTAATTTAACACTATTTTTTTTTCTAAATTTATTTTCTAATGTTATATTATTATTTATCTAATATATAACTAACATATTAAAAAATTATAAATGTTAAATTAATATAATTAAGTTTAACATAAATAAACAATAAAAATATTAAATTAGCATTAAAATATGCTTTGAAAACATAAAAAATGTAAAAAACATTCAAATAATAATATATAGACATACCTGAAATAGTGCAAAGATAAGAATCTGAAAGAGAATGAAGGGGGATGCTAACCAATAGGACACATTTGCTCCAACCGCTAGCTTAAATATTCAACATCGTTAAAATGAATAGTCCATGGTAAAAAATGACATTTTAAAGCCAGAATTCAGCATTTGGCATGTTCATGCAAACATATTAATTACAACTGTTCATGCAAACATTCCTAATTTATGGTAGATATGTTCATTGCAACCATAGTTACTATGTTCGTGCGAATGTATGGTGTATGAAATTTTTGAATTTTACTATAAAAAAAAAGAAGCTTCGTCCCACTAAAGTGGAACGCATTATTGTGGTTTCACCCTACACATGTCGACCCAAAAATGTAAATAAAATAGCCCCCCAAAAGAGGATTATGTACAATACTTCCCCTATTAGTCAGCAAAAACTAACAATCTCCCACTTGGCCATGAGGCTCCTACTAGATCAAACCACACTAGACTTTTTTTTTTTTTTCTATTTAGTCTAGAAGAGAAACTAAAGTTGAAGAGGAGTTCAACTTCTCCCTTGTTACTACCTTTGTAAACATATATGTTGGATTGTCATATGTATGTATCTTGTCCAACTTTAACTATCCATCATCCAAACCTGACCAAATGAAATGGTACCACAACTATATGTGTTTTGTCTTTGAATGCAAAGAAGATTTCTTCACAAGATGAATGACACTCCAAATATCTGTAAACAAATAATTATCCCTCTGTGGGTGTCCCAATTCTTCCAGGAAAAACTAAAACCATATAATCTCCTTGGTTTTCTCTGTAGCATCAACATACTCTTCCTCTATAGTGGATAAGGCATTAACCTTCTATAATCGAGAAACCTAACTCATAGCTTCCCTGCCAATAGTAAATACATAAGCTATAGTGCTCCTTCTGGTATAAATATCCACTACCAAATTTAAGTCAACAGGGCCTTGTAAGTCAGTAGTAGAGCCCCTAAATTATAATCATTTAGTGGATGTTTCGCTCAAATATCTAAGAATTCATTTTATTGTATTCCAATAACAAATCCCACTGCATGTACAATATATGGTCTTGTAGATATCATAGCATACATCAAGCATCCTACAGCCGAAGCATAAGATACCTTGGACATCTTATCCTACTCTTCTTGTGTTTTTGGACACATCTCCTTAGTCAACTTCAAATTAATAGGTAAATGTGCACTAAAAGCTTTAGCAGTCTGCATAGAGAAACATTGCAACACCTTTGCAATATAATCAGCTTGAGATAATGTCAATTTTTTGTTCTTCCTATCTTTGCAAATTTTTATAGCAAGGATATTTTTTTGCTTCCCCAAAATCCTTCATAGAAAATGAATGTGTTAAATGTTGTTTTAACCCTGTAATGTGATCCATGCTAGACCCAGCTATAAGCATATCATCAACATATAAATGTAAAATAATATAGTTTTCATCATCCAACCTCTTAAAATAAATAAAATGATTTGAATGATACCTACTATATCCATGCATAGAAATGTCAAATTTTAGATACCATTGCCAAGGTGCTTACTTCAAGCCATATAAATCTTTCTGCAATCTGTACACTAAATTCTCCTTACCTTTAATCTCAAATCCCTATGGCTATGCCATAAATATCTCTTCATCTCAGTCAAATGAAGAAAGGTTGTTTTAATATCAAGGTACTCCAAATGCAAATCTTCAGTAGCCACAATACTTAAAATAGTACAAATAGAAGTCATTCTAATAATAGGAGAAAATATCTCATCAAAATCAATGCCCTTTTTTTGTGAAAATCCTTTTACAACTAACCTAGTTATAAATATTTTCTTACCTCCATTCTCTTCTTTTAACCTATAAACCCATTTATTCTATAAGGCACTTTTACCTGCAAGTAACTAGGCTCTAATACTACTTGTTAGGATCAAACATAGAAAAAAATAATAATTACATGCAAATGTAACCTATCATAAAATAATAAATCCCACAAAAGAGAATACATGACACCAATATTTAACACGGTTCACCCAATCCCCAAGCTACATCCACCAAATAGTGAATCCAATATTATTATCCTCTAGTGATTACAACCTTATTATAATTTGTAATCCCTTACAGGTCAATACTGCTGCAAGAAGCAATTTTTGCATCACTCATTTTGAAATCCCTAATCCTAAGCCCTTTTTATATAAGTATTTTTTTAGCTTTAGGGTTAAAATTAGTTACAACATGTCAGCCAAAAAATGTTGATAAAATAACCCCCAAAAAATGGAGTATGTATAGTACTTCCTTGATCAGTCACCAAAAACTAACATGATGACCTAATGACTATCCTTCATTATCATCTAAGTCTTTGATTCTCTTCACAACCCTTGAATCAATCACTCTTTACTTCTTCTCAACCTTTTCTCAACCTTCTTCTTAAGTTTTCCAATCAATAGCATCAACAACTACTCCAACCCCTTGATTAGGTTATCCCTTGTACCTCCTTAAATAGGTAACTCTAATCTTTTTTCACTTGAACATCATTGTAGATCTTAGAGTGACAATTAGATTCAACACATACAATGAATCTGTCCACCATTTCATTCATCCTCTTCTTTTCTACAATCCTCTCCAAACTTCTCCTCAAATCCTTGTATAGAAACACGTAAACATGGTTTCCCTTGATTTAAATATTTTAGTTCATCCATCCTTATCTTCAACACACTTTACATATTTCAAGAAATCAACTCTATTGACTAGAATTACAATTTCTCATAAACTATCAAAATGTTGTCCCTTGGCCAACACTTTGTTTTGACACTTGGTCATCACTGGATTCTCAGTTGCTGCCAAATTTCTCCTTCAACACAAATATTGTCACTTTGTTAATAGTGATTCTCATTCAATAGTATTTCTTCTTGGCACATACTAGTACTCACTCAACACTAACATCACTCAGTGAGTATGTGTAGGATCATGCTCAACCAAAGTATGGCCTTAAGTGATAGTGAAAAACCAACAAATCAAGGTTATGTTAACTTGACACATAATTTTAAAGTAGTTATGGGATTTATATCAAAGAGTTAAAAGAAAAGAATCTTTAGGAAATTGAATGTAGTTTCTAAACTACTAGCCATTTACTGGAGAAAAAATTATTTGATTTCTCAAAATTTTAGATTTTAATGTAGTCCTACAAAAATTTCAGGGCAAAAATTAAAAAGTAGGTGTATGTCTAACAACATTAATCAAAATCAAATGATAATATTTTAAAATATAATCAGAGATATATAAAAAGCAGACTCATGCCTGGATGTGATGCATATTTTTGAATATTTTTATTCCAAATAAATAATTGAACATAAATTTTCTACTATAACTTTTTCAAAATAAAAAGAACTCCCATTTATGACCACCTTAACTAATTGAAAACTTTACAAAATTAAATTTTATTTTTTCTTATACTAGGTGAGGCATAGAATGTGACACAACTTTTGGATTTCAAAACTGTTATACTATTTGAAAGTTATAGTTATTTTTCAATAAGTATGTCAATAAATAGTTTATAGACATCTTCATTAAAAATTAACTCATAAATACTTATCAAACTCAAAAATTTGATAGCAATTATATCAATGGAATCTTGAGAGTGTTATCAAAAAACCCTTTTTGTTTCATTGAATTTCACTGAAAAAAATATAGTTATATTATTGCTCGAAGTCTAAATGTTAGTGAAACATGTCTCAAACACATTTTTTGAGTTCACAAAAGAGGTTTGAAAAATACCAAGCCTAATTAGGTACTTGATCCAAAATCAAGTACCCAATACTAGATCGACTACCCAAAATTTGGCAGCAAATATTTTTTCTTCCAAAATTGATGGCCCAAATTCTGGAGGGAAATCAATTTGACAAGTGTTCAATAATATTGTATATTATTATATTAAATCCCCCAGCCCGGATGGATTCCAAGCCTTCTTTTATCAAAAATGTTGGGATATCATTGGGGAAGAGCTATGGGCTGCCATAGCAACTACTAGAAATGGGGGACACATACTCAAAGAAATTAATCATACTTTCTTAACACTAATACCAAAAAATAGTAATATTGAAACCCCTGGGGACTATAGACCCATAGCTCTCTATAATACTATCTACAATATCCTATCAAAAGCCCTTGCCGCCCGGCTCAAGACTCTTTTATCTAAAATAATATTAGATGAACAAATTGGCTTTATGCCTAGAAAATCCATAATTGGTGGAATATCTATTATACAGGAAACAATTCACTCAGCAAAGACAAATAGAGAAACATGTATGTTTCTCAAACTAGATATTCAAAAAGCATATGATAAAGTAGACTGGTGATTCTTATGTAAGACTATGGAGAAATTTGGATTCTCAAAAAGATGGATAAACCTCATCTACCAATGTATAGCTACACAAAAATTTTCAATACTCATCAATGGAACCCCTAAAGGTTTCTTCAGTGCTTCAAGAGGCATATGACAGGGTGACCCAATTTCACCCTTTCGTTTTATTATAATGGCTAAAACCTTGGATAGAACAATAAAAAAAGCTCAAATCCAATCCAAAATTCAAGGCATTCCGGTAACAGAAAATGTTGAAAACACAACTCATGAGCAATTTGCAGACGATATTATTATGGCTGGTCTTAGCACAAGCAATGAAGCAAGAAATTACAAAACCATCCTAGATAATTACACCAAAGCATAAGGACAAAAAAATTAATGCAGAAAAATCAGAAATTTTCTTTCTGAACATAGGAAATAATCAGGAAGATCAAATATGCAATTTATTAGGGTATAAAAAAGGAAAATTTCCATGTAAATACTTAGGGATATACATAGGAGATGAACAAAAACAAAATCTGGGTTGGCAAGATGTCCTCTCCAAAATTAACAAACAAATAGATAGCTAGAATGGGAGATGGTTAACAAAAGCCGATAGAACAACCAAAATTAAGGTAGTCCTATCAACTCTTCCAACATATCAGTTATCCTGTCTACAAATCCCTAAAAATACCAATAAAAAAATTGAAGCCAAACTTTGAAACTTCTTTTGGAACAGGACTAAAAATAAAAAGAAAGCAGCCTTAATTAAATGGGAAAATATATGTCGACCAAAGAAGATGGGAGGATTAGGTATAAAAAACTTAGAATGGCAGAACGAAGCATTAGGGGCTAAATTGGCATGGCGCATGTTTTAGGACAAGGAAAGTAAATGGTCCAGAATCCTATACAATAAATACCTAAATCCTGATGATCCAACCTTCTTATTTAGAATTAAAATCCCTCCCTAAGGATCAATTTTTTTGAATTTTCTGACAAAATTTCGTCATATCATCTCTAAACATGCAACTTGGGACATTGGAAATGGCAATAAAGCCCTCTTTTGGGAAGATTCATGGAATCAGCTTCCTCGTCTTGCCACGTATAACATTTCCAATCACATAGTAAACCTCCTCAAAGAGAGATGGGGGACAAAAGTAAAAGACTATGTGGATCATGATCCATCAAATGAGGATACTCCGTGGAAATGGAAACCCCTATCCAACATTAACATATCTTTAATTGACCAATCCAAGCTAGAAGGTATCCTCCAAGACCAAAAAATCCATCCTACTAACAGAGAAGATAACTTAAGATGGGCTCTATCTAATGATGGAACATATAAAGTTAAAGAAGGATCAAATGTGATCCTCAACTCTCAAAGATGGGAGGAAATCAATATCCCTATGAATATTGTTGGGATCCTACCATTTTTCCCAAAGCAGGAATCTTCCTGTCGGTGGCTTTCCAAAACCGTACTCTCACTGCTGATAGAATAATCAAAATGGGATTCCAAGATCCCTCTAGATGCTCTCTATGCAACAACAACAATGAAATAGTTAATCATATACTTTACCAATGTAGCTTCTCCAATGAATGCTGGCATAGGATCAAGAGAAAACTCAGCTGGACATCACCCCTTCCTAAGACTTGGAAGGATCATATAGATGGATGGCCTAAAAGTAGAGAGATAAACATTTATGATAAAATTTGGAATGTCACTCTTGCAATTGTACCTTGGGAATTATGGAAAGAGAGAAATAGAAGAATATTCAATAACACTAAAATGTCAATCTCTTAATTAGTCAATAAAATGGAAATATCCATAACTGATATCTTAAATAATTACCTCAAAATTACTCCTAAATAGGAAGGCACTTTTACAACTTGGGATGCAGAAATTAAAAAACACTAGCCTCAGTTAATTAATTCTTCATTATATTATAATTCTAAGAATACCTTAGCATGCAAAGAATACAAATGGGAATCGCCCCCTCAAGGGTGGAAAAAACTTAATTTTGATGGAGCCTCCCATGGAAACCCAAGGGTATCTAGATTAGGGTCTATCCTAAGAGATCACCTGGGACAATGGCTTGTCAAAAAAGAAAAACCCCTAGGTATTACAACCAATAACTTGGCAGAGCTAGAAGCAGTAAACAAAGGACTTTCATACTGTAATAAAAATAAAATTAAAAAATTAATAATTGAAGGAGATTCACAAATCATCCTAAATGCCCTAAGGAAAAAATTCACCTTGAATTGGAAAATCAACTCTAAATTAGAAGAAGTAAATAAAAAATTAGACAAAATAGAAGAAGTTATTATTCAACATATCTACCGTAAAGGAAATTGTGAGGCTCATAAGTTGGCTAATGAAGGAGCGAATGGAAATGACATCTATTTACTTAATCAAATAATAAACTAACAAATTAATATTTGTAAGAACCCTAATAGTAATACTCAAGTTCCATGTACTTTAGGACATATAAGCAAAGATTCATATAAGGTAATTATATATAGATAAATTATTATATTTATGTGTAGCAGGCTATATGAAAATATAAATATGTTCTGGAGTATATAGATCCTCATGCCCCTTACATTAAAATGATTAAACCATAGATTAGTCCTTGGCCACTAAAACAATAACTTTAAATGGAAGGGATGGCGTATTGTATTCAGAACAAATAAATTCAAGAACAAAGATTTGTATAAGGTTATTTGATTCTAACCCTTCGAATAACATCAAACATTGGAACATCTTAACCAATAGAGCTAAACTTGGCATTCAAATTCTTAGGAAGCTTAAATGGAACCTTCTAGAACTTCTAGAAGCTCCTCAAATTCTTTAGAACCATTGGCCCTCTATACTAAGATGAATCTTCATCCCCTATTTTTTCCACCTCACCTTAGCCAAAACAATGGAAGTGTTCATTAGCTTGTATCATGCAACTAAAAATAGAACTATGGCTTTCAGGGGGAATATAATACTGGAATGATGGACTCGGATTCTTAATCAAGTTGATGACATGACAAGAGTTGCAATTAGTAGGGCAATTGGAGAAGGTGTTTTCAGGTATGAATATACATGGAGAACAAATAGTGATATTATAGGATCATTCATAGGGTGCATGATTAGGGCCAAAATTGATAAATGGGATACTATTCATCTCTGTTACAACATTTTTAATCCTGTATGGCTAATAGGGTTGGAAGAGGCAACAATGAGTATTGATAACAAAAATCACATTCCTCTCCCTGAACTTTACATGGCCCTACCCCTTGGGATTCTTGATACCACTTTACACCCCAGTCGCCCTGTTATCCTCATCCATGACCCTCCCACCTTCAACAAGGAGTGGGCAAACATGGAGGCAAGCATCCACTTTCTGCTATGATGGAGAGGAATCCTTGAGGATAATAGCCTAGAATAGATTCTTAATTATCTTACATCCACCAGAGCTTACATAGAACCAAGTTCAGATTTTGATAACCTTCCTTCACTCTCCTTTTGCACTCCCAATTTGGACAAATCCAGTAAAGCCAGATCAGCATATGTGTTTTCCCCCAACTTTGAGTCAGAGGATCCAATGGATATTTCAAAAGTTATCATGGTGTTCACAAAGAAAACTATAGAAATCGAGTAATTTTGTTTGCTCTCACAATTTGAATCTCTCAGAACAAGTTAGATAAGAGCAAATTTTGATTAAAATATAGTAGGTTTCCCATAAGTAATAGCTCCTTCAAACTCTATAGAACAAAGGCTGATGGAAATAGGGTTTAAATATATGAATATGGATAAATCTGTAGAGGTAAATAGTATATGCAAGAGCTGGTCAACTCATAGAAAACTTTCTCTTTTGTGGCAACTTTCTATGCTCCATATTATAGTAAAACTATCTTATGGGATAGATATAATATAGAATGATTAATTGACTCTAATATTTTCTCTTAATTTGAACCAATGTGGCATATTTTGATCAAGTTGCTACTCATCTTGTTTCTTGCATAAGCTTTTTCTCACTCCCTATTTTACTTGTAATTCATGCTGTTAGTAATTGCTGAAAGGTTTCTATGCGGACAATAATGCCATGTCTATGTAAATTCACTCTCATCTTATACTAGCCCTTCCTTGTCTTTATTTTTAACTTCCATCTAGCCCTTTTCTCGGTACTTAGTCATTACTTGGTATGGTTTTCAATGTATAACAAAATGGTAAGGATTTGGTAAGAACTATGCAGTCTATAAAAGAGGAATATATGTAATTATATGTGGGGCATTGATATATATATGTCAGAGGTTAATGAGTAAGCATGTATATATGAATGTCAACATAGATAAATGAGTGTTCTGCTAAATATAGGATGTGAAGTAATTACAAAATTACACTATAAGTTGGTACCTCTTTCTCTCATCTAGTAACATCCAATGGATCTCAATCTGAAGCTTGGATGATTAATTAATTCATACAAAAATAATAAACATAAAATTTCCCATAATCGAATGCTTGTGATATTATCATGAGGAATCAACCAAAACATTATATTGAGTACTAACAATACTAATTCCCTCCGTTTGGAAGTATCTCTTGTTTGGTTTTGTGTTGAAGCAAATAGGTAAAAAGCAAGTTGAGCAGCGATTGTCAAAGATAATCTTCTTGGTATTCGCCCTTTTATAACATCAACTCATGAAATCTCTTGGAAACTACCATATTTGTAAATTGTATGATAAATGGTTCAAATTGATAATTGTAAAAGCATCAATATCCTGGAGAGGGATTAAAGCATTATGTAATTGCTGAGGTATGCCCCTAAGATTCATGTAAAATAAAGGACATTGTCTCGGGCAAGACTGGAGGTTTTCTTCCCCGTTCTTTCCTACCAGTGCCTGTTTGAACAATGGATATGTAAAAAACTTATATTAATAAATAAAATTAAGGCTTTTTTCCATTTATTGATCAAAAATAAAAATAAAAAATAAAAAATTAAAAAATTAAAAAATTATTGTATATTATTATATATTTTTATATATTAGTATATATTATTATATTATAATTATTATTATTAAATATAATATAGTAAAATATTATTATTATTAAATAGAATATAGTAATATATTATTATTATTATATAATCTAGTAATTTATTATTATTATATTTAATATATAGTCATATATTATGGGTATGTGCAGGATAATGGTCAACCAAATTATGTCCTTAAGTGGCAATGGAAAATCAACAAATCAGGGTTATGTCAACTTGACGTGCAATATTAAACTTGTTATGAACTTTCAATCAAAAAATTCTCAAAAAAGAATCTATTGAAAATTGAATTTAGTTTCTAAACTACCAGGCCTTATTTAAAGAGAGAAAAAATTGTTGCTCAAATTTTCAATTTTAATGCAATAGTACAAAAATTTTAGGACAAAAATAAGAAGTAAGTGTATGTCTAACCACCTTAATCAAAATCAAATGATTATATTTTTGAATAAGATTCTAGATATAGGAAGTAGACTCATGTCCAGATGTGACACATATTTTTGGGTATTTTTATTCCAAATAAATAATTAATTATGAATTTTCTACTATAGTATTTTTAAATTAAAAAAATCCCATGTCTGACCACCTTAACTAATTCAAAACTTTACAAAATTTAAATTTTCCTTTATGTTTATTATAGTAGAAGTGTATAATGTGACACATCTTTTAGATTTTAGAAATGTTATACCATTGGAAATTTATATTTGTGTTTGAATCAGTGTGTCAGTCAAAACTCTATGCACAACTCCATTAGAAAATGAATAATAATTACTTACTAAACTTGTAATTTGACAAACATTACATTTATGGAATGATAAGAATATTCTTAAGAAACCCTTTTCATTTCATTAAATTTGGGTGAAAGAAAAGTCAGTAGACACATGTATTTGGGTCATTTTTAAAGTTTACCATGTAGGGTTGGTATCCAAAGAAATAGAAGCCTTTATAAACATATTAATATTTTGGTTTGGAATTATGATGGGTGAAGAAAAAGTTAGAATAGATTTTGAAATGTGTAGGTGCATGTTCAATACACCATTTTTAATCCTTAAAAGTTGCCTCTCATGAAAAGAAATTCCCTTAATGTGTTCCCTGATTTTACTAACATGTTCTTATGAAGTTGAATTGGTTTGAAGATCCAAAATGCAAAATTCCAAATTCTTCAACTTTGAGGAGTTTAAAATTCAAAGATTGGTCAACCGGCTTAAATTACCAGAATTAATGCAAGTTCCAAGATCAAGTGTGTTTGATATCAAGCTTCAATCAAAGGTTTCTAGATTTGATGATCAAAGGATAATGACTATGGATATGTATTCAAATTTCACTTATAACACAGAAAGTGGAAAATGAACTCCAAAGGTAAAATTTTGCCAATGGAGAAGTCAAAGTCTCATTTTTTACTTGAAAAGAGAAAATGAAAAATCTCAATTTTAAGTAGAAAGATATGAATTTATAACATCAAGATTTCATTTTCAATATAATTTATGAACCAATTGACACAAAATAGTGATCATAATAAAGAAGCGAAAAATCTGATGTCGCAGTCCATTTCTAGTTATCCTGCCAGTGGAGAAGTAAAAGTCCAAATTCCCATTGGGGTCTTTCAATAAAAAATGTATGTTGCAAAAGCCAAAGGGAGACTTTTAATGAAATCCTAAACTCAACAAGTATATTTAATGGAATTGATTTTGTTCTAATTATGAGTAGTGCCAATCATCCAAAGAATTTTTAAAATTCCACTTTTGTGAAGATATGAAGAGAAGAAGATTAGATCATGAGGAATAGGGGACACACATAAATGTATGTCATCGATATCAAGAGCAACACCAACCACAAAGGTCAATTTGAAGGTGAAGCACCACATTGAAGTCGTTAGGATTTATCATCATAATGATAGAAGATCCCAATTCACGACCCTTGCACAAGAATGAGTCTAGTGTGACAGTGAATGGCAAATGGGAAAATTCCAATGAGGAGAGCACATTGGAGATATGGTTTGATGAATGAGATAAGAAACACATCGTATAAAAGTAGTTTCAACACATGAATAGTCAAGGTTGCTCAATCCTCCCCATATTGTAATCACAGAGTCATTGAAGTCTCAATGATTGTAGGCTATCCTACATAGTGAATTATAATAAATGTAGAATTAAAATTGGGATGGAGAAGCAAAAGTTGTGCTTTTCACAAAAAGGAGAATCAATTTTCATGTTTTCTGCAATGGGCTATCTCATTATACAATAAAGCCAAATTCATTATGCACACCTGAGTTCAAGAGAAAGATGAAGATTCTCAATACCATTTTGAAGTTGAAATTGAAACCTAGTAGCATCCAACATGTGAAAAATATGATTATATTTGAAAGGTAATGAAAGAAAGATGTGCAGTAAAACAAAGGGAAATACTCAAAGATTGGGCATATTCATCAAATTCAATCACCATTTATGAACATACACTTGGAATGGTGATGGAGCCAAATAAATATACATTCAATTCATGGTGTCTAGCTATCACTATGAAGATCACAACTAAGAGATCAAGTAGAGTCAATTTATATGCACCCAAAATGGTTGACTATATAGTGACGCAAAAAATCATTGCTAGGCAAAGCCAAAGACTGAAAAGGGAATTGGATAGGTGTCATATTAGTTAAAAGACACTAATCTGCATTAAAAAGAGCATTGGATTATCTAAATTAGACCAATCTACATTAAAAAGAGCATTTGATTATCTGCATTAAAAAGAGCATTTGATTATCTAAATTAGACCAAGCATATGTACTTAAGGAGAAGTTTTGATGGTTTTATTAAAATAGTTTTAAATAAAATAATACTTCTTTCATAATAGGAATCAAACATGTGTGCTAAAAGATGAAGATAAGATGCAATGAGAAGATTAAATAAGATGAAATGTTGACAAGTCATGTGGATAGACCAAGAATCAATTACAAACTAAACAGTTATAGAATCGAAGAGGCAACAAAATCGAATGGTCATGGAAGAATCAACTGATCACTTGAGAGATTATTTATTGTAGATATTTTTCAGGGTAAACCCTCTCCTTGGCTACTAGAGACAGAGTGCTAGAGTGGTGGGGGAAGACAACATTTCATTCATGCATTTTATTTCATGTATTTAAAGGATTTGTATTCTAATTTTTGTAATTGATTTGGAAAAGGGACTATGAGAAAATAAAGTCTGAGCATTCTTATTTTTTGTGTTCAATACAAAAAGAGGTTTTATTCTAAATCAGAGCATTTGGTTATTACTTTTCTGATTATAATCAATCAAAGCATGGTTGTATTACATTTTGAGCACTTTCTTGCATCTTGAGTCAAATGGCGAATGAGCTGTAGATCAGAGTATTTTCAACTATTTATAATGCAAAGATTAAGATGTTTAATCTTCTTTTCATTTCAGTTTCATTTTAGTTACATTTACTGTATTCATTTCAGCATTACCAATGCTGGGAACTCATATGAAGTATGGATTCTTGGAGTTGGCTAGGTTTATGGTTGAATTCACTGCCTGAGATAGTTCAGTGTGGGGCTAACTTGGTTTTCCCTCTTCTGTTCTTAGGCTAAGAACATACCCAATAGTTTTGGAACAAGTAAATTCATTGAATATCATTTGATAAGGGAGTTGCACCTTTCAATTCAAAAGAAATCTATCAACCTGATAATAGATTATCCAACTGTTGGTATCTGGAGATTCTTTCAAATTTGGGCATTTGAGAGTTAAATTGGAAAATAACAATCTGTTTACCAACAAAACGCTCTTTAAGGCATATCATAACTACTTATTTTTTAGATCGCCACTTTTGGGCACACCATGATCTTGCACATACCTTTATTATATTATATAGTAATGTATTATGATTATTATTATTATATATAATCTAGTAATATATTATTATATTTAATATTTAGTCATATATTATTATTATATAATATGGTAATGTATTATTATTACTAATATATATTAATAGGGTCCTAAACAAGGGTAATCAATGCAATGGGTGGAATGGGGTCATGGGATAGCCTACAACCCCATTCAACCTATACAATTGAATACCCTATGTCCCTAGGGGTCTTAGAACCCTTAAGGACACATGTTGCGATGCAATGGGTGAAATGGGGTCATGGGGTAGCCCATGCCCCATTAGGACTCATTGCATTGATTACCCTATCTCCCTAAGGGGCCTAAGAAACCTAGAGACACATGTCAAGATGCAATGGGTCCAATGGGGTTGTGAGTTATCCTATGACCACTTTCAACCCATTTGAACAAATGAAATAGATCCCTAGGGGCCCTAGGAACATATGTTGTCATGAAATACATCAAAAGGGGTCTTAGGTTATTTTATGACTTCTTTCAATCCAATAAAATAAATAAAATAAGTCCCTAGGGGTCCTAGGATTGCTAGGTTGTCATGAAATGTATTGAAAGGGGTCATAATATATCCTATTACCCATTTTGACTCATTTGAACAAATGAAATAGGTCCCACTATGGACATATGTTGTCATGAAATTTATCGAAAGGGATCATAGTATATCCTATGACCCCTTTTGACCAGTTTAAATGAATGAAATAGGTTGCTAGGGGTCCTAGGAACCCTAAGGACATATGTTGTCATTAGATATGTTAAAAGAGATCATAGTATAACCTATGACCCCTTCTGACCCATTCCAACAGAAAAAAAGGTCACTATGGGTCCTAGGACCGCTAGGGACATATGGTGTCATGAAATGTGTTGAAAGGAGTCATAGTATATCATATGACCCCTTTCGACCAATTTGAATCAATGAAATAGGACCCCTAGGGAAATATTTTCATGAAATGCATTGAAAGGGGTCATAGTATATCCTATGACCCTTTTCAACCCATTCAAACAAACGAAATAGGTCGCAAGGGATCCTAAGACCCCTAGGGACATATGTTGTCATGAAATGCGCCAAAAGAGGTCATAGTATATTCTATGATGCCTGTCGACCCATTCCACCAAATGAAATAGGTCCTTAGGGTTCCAAGGACCCCTAGGGACATATGTTGTCATGAAATGCATCGAAAGGGGTCATAGTATATCCTATGACCCCTTTTGACCCATTCAAACAATTGAAATAGGTCCTTAGGGACCTCTTAGGACCCATACAGATATATGTTGTAATGAAAAGAATCGAAAGGGGTCATAGGTTATCATATGACCCCTTTTGACCTATTCTAACAAATGACAAAGATCAAACCCCCAAGGACATATGTTTCCATGAAATATGTCAAAAGGGGTCATAGTATATCTTATGGCCTCATTCAATCCCTACTAAAAAATGAAATAGGTTCTTAAGGGACCTAGGACACCTAGCGACATATGCTATCATGAAATGCATTAAAAGGGGTCATAGTGTATCTTATTACTCCTTTTAACCCATTCGAACAAATGAAATAGGACCTTAAGTGTCCTATGACCCCTAAAGATAGATGTTATCATGAAATGTGTCGAAAGGGGTCATAGGTTACTATATGACCCCTTTCAAGCCATTCCAACAAATGAAATAGGTGTCTAGTGGTCCAAGAACATATGTTGTCATGAAATGCCTCGAAAAGGGTCATAGTATATCCTATGACTCATGTCAACACCTTTCAACAAATAAAATAGGTCCCTAGGGACATATTTCTTCATGAATTGCATTGAAAGGAGTCATAGTATAACCTATCACAATTTTTGATCCATTTCAAAAAATGAAATAGGTCCCTAAGGGTTCTAGGATCCCTATGGACATATGTTGTCATGAAATGCATCAAAAGGGGCCATAGTATATCTTATGATCCCTGTCAACCCATTCGAACAAATGAAATAGATCCTTAGAGATCATAGGTCCCTAAGCATCCTAGGATGGCTAATGACATATGTTGTCATGAAATATGTCAAAACGGATCATAGTATGTCCTATTACCCTACCTAACCCATTCCAACAAATGAAATAGGTCCCTAGGGTTCCAAGGATCTCATAGGGATGTATGTTGTCATTAAATGTGTCAAAATTGGCCATAGTATATCCTATTAACACTTTCAACCCATTCCAACAAATAAAATAGGTCTTTAGGGGTTCTAGGACCCCTAGCGATGTATGTTGTCATGAAGTAAGTCAAAATGGGTCATAGTATATCCTATGACCCCTTTCACCCCATTCGAACAAATGAAGTAGGTCCCTAGGTGTCCTAGGAATCTTAGTCAAATATGTTGTCATGAAATTTGTCCAAAGAGATCATAGATCACCTTATGACCCCTTTCGTTCCAAAAAAATAAAATAGTCCCTAGGGGTCAAAGGACTAGTAGGGACATATGTTGGCCTGAAATGCATTAAAAGGGATCATAGTATATCATATGACCCATTTTGACCCATTCCAACAAATAAAATATCTCCCTAAGGGTCCTAGGACCCATAAGGAAATATGTTGTCATGAAATGTGTCCAAAGGGGTCATAGTATATTGTATGACCCCTTTCAACCCATTCCAACAAATGACATAGGTCCCTAGGGATCCTATGATCCATAGTGACATATGTTCTCATGAAATCTGTTGAAAGTGGTAATACAATTTTCTATGACTCTTTTGGATGCATTCAAACAAATGAAATAGGTCAGTAGGGGACCTAGGACACCTAGGGACATATGTTGTCATCAAATGCTTCAAAAAGCATCATAGTATATCCTATGACCCCTTTTGACCCATTAAAACAATTCAAATAGGTCCCTGTGGATGTAAGACCCATAGGGATATATGTTGTCATGAAATGTGACAAAAGAGATTAGAGTATATCCTATGACCCCTTTCGACTCATTCCAATAAATGAAATAGATCCCTAGGGTTCCTATGACCACTAGGGGCATATGTGTTGTCATGAAATGCATCAAAAGGGCTTATAGGTTATTGTATGAAAATTTTTGACTCATTCCAAAAAAAGAAATAGGTTTGTATAGGTCCTAAGACCACCAGGGACATGTTTTTATACATGTATCGAAAGGGTCCACAATATATCCTATAACCCCTTTTGACCCATTCGAACAAATGAGATAGGTCCCTAGGGGTCCTATGTCCCCTAGTGACATATGTTGTCATGAAATCTATCTAAAGGGGTCATAGTATATTCTATTAACCCTTTTGACCCATTCCAACCAATGAAAAAGGTCCCTATGGGTCCAAGTAACCCTAGAGACATATGTTGTCATGAAACACAACAAAAGGGGTCATAGTATATCATATGACACCTTTTAACTCATTCTAACAAATGAAAGCAATCCCTAAGTGTCTTAAGACCCCTAAGGACATATGTTGTTATGAAATACATCAAAAGGGGTCATAGGTTATCCTATGATCCATTTCAACCCACTCCAACAAATGTCATAGGTTATCGTATGACCCCTTTCAACCCACTCAAACAAATGACATACGTCCCTACTAGCCCTAAGACCACTAGGGACATATGTTGTCATGAAATGCATCGAAAGGGGTCATTATATATCCTATGATTCCTTTCAACCCATTCAAACAAATGAAATAGGTTCCCAGGGGTCCTTGAACCCCTAGGGACATATGTTATTATGTAATGCATTGAATGGGCTCATAGTATATCCTATGACACCTTTTAACACATTGGAACAAATGAAATAGGTCCCTAAGGATCCTAGGACACCTAGGGAAATATGTTGTCATGAAATGCATTAAAAGGGGTTAAATTATATCCTATGACCCCATTTGACCCATTCGAACAAATTAAATATGTCCCGAGGGATCCTAGAACTTGTAGACAGATATGTTATCATGAAATGCATCAAAAGGAGTCATAGTATATCTTATGACCCCTTTTGATACATTCAAACAAATCAAATAGGTCTGTAGGAATCCTAGGACCCCTAAGGACATATGTTGTCATTAAATTAATCGAAAGGGGTCAGAGCTTATTATATGACCCTTTTCGACGTATTTGAACAAATGACATCTAGGTCCGTAGGGATATATGTTGTCATGAAATGCATAAAAAGGGGTCATAGTGTATACAATTGTCCCTTTCGACCGATTCCAACAAATAAAATAGGTCCCTAGTGGTCCTAGGACACCTAGAGACATATGTTTTCATTTAAAATATGTCAAAAGGAGTCATAGTATATCTTATAATCCCTTTTGAGCCATTCTAACAAGTGAAGTAAGTCTCTACAGGTACTAGGAACCCTAGGGACATATGTAATCATGAAATGCGTCGAAAGGGGTGATAGTATATCCTATGACCCATTTTGATCCATTTCAACAAATAAAATAGGTCCATAGAGGTGATAGATCCCTAGGGAGATATGTCATAATGAAATAAGTCCTTAAGGATTCTATGACCCCTAGGGACATATATTTTCATGAAATGCATCAAAAAGGGTAATAGTATAACCTATGACCCCTTTTGATGCATTACATGACAACATATTTCTATAAGGTGTTATACTATGACCCCTTCCGATGCATTTCATAGGGGTGTACTATGACCCCTTTCGATGCATTTTAAGATGAGATGTATCCCTAAGGGTCCCAGGACTGTTAGGGACATATGTTTTCATGAAATGTGTTGAAAGGGTTCATAGTATATCCGATGACCCCTTTTGACCTATTCAAATAAATGAAATAGGTTCTTAGGGGTCCTAGGTCCCTAAGGGTCCTATCATCCCTAGTGAGATATGTTTTAATGAAATATGTCGAAAGGGATCATAGTATATCCTATTACCTCTTTGACCTCATTACAATAAATAAAATAGGTCCTTAGGGGTCATAGGAACGCTACAAATGTCGTAATATATCCTATGACCCTTTTTGACTTTTTTGAATTAAAAAAATAGCTCCTTAGGAGTACTAGGAACCATAGGGACATATGTTGTCATGAAATGTGTCGAAATGAGTCATAGCCTATGAACCCTTTTGACCCATTTCAAGAAATAAATTAGGTCTCTAAAGGTCCTACGACCCTTAGGGACATATGTTGTTATGAAATATGTCGAAAGGGGTCATAGTATATCTTATGACCCCTTTTACCCCATTTGAACAAATGAATTAGGTCTCTAGGGGTCCTAGGACCCTTAGTGAAATATGTTGTCGCAAAATGCATTGAAAAGGGTCATAGGTCATCCTGTGACCCCTTTCATTCCAAATAAATGAAATATGTCCCGATGGGTCTTAGTACCACTAGGGACATATGTTATCATAAAATGTGTCGAAAGGGGTCATAGTATATCCTATGACTCATTTTGACCTATTCCAAAAAATGAAATAGGTCCCTAATGGTCCGACAACCCCTAGGGACATATGTTGTCACGATTTTTTTTGAAAAGGGTCATATTATATCCTATGACCACTTTTAACCCAATCAAACAAATGAAATAGGCCTTGAAGTGTCCTATGACCCTTGGGGACATATGTTGTAATGAAATGTATTGAAATGGGTCATAGGTTATCTTGTGACCCCTTAAGATCCATTCCAACAAACGACATAGGTCCCTTGAGGTCCTAGGACCCATAGGGACATATTTTGTCATTAAATGCATCAAAAGGGGTCATGGTATATCCTATGACACCTTTTGACGAATTCAAACAAATGAAATAGGTTCCTAGTAGACCTAGGAACCCTAGGGAGATATGTTGTCATGAAATACATTAAATGGTGTCATAATATATCCTATGGGCCCTTTTGAAACATTCCAACAAATGAAATAGGTTTCTAAGGGTCATGGGACCCCTAGGGATATATGTTGTCATGAAATGCACCAAAAGGGGTCATAGTATATCCTATAACGCCTTTCGACACATTCTAACAAATCAAATAGGTCCTTAGGGGCCATAAGTCCCTAAGGGTCATAGGATCCATAGTGAAATATGTTGTCATGAATTCATCTAAAAGGGTTATAATATATCTTCTTACCCCTTACGACCCATTCCAACAAATAAAATATGTTTGTAGAGGTCTTAAGAACCCCAGGGACATATGTTGTCATGAAACAACGTTGAAATGGGTCACACTATAACCTATGAACCCTTTCGACACATTCCAACAAATGAAATAGGTCTTTAGGGGTCCTAGGATCCCTAGGGACATATGTTGTCATAAAATGCATCAAAATAGGTCATAGTATATGGGTAAAAACACAAACCCGTGTCACCCTTTTGTAAATGAAAAGGCTAACAAAAGTATAACTATTCATCTTCAATGACATAAAATTGGTACTATTATTTTGAATTTGGAAATGAAGTAAACTAATGAAATATGTGGAAACAGATGAATTTTAGGATTGTCATTTTTAATAATTATTTGGAGTAAGAATTGATATATTTTCCTAATTTTTATAGATCATTTTTTAGGTGTTGAAAAATACTGAAAATTAGGGGTCTCGTTCCAACCACAAAATTATATGGAAATAAACTTATTTCCTTTTGATTTCAGACTATGTTATAGATAAAATATATATCTAGATCAATCAAACATAAAAATCGGCTTTAGACCTATATTTCCTCTTATATATGGGTTGAAATTTCAACTCACCTGAAATCAATAGTTTTCATGTCCCACCACATTTTTCAAAAAAAATCTATTCTAACCAAGAGAAAAATCATACATTCTAGAATGTGACTCTCTCTTCTAGAATGTCATATAATTTTTATATTTTTTTGATATGATTTAGTATTTTTTTCTCAAAATTGACATCTTTTGAAGTGTTAAAATATGCAGTTATAGAATTTTTTAGTTACAATATACTATATCTAATTAAAACACTATAAACTCTACATGAGAATATTATTGACTCTGAGCTCTATAAAATGGTGTTTATATTTTATTAAAAAAATATGATAAAAAAATTATAAGAGTTATTGAAACGTCACTGTTCTAAAATATTTTTATTTATTTAGTAATTGGATACAAACTAGTACAAAACATGCATTTAATAAACACTTCCAATTGGAAACATGTGACACCATTTATAATATAGCTAGAATGAATTTACCTAGATCATGTGTTTTAAAAAAAATAAATTTTAGATAGAAATACTCAAATTCAATCGTTCTAATAAGTTAGCCTGAAAGGTGACACAATTTTGTGCTTTTACCCATATCATATGACCCCTTTCGACCCATTCAAAAAAATGAAATAGGTACCTAGGGGTCCTAGGTCCCTAATTTTCCTAGGATCCCTAAGGACATATATTTTCATAAAAAGCATCGAAAAGGGTCATATGTTATCCTATGACCCCTTTTCACTCATTCCAACAAATAAAATAGGTCCCTAAGAGACCTAGGACCCCTAGGGTGATATGTTGTCATCAAATACGTTGAAAGTGGTCATATTACTTCCTCTAACACCTTTCAATCCATTTGAAAAAATGAAATAAGTCCCTAAAGGACCCCTAGGGACGTATATTTTCAAAAAATACTTTGAAAGGGATCGTATGTTATCCTACATGACCCTTTTAGACCCATTTGAAGAAATAAAATAGGTCCCTAGGGGACCTAGGACCCCTAGGGACATATGTTGTCATGAAATGCATCAAAAGGGGTCATAGGTTATCTTATGACCCCTTTCTACTCATTTCAACAAATGAAATAGGTTTCTAGGGGTCCTAGGACCCCTAGGGACATGTTTTCATGAAATGTGTTGAAAGGGGTCAGAGTATATCTTATGACCCTATTTGATCCATTTGAACAAATGAAATAGGTCCTAGGTCCCCTAGTGATATATATACATCTAAAAGTTTCAAAGTATATCCTACTACCCCTTTCATCCCATTTCAACCAATGAAATATGTCCCTAGGGGTCCAAGAAACCTAGGGATATATGTTGTTATGAAATGCATTGAAGGGGTCATAGTATAACCTATGACTATTTTCAACCTTTTTGAACAAATAAAATAGTTCCGTATTAGTCCTATGACCCATTGGGACATATGTTGTCATGAAATGCATCGAAATGGATCATATTATCTTATAAAACCTTTCGACATATGTTGTCATGAAATGCATCAAAAGAGGTCATAGTGTATCCTGTTGGTGTTTTATTTTGATGTTAACAGTATTAAAACTACTAGGCGACAAAAGGCTTAGTACCTAGATATCAGTACATACACAACCTAAAGAATAGCCAATTCTCATTATCACTTTCATATGCAAAGTATTAGGGCCCAACTTCAACAAAACCTTAGACGGTTTTTTACTCTTTTGGCTCTGTAAAACCAGGGCGGGTGCACCCGGGGATGGTTCAAAGATGGAATAATTGTATGAGAATTATCCTTAGTTTCATTTTGATTCTCATCTCTAAATCCTCAAACATATAGGTAAATAACTGATAAACACATCCCTTGAACAGATATGGCCAAGAAATCTTCTATAGCTCTGCAGATGTTTCCAACAACAATGGCTAAATGAAGCTAAAACAATCCAGGCAGGCAAGTGCTGGCCAACTTTGAAAATCTTACAGGAAAGATAATTGAAAATTGATTTTATGATGTATTTTGAAAAAAGCTAGTTATAATATACTTCTCTTTTGGCTGAAATACTTTCGATCAGTGCCTAATCCATTGGGAATTCAGAGTCAAGTAAATTCTTAGATCTAATTTGTTGCCTTGCAACGAATTTTCATCAGCAATTCTTACCAGAATTTATCATTCAAAAATCCTTATTAACACCCAAGCAACCTCATCACATTCATCAAATCCTTTACTTAATCCATTGAATTAACAGCAATAACAAATGGATGTACAGTCTTACTAAATTGCAATCAATTGCATAAGCTTTTACTCACACAACATCAAGGTAGCTCAGTATTAAAAAGGAGACAAAATTCAGAGAAGAACATATATGGCGACAGTTCATAATTTGTATTCATTTCCTTTTAAAATGGTATATCCTTTACAAAGGACCCAGAAAAACCTTCAGAGAAGAAGCACAGTTCTTTCTACATTCATCCATATCTCAGAAATTTTGACAGAAAAAGTATACTATAAATTTCTTTCCCAAAATGTTTGGACCAAAAACAGAACTAAGCACAATACTTAGTGAAAACCAAATTCGGACCCATCTTTAGCCTTGGGATCTCACTTAAATAATGTGAGATGCAAAAAGCTTCAGGCTACAGTAGGTGATAGGTGTCCTTCTTTTGAAAATCAAAAAACAAGAATAACAGAAAGGTTGATTACAATAGCACTTCTTGGCGTGTCCCTTTCTGTTATGCTTCTTGGTTGTTATGATCTGCTCTCGCAATCATTCCTCATCTTCAGAGTACATACCCATAAGGTCTGCAAGTGATGTATCATCTTCTGTTACATGCAAAATCACTTTAACCTGGGGATTTTCTATGTCATCATTGCTGACTACAAGAGTAACTATTACTCTTACATCTTCCTCGTCATCTTCTCCTGACATCTGTTCACTAAACTGATCTTTCCATCTGTTGAAAGTATCATCATCTGGCCAATCAAAATTTAGGGTTTCTCTTTGTATCTTTATTAAAGAATTGGCATTTTCTTCTAAATCATCGAATTCTTTTCTTATATCAGCATAATACAATTGTATTTTTACCAGCTCTTCATTTGTCTTTTCCCAAAACCAATAGCCAGTCTCACTGATGATGTTTGTTATTCTGTTATCAAATAATTCATCCATTTCCGTTTTCCATTTGTCCTTTTCCTTTACGGTATCAACAGATTCTAAGGCACAAGGAAATAGGGTGAATTTTTTAGCAAGATATCTTGAAAAACAGAGTGTCAATTTCCTCTGTAAAGAATCTCTTTTATTTTCAAAATTATCTAATTGATTCAATAAATCAAAAATCCTCTCAACCTGATGGTAAGGCATTTGAACTGTAGATGTACAAATAATTGTAACATCATTATTCCTCTGTCTCCACTTCTGTGCAAGAGAATCTAGTCCATTCTTTTCTTTATTTAACTCATCTATGAGGGTTACAATCCTTATCAACTGGTCATAAAAATTTTACCATTGTATTTTATCCCTCAAGTATGTCACACCCTGCCTCCATTTCTCTTCCTGCTGATTTCTAAATTCTATCTGCCACTCATGTAATTTGGTTTTTTCTGCTTCAAATTCCTCTGCAGTATAGAATTGGGGTCTTTCAGGGGTGTCAGGTATCTCAATAATAGGGGTTAATCCCACAGATGACTGTGGGGGATATGCAATTCTTAATGTACTGGATTCTCCCACTTTTCTCTTTCCAAGTACCTTTTCTAATTGAGATACCCTGTTTTCTAACTCAATTCTCCTTTTTACCTCTTGATTATAGGCTTCCACCACTACTTCATATTTATTATGCATATCCATCATTTCCCTCTCTTCTCTTTCCGCAGTAGCCAGGGAAAATTTAGAATAATCCACATTCATGTGGGCTGCCTGTACATTTGAAGTGTCAGCAACTCTTCTTACAATGATACTCCCTGTCAATCCTGAATCATCAGGCTGTGATGAAGTAACTTTGGATCCTCTTCTCAGGGACCACATAACAAGGGCAGCTTGATCATTGCTGAATGTTGTACCCAAGAATTCCTCTTTATTTGGATCCTGGAGTCCTAAATTATTTGAAACAGAATTAAAAACTAATGCGTCAGCAATGTCCCAATTGGGCAATAATAAAACATTAGCATTTTTTACCATCTGTCTTCCCTCATCAGGGGTTATATTTTGGAACTCTTTAACCATTTGTTCCTTTATTAGATTTTGAATGGAGGTCTCATCCATTTCTGGATGTTCTGCTCTCATATTATTGCACCTTTGCTCAAAAATGTGCATGTTTACTCTCCACGCAAACTAATGGAAAGCCCTAGATCTTACAAAATTGTTATCAGACAAAAAATGCTGACTGGCTTGTTCCAAAACAGGGTCCAATTCCCTTCCTCTGAAATCTGCTGTAGTTAATTCAAAACTTTGTATAAGGGGTTCCTGAGGGTTCCCTTCATCAATCTCTGCTTGTGTAACAAAAATTTCTCCTTGTGACCCCATTTGTTCGAATTGCTCATTGGTGAGTTGTTCTTCCTCAACTCTTATTGGGGTTTGAGAAGGTGAGCCACTTTCATTAGGGGATTCTTCCTCCCTTATTATTCTCCTTCTTTTGAGGGAAGGTTCAGGGGGTCTTTCTTCTAGGACAGTGCTGGAGGATCCAACAATCTGTTTTTCTTTATGCACAATGGGCACCTGCTGTCGGACAATAGTATATCCTGTTTTGTTCCGTACCACCAGTGGACCTATTCCAATGTTGGGAGTGAAACCCAATTTTCTCATAATTTCTCTGGCTTTATCTGGAAAAGAATTAATAAAATGTTGTTTCTTCTCATTCATTACCTCCATTATCTCAGAGAAATTACTCATGAGCTTATGTATTTTATCTGCATTGTTTGCAGCATTACTAAGAGGACTGAAATTTTTATCAAAACAATTAATGAATTCCAAAACTTTTGAATAGACTCTCCATTTTTCTTTCTTTATTTCTTGCTCATGGAGAGAGTATTCATTTCTTATTATATCTTCTGGAAAATATAATTCATGCTGAACTGGACGAAGCTTGATTCTCAATCTAAGGGCAGAGTTGAAGAAACCTTCTGTATCACAAAAATGAGAGTGAGACACTGCCATTTTATATTGATCCAAAAATTTATGGAGGAAGACCCACCCTTCTTTAGTTATCACAAACTGGTGGGCTATAGTACAAGTAGGAAAAATTGATCCTGTCCCCCTTTTGTGCAAAAAGGCCTCCTCCACTCCTGCCAACTGCCACAAAAATTCAGCTATCCCTACCTTCAAGGGTACCTGATAGGGTAACACATGGGGTGTTCCTTTGAAACCATAGACCCTGATGACCGTTGAGACTGAATATGGGATAATATCTCCCCAATTATGTGAAACTTTTAGATTGTGGGTTTTGTCCATAGGCCTGATAAGGTGCATTAATGCCTTAGGGATTCTGGGATTGTCACTCAATAAGAGGCGCCTTAGTTTGGAGGCAAAGTGCCTATCAAATCTAACAAAGCTAGCATTTTCTGCTTCCCAGGTCATGTCTACACTCCATAATTGGACTGGTAGTGCTTCCCCTTCTTGTTCTCTATTTAAAACCATTTCTTTACCAAAATAAGTGGCCCCTTTAAAAAGAAACATATGCATCAGTAAGGAATACTGACCCCAAACCTTTTCCACCTTGCCCTGTGCAATCTCCACCAATCCATGATGGATCTCATTTTCCAAGTAAGATGCAAAATCAAAAATTATTTCCACACCAAAAGAAGAGATTTGGGTGATCATATACATGAAGCTCACCTGAATAAAATCTTCTTCGCCCTCTCCGAAGACTCTGCACAAGGTCCTATATATCTCCACTGCCCTGGCATTAAAACATGACATCTTGAAGGGCTCTTTAGAAGATGATGTTATGGTTGGGAGGCCTCCAATTCGGCCTATGTGGGCTTTCAATGCACCCTGTCTCACTACATCCCTCTTGGATATATATTCTTTTTCTAAATCTATCAGATTAATGGGCACATGATACATGGTGAGGGGTCCCAGACTGAAAACCTTCCTAATCTCCTCGGGACTGATGGTAACTAAAGCCTCACCATCTATTCTCCTCACTACCTTAGTGGCTTGGTCATTGTTTTTTGCTATGGCTTCAAGCAGGTCAAAATCCATAAACACGCTGGGGACAACAAGCTTCCCAAGATCAAAATTCCAAATGTTGGCATGAGGGGCATATAACTTTCTCTCTGCAAACCATTTCTTGAATAAACTCAAACCAGTTTGAGCAGTTTGAGCATCCCGGACCCAATTACCCTTATCATACAATCCATCAGCTACCCTAAGCCAAGGATTGAGTGAGGTTAACCTCTTAACTTGCACCGTTTCTACAGTGGACTCAGGAAGTAACTCAAGCAAATCATCATGCACATTTCTATCCAGGTAGTTTACTGCTCCTATAAATCCCTTCTTAGGAGGCATCTTGGGCTATCCTTTTTAAAACTTAAAAGTTCACAAAGATGATGGCAGTTTTACTTACTTGAATTCTGTCTCAATTCTCCTCTATATTCCTGCAAAATTTCAGCGAACAGATAACTTGACAATTTTTTATCAACCTTGGCACACTTTTCTTTCAGTAATAGCTTCGGCACAAGAATGGCTTCAAATCTTTTCTCGCGTGAAATGAAACTGATGCAATCTCTCTGTATTATACTCTATTTTTTCTCACGGATGAAGCTTTCTTGTCTAATTAATACAGAGAGTGGCACTACATTTTTTATTTAAAACTGCGCCGTTGATCTTCAAAGATCCTACGATCATGCGGTACAAAGAGAACAACTAGGAGTTATATTTGCCATGTCAGTTATTTTACCCAATGAGAGCTTGCCACGTACATAATTCTTTCTTTTGATGGCGCTTACCTTTAGACCCACTGACATCGGAGAACACGTGTCAGCATGTCGCTACTTCATTATGCATAAAGAACAAGCACCTTGCCATAACGAGGCGGCGACAACCGTTGATCGGATCAAGAAATGATCGAAAGATACGCTACAGGACTTCTTAAGAAAGAAGGCGGTGGGCCCATCTCGCTATGTCGCTGTAATTATCTTCCTTGCAACTCTTCATAGCGAGGTAGCGAGCTCCGTTGATTCACTTCAAGCTGATGTTTCAGATTTCTTGTACATTTAGTCAGGTAGGTATTAATGAGAATCGGATCTCTGCATAGCTGGCACATGTCAAAATTTATCACAGTCATCTGGTGTAATTATGATACAAGAAAGATGCAATTTCATCATTTTTAGATTTTCACGTGGCCCCGCTACTTCGCTAACGGTGAAGTGCCTGAATTTTCCGATAGCGAGGTGGCAGAACTTCCGAAAAAATCAACATTCCGGCTCTGATGTCAGATATTCTAGTGGGTCCTTCTCCCCCCTTTTTATGGTGAATTGCAAAGTGTACCTGCACCATAAAGCAATTAATAAGAAAATCTTTGATCGCCGCACCTTCACTTCATGGTCCCACCGCTTAAAAACTCAACACTCGCTATCTCGCTATACTTAATGAGCATGCAACTCTCAATAGCGAGGTAACGCCAGCGGTAGATCTAATCGGATCTGACGGTTGGGACAAATAGGAAGAAAGGTAACCCGGGAGAAAGGAAAAGGAATATGAAAGCATATTCGCTTCTTTTGAAATTTGAAAATTTTGCGACCGACCATTTATGAATAGGGATGAAAATAGGGCTTATATGGCGAATATTTCTTATAGATGGTTTATCCAAAACCTTATACTTCACTTAGACATAGAACATCTGACTTTTCTATGGTGTAACTGAAAAATTTTTTACTGCAGAAAAAGTCAGACCAACAGTGGCTCTGTCTGGGGATGATAGACTACTTGAGTCTATGCAAGGATTCAGAATCTATGGGAGAGCAGACCACACATCCGGGAAGTGACAACTTCTTCAGAGAGCACAGAGCAACACAAAAACAAAAACTCAGACTGTACAAGGATTTACAGAAAACAGGACGCTAGGAAAACCTAAAACTAATGTTCATGGAAGAAAATAAGTATTTTTTCAAGAAAAATACCTCTTTAAGAACTATCCATGAACTGGCAATTCAAGAATATTATCAAATACATCTTTGATTATGTAGGAATCTTCACCCCAAGCATTCTCAATGAGATATGGGCCTAACCAAATGGGATCAAATTTACCATGTTTTCCTTTATCTTCAATTCTGGCGTTCCACATTAAGACTAGGTCTCCATTTTCAAATTTCTTGTTTACAGTTCTTTTATCATAGAGTGTTTTGACTTGTAACTGCAATTTTTGATTTCTTAGAGATGCTTCTCTTCTGGCTTCGGTCAATCCTACCAATTCATTCATTCTTTCTTTCATTTCATCAGTAGTATCTTCATCATATGACTGGATGTAATTGTATAATCCCATCAAATTGTTCTGGGGCATTCTAGCTTGAATTCCATACACTAAATCAAAAGGAGCCACCCCAATTGCCTTCTTTACAGTTACTCTGTCAGCCCATATTGCCAACTGTAACTTGGAATCCCATGCCTTTTTATTATCGTTCAAGGTTCTCTTAATAATTTTCAACAGGCTTTTATTTGTGGACTCAGCTTGTCCATTCCCTTGTGGATGATATGGGGCAGACGTTGTTCTTGTCATTCCATATTTATCACAAAACTTGATGAATTCCTCAGACCTAAAACACATAGCATTATCTGTGACAACTTTCTGTGGACATCCAAATCTGGAAATGATATTATTCAATAAGAAATTATTTACTACATTACTCGTTGCATTTCTGGTAGGGATAGCCTCTACCCATTTTGTAAAGTAGTCAGTAGCAACCAGAATCCAAGAATAGCCATTACTGGACTTGGGAAAAATTTCTCCTATGAAGTCCAGACCCCCTTATTGAAAAGGTACTTTAGTTTCAACTGGCTTCAGTGGAGTATTTCCTGAGAATTTCAGCTTCCCAACAAATCTCTGACAAGGATCACATTTTTTAACCATAATTTGAGCATCTTTGAACAAAGTGGGCCACCAGAAACCAGCTCTCATTATCTTATGCGCAGTAGTTTTGGCCATGTAATGTCCTCCACATACTCCAGCATGCATTTCTTTCAAAATCTCTTTTGCCCTTTCTCTGTCAACACATTTCAACAGAACTCCTTCAAAGTTTCTCCACCATAAGTTATTTTGAACAATTACATACCTGATGGCTTGCAATTTAATATTCCTTTTTTCATTATCAGGCAGATGGGGAGGAACTTCCATGTGTTGCAAATAATGTATAACATTAATGTACCAGTCACACTGGTCCATGTCGCATAAATCAGTTCTGAAATCATCATTTACTAGGTTTATCTGATTAGCTTCCAGGTTAGTTTCGGCCATAAGTTTGGTCAAACCTTGACCTCTAACTAACTTAGTTATCTGCATATCAATGTTAAATTCTTGGATTCTATTGATCCATCTGCATCTCCTTCCTGACACTTCCTGCTGAGAGAAAATATCTTTAACTGCAGCACTAGGTACAAAGGCAATAATAGTAGCACCTACCAAATAACTTCTGAATGCTTTTACAGCCTTTACCAAAGCATATGCTTGTTTTTCATTTATTTCATACTTTAGTTCAGCATGCTGCAGGGATTTGCTAAAAAAGGCAATAGGCTGTTCATACCCTTCTTGGTTTTTCTATAATAAAACTGCAGCCACAGTATGGAATGATGTAAAAGCAAAAATATGCATGGGTTTTGTATAATCTGGGGTCCTCAACACTGGAGCATTTTTTATCGCAGTTTTTATATCCTGGAATGCCTGTGAAGGTTCACCATTCCAATCTATAATAGCTCCTTTCTTGAGCATTTTTGAAATGGGTCTACTGATTTCAGCAAAATTTGTAACAAACCTCCTCAGAAAATTAACCTGGCCAAAAAAGGACTGTATACCTTTTACGTTTTTAGGTTTAGGGACTTTATCAATAGCTATTACCCTTTCTGGGTCTATTTTTACCCCATCCTTGGACACTATGTGTCCTAATAACTTTCCTTCTATGACCCCAAACGAGCATTTCTTTGGGTTTAGGGATACCCCATATTCTAGGGCTTTTACAAAAAAATTTTCCAAATGTTTGCAGTGATCTTCAGCCTTGTTAGAATACGCTGTAAGATCATCCTGGTACACAACCATAAATTTGTCAATATATTCATGAAATGCTACATCCATGGCTCTTTGGAAAGTAGCTCCTGCATTAATCAAGCCAAAAGGCATCCTCACATACACATACGTTCCCCAAGGGGTTGTGAAGGCTATTTTGAACTATTCACTTTCTTTTACCAGAACTTGATTATATCCAGAAAAGCCATCCATCATTGACATCAATTCAGAGCCGGTCACTTGTTGCAACATGGCTTCCATATTAGGTAAGCCATAATTATCTTTTAAAGATGCAATGTTTAGATTTCTAAAATCCACACAAAGCCTAATATCTCCATTCTTTTTTCTTACAGGAACAAGGTTTGAAACCCAAGTGGAATGCCTAATTGGTTTGATTATTCCACCATCTCTCAGTTTTGTCAGTTCTTCCTGCATTTTTGGGGCAAGGGTAGGATTGATTGGCCTCTGTTTTTCCCTAAAAGGTTTTACATTTTCTTTTAACGGTATGACATGCTGGAAAAGGTCCTCCCTATAAGCTTTAAGGTCATCATATGACCAAGCAAAAACATGCCTGTACTTTCTAAGTAGGTCAATCAATGCTTTTCTAATTTGAACTGGCAGATCTTGGCCGATGTAAACCTTTTTAGGGATTTCATTCGTTCCCAAATTCACTTCTTCTAGCTCCTGCGGTTTGGGGTCCTTTATTTCCGATCTTACTCTGTCTTGGTTATCAAAAATGTTCTCCAAGACTACCAACCCATTAGGCATCTTATTTGTTTTTAATTGCATGATTTCTTGACCAAAAATGGTTTCCTTCCCATTTATGGTTTCAATCAGTCCATTGCAGTCCATCTCCTGCCCATGGTATTTGTCTTCATTTAGCAAAAAATTTGTGATATCTTTGTCATCTTCAAACACCTGCCAATTGTCAATGTTGTCAGGTATAGAAGGTCTGTTTTGAATCTCAATCTGGGAGATTCCTGCAAATGATATTTCTTTTAGTTTGATAGCTACATTGGCTAGAAGATCAGCCATTTTATTCTGGGTCCTATCTCTCCATGAGATCCCAAATGCATCAAAGAATTCTATTTGATCCCAGACCGCGTTTCTATATTTTTTTAATCTCCTTTTTTTTGAGGAATATGTTCCTTTAATCTGAGAGATGATCAATTCAGAATCCCCTATGATACACAATTTCTTAATTTTGTGGTGTGTGGCCACTTTGAGACCTAGCAGCAATGCTTCATATTCAGCAATGTTATTTGTGCAAGCAAACTTCAAGGTGAATGAATACCTAAAGGTGTTATTTTCAGGGGACACAAAGACTACACCTGCCCCTGCACCCTCTTTAGAACTAGCCCCATCAAAGAACATTGTCCACAGTTTTGGTGAATTCATGCAACATTCAACCTCATTTTCAATGATATCAGGTAAGTTTTCCACTTCCTGAATAATTAATTCAGCCCTGAAAGCATTAATCCCAGTGTCTAGGAAACAGGTGGTGTCTTTGTCAATTTCTTCACCTAAGATGTGGTTAACCCTTGGTTCCCTATTTACCCTGACAGCTTTGTCCCCTATATGGAAAGTGGCACAAGTAAGGTCACATTGTAGGCTTCCCCCCATGGCGACACTCCATTTTTTGGAAAGTAGCATCCCGTAATGTGGGGGTATATCCACTACAAGGACAGACATGGTTAATTCCACCTCAGGAAATGCAGCCAGCTTGAATGGTAAGGCATTTATAGTACCTATTACTGGAACCTCTCTAGCATCCATCCCTCGGCATCTACCTTGCTTAGTATCCACCTTCAATCCTAGGGCTTCCATTACTTTAAAAGGCATTATAGTGTTGGAAGCTCCAGAATCTATCATAAAATTTTTCAAGGTTTTCCCGTTTATGATTAAACTAAGGAAAAAAGGATCAATATCTTGTATTAACGCAACTAATGAATCATCTAAGAACATCTGAGGAATCTGGGATATAATACCATTGTCCTCTATTATTAATGGGGTCTGTTGGGCTACAGCTTGATTATCAATACTATTGTTGTTTGCTATTCCACCCAACCATGACAAAGCCTTATTTTTATGCTCTTCAATTCTAAAAAGCTCAGACAAGGGTACTTTCACAGTAATTTGAGATAACATGGCAATCATATCAACAGGTTCAACCATAGTAGGTTTTACAATAGTACCTGGGATCGGAGTCCTTTGAGTAGTGGGTACTACTTTTAGCTTGACAACATCCGGTTCTGATTTCTCTGGTTGCACTACGGTCTTTGTTGCTTCACCTTTCTGAAATTGAACCTTCTTTTTTGGTTCCCATTTCTGACCCTTGTTCTCCTTAATCTTAGACACATCTATACTGACTTTCTTGTGTTGATCATCTGTCTTATGAGTGGTGTCTTTGATGAACATACTAGATGACCTTCCTGCCTCATTATTTATTGCTCTATTTCTCAAATTGTAATTACTGTGGACTTGTGAAATCATTTCGACTGTAATTCTATCAATTTCCTCCTTGGAGGGGATTCTTAGGTTTGTGAAACCTACTTCAAAAAATGTATTACATACCTTATCTGTATCATTCTTTTCATCATCTGAAAATATTTGCTGATGATGTAACTGGTAAGCAATTCTCTGGCTGGTAACATCATTCTCAGGTTCTTCTGAATCAGAATCTATCAAATCATCAGATGTGTTCACCATATTGCAACTTATATCATCATGGTTTTTTTCTTCTGTTTCTTCTTCTGCTTGCACTCCTTGAGCTTGGGCGAATGATTGGGCAACAGCACAATAATCAGCAAAATGAGGTGATTGGCATATAATGCACCAAGGTACATCATCATTCATATTTACAGTGTTCCTTTGCAGGGGGTCTGGGGTACTCTTATCTTTCATATTTTGGATCTGGTTAGGAACTGGTTTACCATCTTTCCATTGGGTGGTGTAAGGGTAATTCTGCATCCTAGGTTGTCTATTGAAATTGCTGTTATTCACAGGGGTTCTCTCAGTAACATTTGTCTTATTGAAAATAGTGGGATTCATCTTCTTAAGCATTTCTAAAACATGGCCTATAGTAGGTTCTTCAGGCCTTTTTCCTATGGGAGTTTTGTCACCTTCCCTTTTATTATTATTCTTAGGGTTGAAAAGCTTAGGATCATCCCTCCTCCCCAATTTGCCAGAGGCCTTTCTATTATTTTCTATATTCACTGCAACTCTATAGGCATCTCTCAGAGTTTTAGGATCCTTATCTCTCATTTGGTAGGCCATTTTGCTATCAAAGGCATTAAAATAGGTTGTAAGACAGACGTCTTCATTTAACCGCATAAACTGAAATAGTTTGTACATCCCTTTCTGAAATCTCACATTGAAATCAAATGTGGATTCATTTGGATTCTTCTTGATATTGTTGAACTCATTCAACATGAATCCTGCATTAGTATTGTCCCCATATTGTTCCTTGAACAATTTCTCCAAATCACTCCATGAAGTAATACTATCATCAAGCAACCTCCTGAACCAATCCCTTGCATCCTCTGTGAGTGAATGCACAAATAATTTCATCACCATGTCCTCATGTTCAACTTCATAATCATTGAGCATGTCAATGAAAATTCTCAAATGTTCTTCACCAGTAACAGCATTATTTCCAAAAAACTTAACCACTTTATCCCTTAAATCAAAAGATATGGGATGGGGGGCACCAGGAATACCGGCAAATGATATTTGTCTATATTTTTCGAGGTATATAGGCTTCTTCTGGAAACCAGGAGCGTTAGAGGTACTAGCTGCATTAGCTTGAGTTAGGAGAGCAGCTTGGGATAGCTGTGGTGGGACAAATGGGACTTGAGTGCCAATATTGGAAGATGAGGTAGGAGCAGATTGGGGTGCTTTCTGAGTCGGGATTATGGGAGCATTAACTGGTGCAGGATTTGTAGGTGGGATAGACAAACTAGGCCATGAATTCAATGCAGAATTAGACTTTATGAATTGGATTTTCCTTCTGGTTTCTGCGGCCTGAGCTTCATTTTCAACCTTCTCAAGTTCTTTTGCAAGGTCTTCCTTCTCCTTTCAAGCCTACTCTAGTTCTAGATCTATTTTTGATATGGAGGGTTGTATAGGTTTGCTTGGTATGGCTTGAGGCTCATTTATTTGGATTCCTATAGCCTTGCCTTTCCCTTTATCTGGAACTATTCCAGTGGGCTCTATTGGATTAACTTGAATGGGTTTATAAGCTTGAACTTGAGCAATAATTGGTTCTTGTCTTTGATTTAGGAGTTTTTCCTGTTGTTGAACTTTAGCTTTTAGATTATCAATATTTCCAAAGACGTCCTGATGGAGAGTGCGGGTATTCTCTTCTAATTTTTTATTTTGCTCTTTCAAAGCAGCCATCCTTCTTAGCAAATTATCTCTTTCTATTATTACATCCAAAGTGGCTCGCTCCCTTTCCTTTTCAAGACGGATGCTCTTAGCTTCTTCCTCAGCAATCCATTTCTTCAAAAATCCTATTTTAGATTGCACTTCTTTAGAATCAGTAGAGGTTGCCTCGGAATCAGCAGGATCATCTAGATCTATAAGGTTTGGTTCCATATATGGGGCTACTCTGGGATTAAAAAGGGTATCAGATGAACTCCTGAATCCTAGCCTACAATTTATATCTGCTACAAGCCCTGGTCTAGGTGAAGCAATTCCCATTATAGATACGTCTTTATCTTGAAAAACTCTCTGATCTAGTAATGGGGTACTGAAAATACCTCCTAAAAGTCTTATATTTTCGGATTCAGAACTAAGCGAAGATGATTCTCTTGCTATTATCGGTTGATAATGGGAATTTACAGAGGCATTACCTCTAGGCTTCCAAGTAGAATTTGGATCTATTCTTTTCTTATTTTGGTTCTTCCTACCACCTTGGGGTAAATCAGTATACATTGATACATCGGGATTGGCTCTCATGTAAGCCCTTGTGTTTTTTCTCTTGTCAGTCATATTCTCCTTTTGTTACAATAAGCACTAGCTTCAAAACCTTGACTGAGTCGCCACCCTTTTTCAGGAAAATATAATAACACTTCTTACTGACAGAAAGAAAACAATACACAAGTGGAAATAGAAAAATGGCACAAAGAGATCAATCACTGATGTTGTAAGACTGCAACTCTTGCTTGTTAGATAAGACACTCGGATAAGCTGGATGCGTCAGTGTGTAGCAATGGTACTTGGGTTTATATCTTCTTTAGATTCTCAAGTTTTGACACTAAAGGTTCCCCTATAGCTACGGGCAAAATAAAGATCACACGACACAAACTTACTTAGTAAGACTAAAGACAACTGCAGTACTTTTTACAGATGAGTTAGAGATTCCCCAGCAGAGTCGCCATTTTGTTGGTGACTCAGATGGGCAAAATCCAACTGAGAGTAGGACTGAAATTTTCAATGAACACCAGAGATTCTTGTCCTTTCAACAAAATGGATTGCCATCTTATCTCCCCAGCAGAGTCGCCATTTTGTTGGTGTTTTATTTTGATGTTAACAGTATTAAAACTACTAGGCCACAAAAGGCTTAGTACCTAGATATCAGTACATACACAACCTAAAGAATAGCCAATTCTCATTATCACTTGCATATGCAAAGTATTAGGGCCCAACTTCAACAAAACCTTAGACGGTTTTCTACTCTTTTGGCTCTGTAAAACCAGGGCGGGTGCACCCGGGGATGGTTCAAAGATGGAATAATTGTATGAGAATTATCCTTAGTTTCATTTTGATTCTCATCTCTAAATCCTCAAACATATAGGTAAATAACTGATAAACACATCCCTTGAACAGATATGGCCAAGAAATCTTCTATAGCTCTGCAGATGTTTCCAACAACAATGGCTAAATGAAGCTAAAACAATCCAGGCAGGCAAGTGCTGGCCAACTTTGAAAATCTTACAGGAAAGATAATTGAAAATTGATTTTATGATGTATTTTGAAAAAAGCTAGTTATAATATACTTCTCTTTTGGCTGAAATACTTTCGATCAGTGCCTAATCCATTGGGAATTCAGAGTCAAGTAAATTCTTAGATCTAATTTGTTGCCTTGCAACGAATTTTCATCAGCAATTCTTACCAGAATTTATCATTCAAAAATCCTTATTAACACCCAAGAAACCTCATCACATTCATCAAAGCCTTTACTTAATCCATTGAATTAATAGCAATAACAAATGGATGTACAGTCTCACTAAATTGCAATCAATTGCATAAGCTTTTACTCACACAACATCAAGGTAGCTCAGTATTAAAAAGGAGACAAAATTCAGAGAAGAACAGATATGGGGACAGTTCATAATTTGTATTCATTTCCTTTGAAAATGGTATATCCTTTACAAAGGACCCAGAAAAACCTTCAGAGAAGAAGCACAGTTCTTTCTACATTCATCCATATCTCAGAAATTTTGACAGAAAAAGTATACTATAAATTTCTTTCCCAAAATGTTTGGACCAAAAACAGAACTAAGCACAATACTTAGTGAAAACCAAATTCGGACCCATCTTTAGCCTTGGGATCTCACTTAAATAATGTGAGATGCAACAAGCTTCAGGCTACAGTAGGTGACAGGTGTCCTTCTTTTGAAAATCAAAAAACAAGAATAACAGAAAGGTTGATTACAATAGCACTTCTTGGCGGGTCCCTTTCTGTTATGCTTCTTGGTTGTTATGATCTGCTCTCGCAATCATTCCTCATCTTCAGAGTACATACCCATAAGGTCTGCAAGTGATGTATTATCTTCTGTTACATGCAAAATCACTTTAACCTGGGGATTTTCTATGTCATCATTGCTGACTACAAGAGTAACTATTACTCTTACATCTTCCTCGTCATCTTCTCCTGACATCTGTTCACTAAACTGATCTTTCCATCTGTTGAAAGTATCATCATCTGGCCAATCAAAATTTAGGGTTTCTCTTTGTACCTTTATTAAAGAATTGGCACTTTCTTCTAAATCATCAAATTCTTTTCTTATATCAGCATAATACAATTGTATTTTTACCAGCTCTTCATTTGTCTTTGCCCAAAACCAATAGCCAGTCTCACTGATGATGTTTGTTATTCTGTTATCAAATAATTCATCCATTTCCTTTTTCCATTTGTCCTTTTCCTTTACGGTATCAACAGATTCTAAGGCACAAGGAAATAGGGTGAATTTTTTAGCAAGATATCTTGAAAAATAGAGTGTCAATTTCCTCTGTAAAGAATCTCTTTTATTTTCAAAATTATCTAATTGATTCAATAAATCAAAAATCCTCTCAACCTGATGGTAAGGCATTTGAACTGTAGATATACAAATAATTGTAACATCATTATTCCTCTGTCTCCACTTCTGTGCAAGAGAATCTAGTCCATTCTTTTCTTTATTTAACTCATCTATGAGGGTTACAATCCTTGTCAACTAGTCATAAAAATTTGACCATTGTATTTTATCCCTCAAGTATGTCACACCCTGCCTCCATTTCTCTTCCTGCTGATTTCTAAATTCTATCTGCCACTCATGTAATTTGGTTTTTTCTGCTTCAAATTCCTCTGCAGTATAGAATTGGGGTCTTTCAGGGGTGTCAGGTATCTCAATAATAGGGGTTAATCCCATAGATGACTGTGGGGGATATGCAATTCTTAATGTACTGGATTCTCCCACTTTTCTCTTTTCAAGTACCTTTTCTAATTGAGATACCCTATTTTCTAACTCAATTCTCCTTTTTACCTCTTGATTATAGGCTTCCACCACTACTTCATATTTATTATGCATATCCATCATTTCCCTCTCTTCTCTTTTCGCAGTAGCCAGGGAAAATTTAGAATAATCCACATTCATGTGGGCTGCCTGTACATTTGAAGTGTCAGCAACTCTTCTTACAATGATACTCCCTGTCAATCCTGAATCATCAGGCTGTGATGAAGTAACTCTAGATCCTCTTCTCAGGGACCACATAACAAGGGTAGCTTGATCATTGCTGAATGCTATACCCAAGAATTCCTCTTTATTTGGATCCTGGAGTCCTAAATTATTTGAAACAGAATTAAAAACTAATGCGTCAGCAATGTCCCAATTGGGCAATAATAAAACATTAGCATTTTTTACCATCTGTCTTCCCTCATCAGGGGTTATATTTTGGAACTCTTTAACCATTTGTTCCTTTATTAGATTTTGAATGGAGGTCTCATCCATTTCTGGATGTTCTGCTCTCATATTATTGCACCTTTGCTCAAAAATGTGCATATTTACTCTCCACGCAAACTGATGGAAAGCCCTAGATCTTACAAAATTGTTATCAGACAAAAAATGCTGACTGGCTTGTTCCAAAATAGGGTCCAATTCCCTTCCTCTGAAATCTTCTGTAGTTAATTCAAAACTTGGTATAAGGGGTTCCTGAGGGTTCCCTTCATCAATCTCTGCTTGTGTAACAAAAATTTCTCCTTGTGACCCCATTTGTTCGAAGTGCTCATTGGTGAGTTGTTCTTCCTCAACTCTTATTGGGGTTTGAGAAGGTGAGCCACATTCATCAGGGGATTCTTCCTCCCTTATTATTCTCCTTCTTTTGGGGGAAGGTTCAGGGGGTCTTTCTTCTAGGACAGTGCTGGAGGATCCAATAATCTGTTTTTCTTTATGCACAACGGGCACCTGCTGTCGGACAATAGTATATCCTGTTTTCTTCCGTACCACCAGTGGACCTATTCCAATGTTGGGAGTGAAACCCAATTTTCTCATAATTTCTCTGGCTTTATCTGGAAAAGAATTAATAATATGATGTTTCTTCTCATTCATTACCTCCATTATCTCAGAGAAATTACTCATGAGCTTATGTATTTTATCTGCATTGTTTGCAGCATTACTAAGAGGACTGAAATTTTTATCAAAACAATTAATGAATTCCAAAACTTTTGAATAGACTCTCCATTTTTCTTTCTTTATTTCTTGCTCATGGAGAGAGTATTCATTTCTTATTATATCTTCTGGAAAATAGAATTCATGCTGAACTAGACGAAGCTTGATTCTCAATCTAAGGGCAGAGTTGAAGAAACCTTCTGTATCACAAAAACGAGAGTGAGACACTGCCATTTTATATTGATCCAAAAATTTATGGAGGAAGACCCACCCTTCTTTAGTTATCACAAACTGGTGGGCTATAGTACAAGTAGGAAAAATTGATCCTGTCCCCCTTTTGTGCAAAAAGGCCTCCTCCACTCCTCCCAACTGCCACAAAAATTCAGCTATCCCTACCTTCAAGGGTACCTGATAGGGTAACACATGGGGTGTTCCTTTGAAACCATAGACCCTGATGACCATTGAGACTGAATATGGGATAATATCTCCCCAATTATGTGAAACTTTTAGATTGTGGGTTTTGTCCATAGGCCTGATAAGGTGCATTAATGCCTTAGGGATTCTGGGATTGTCACTCAATAAGAGGCACCTTAGTTTGGAGGCAAAGTGCCTATCAAATCTAACAAAGCTAGCATTTTCTGCTTCCCAGGTCATGTCTGCATTCCATAATAAGACTGGTAGTGCTTCCCCTTCTTGTTCTCTATTTAAAACTATTTCTTTACCAAAATAAGTGGCCCCTTTAAAAAGAAACATATGCATCAGTAAGGAATACTGACCCCAAACCTTTTCCACCTTGCCCTGTGCAATCCCCACCAATCCATGATGGATCTCATTTGCCATGTAAGATGCAAAATCAAAAATTATTTCCACACCAAAAGAAGAGATTTGGGTGATCATATACATGAAGCTCACCGGAATAAAATCTTCTTCGCCCTCTCCGAAGACTCTGCACAAGGTCCTATATATCTCCACTGCCCTGGCATTAAAACATGATTTCTTGAAGGGCTCTTTAGAAGATGATGTTATGGTTGGGAGGCCTCCAATTCGGCCTATGTGGGCTTTCAATGCACCCTGTCTAACTACATCCCTCTTGGATATATATTCTTTTTCTAAATCTATCAGATTAATGGGCACATGATACATGGTGAGGGGTCCCAGACTGAAAACCTTCCTAATCTCCTCGGGACTGATGGTAACTAAAGCCTCACCATCTATTCTCCTCACTAACTTAGTGGCTTGGTCATTGTTTTTTGCTATGGCTTCAAGCAGGTCAAAATCCATAAACACGCTGGGGACAACAAGCTTCCCAAGATCAAAATTCCAAATGTTGGCATGAGGGGCATATAACTTTCTCTCTGCAAACCATTTCTTGAATAAACTCAAACCAGTTTGAGCAGTTTGAGCATCCCGGACCCAATTACCCTTATCATACAATCCATCAGCTACCCTAAGCCGAGGATTGAGTGAGGTTAACCTCTTAACTTGCACCGTTTCTACAGTGGACTCAGGAAGTAACTCAAGCAAATCATCATGCACATTTCTATCCAGGTAGTTTACTGCTCCTATAAATCCCTTCTTAGGAGGCATCTTGGGCTATCCTTTTTAAAACTTAAAAGTTCACAAAGATGATGGCAGTTTTACTTACTTGAATTCTGTCTCAATTCTCCTCTATATTCCTGCAAAATTTCAGCGAACAGATAACTTGACAATTTTTTATCAACCTTGGCACACTTTTCTTTCAGTAATAGCTTCGGCACAAGAATGGCTTCAAATCTTTTCTCGCGTGAAATGAAACTGATGCAATCTCTCTGTATTATACTCTATTTTTTCTCACGGATGAAGCTTTCTTGTCTAATTAATATAGAGAGTGGCACTACATTTTTTATTTAAAACTGCGCCGTTGATCTTCAAAGATCCTACGATCATGCGGTACAAAGAGAACAACTAGGAGTTATATTTGCCATGTCAGTTATTTTACCCAATGAGAGCTTGCCACGTACATAATTCTTTCTTTTGATGGCGCTTACCTTTAGACCCACTGACATCGGAGAACACGTGTCAGCATGTCGGTACTTCATTATGCATAAAGAACAAGCACCTTGCCATAACGAGGCGGCGACAACCGTTGATCGGATCAAGAAATGATCGAAAGATACGCTACAAGACTTCTTAAGAAAGAAGGCGGTGGGCCCATCTCGCTATGTCGCTATAATTATCTTCCTTGCAACTCTTCATAGCGAGGTAGCGAGCTCCGTTGATTCACTTCAAGCTGATGTTTCAGATTTCTTGTACATTTAGTCAGGTAGGTATTAATGAGAATCGGATCTCTACATAGCTGGCACATGTCAAAATTTATCACAGTCATCTGGTGTAATTATGATACAAGCAAGATGCAATTTCATCATTTTTAGATTTTCACGTGGCCCCGCTACTTCGCTAACGGTGAAGTGCCTAAATTTTCCGATAGCGAGGTGGCAGAACTTCCGAAAAAATCAACATTCCGGCTCTGATGTCAGATATTCTAGTGGGTCCTTCTCCCCCCTTTTTATGGAGAATTGCAAAGTGTACCTGCACCATAAAGCAATTAATAAGCAAATCTCCGATCGCCGCACCTTCACTTCATGGTCCCACCGCTTAGAAACTCAACACTCGCTATCTCGCTATACTTAATGAGCATGCAACTCTCAATAGCGAGTTAATGCCAGCGGTAGATCTAATCGGATCTGACGGTTGGGACAAATAGGAAGAAAGGTAACCCGGGAGAAAGGAAAAGGAATACGAAAGCATATTCGCTTCTTTTGAAATTTGAAAATTTTGCGACCGACCATTTATGAATAGGGATGAAAATAGGGCTTATATGGTGAATATTTCTTATAGATGGTTTATCCAAAACCTTATACTTCACTTAGACATAGAACATCTGACTTTTCTATGGTGTAACTGAAAAATTTTTTACTGCAGAAAAAGTCAGACCAACAGTGGCTCTGTCTGGGGATGATAGACTACTTGAGTCTATGCAAGGATTCAGAATCTATGGGAGAGCAGACCACACATCCGGGAAGTGACAACTTCTTCAGAGAGCACAGAGCAACACAAAAACAAAAACTCAGACTGTACAAGGATTTACAGAAAATAGGACGCTAGGAAAACCTAAAACTAATGTTCATGGAAGAAAATAAGTATTTTTTCAAGAAAAATACCTCTTCAAGAACTGTCCATGAACTGGCAATTCAAGAATATTATCAAATACATCTTTGATTATGTAGGAATCTTCACCCCAAGCATTCTCAATGAGATATGGGCCTAACCAAATGGGATCAAATTTACCATGTTTTCCTTTATCTTCAATTCTGGCGTTCCACATTAAGACTAGGTCTCCATTTTCAAATTTCTTGTTTACAGTTCTTTTATCATAGAGTGTTTTGACTTGTAACTGCAATTTTTGATTTCTCAGAGATGCTTCTCTTCTGGCTTCGGTCAATCCTACCAATTCATTCATTCTTTCTTTCATTTCATCAGTAGTATCTTCATCATATGACTGGATGTAATTTTATAATCCCATCAAATTGTTCTGGGGCATTCTAGCTTGAATTCCATACACTAAATCAAAAGGAGCCACCCCAATTGCCTTCTTTACAGTTACTCTATCAGCCCATATTGCCAACTGTAACTTGGAATCCCATGCCTTTTTATTATCATCTAAGGTTCTCTTAATAATTTTCAACAGGCTTTTATTTGTGGACTCAGCTTGTCCATTCCCTTGTGGATGATATGGGGCAGACGTTGTTCTTGTCTTTCTATATTTATCACAAAACTTGATGAATTCCTCAGACCTAAAACACATAGCATTATCTGTGACAACTTTCTGTGGACATCCATATCTGGAAATGATATTATTCAATAAGAAATTATTTACTACTTTACTCGTTGCATTTCTGGTAGGGATAGCCTCTACCCATTTTGTAAAGTAGTCAGTAGCAACCAGAATCCAAGAATAGCCATTACTGGACTTGGGAAAAATTTCTCCTATGAAGTCCAGACCCCATTATTGAAAAGGTGCTTTAGTTTCAACTGGCTTCAGTGGAGTATTTCCTGAGAATTTCAGCTTCCCAACAAATCTCTGACAAGGATCACATTTTTTAACCATAATTTGAGCATCTTTGAACAAAGTAGGCCACCAGAAACCAGCTCTCATTATCTTATGCGCAGTAGTTTTGGCCATGTAATGTCCTCCACATACTCCAGCATGCATTTCTTTCAAAATCTCTTTTGCCCTTTCTCTGTCAACACATTTCAACAGAACTCCTTCAAAGTTTCTCCACCATAAGTTATTTTGAACAATTACATACCTGATGGCTTGCAATTTAATATTCCTTTTTTCATTATCAGGCAGATGGGGAGGAACTTCCATGTGTTGCAAATAATGTATAACATTAATGTACCAGTCACACTGGTCCATGTCGCATAAATCAGTTCTGAAATCATCATTTACTAGGTTTATCTGATTAGCTTCCAGGTTAGTTTCGGCCATAAGTTTGGCCAAACCTTGACCTCTAACTAACTTAGTTATCTGCATATCAATGTTAAATTCTTGGATTCTATTGATCCATCTGCATCTCCTTCCTGACACTTCCTGCTGAGAGAAAATATCTTTAACTGCAGCACTAGGTACAAACGCAATAATAGTAGCACCTACCAAATAACTTCTGAATGCTTTTATAGCCTTTACCAAAGCATTTGCTTGTTTTTCATTTATTTCATACTTCAGTTCAGCATGCTGCAGGGATTTGCTAAAAAAGGCAATAGGCTGTTCATACCCTTCTTGGTTTTTCTATAATAAAACTATAGCCACAGTATGGAATGATGCAAAAGCAAAAATATGCATGGGTTTTGTATAATCTGGGGTCCTCAACACTGGAGCATTTTTTATCGCAGTTTTTATATCCTAGAATGCCTGTGAAGGTTCACCATTCCAATCTATAATAGCTCCTTTCTTGAGCATTTTTGAAATGGGTCTACTGATTTCAGCAAAATTTGTAACAAACCTCCTCAGAAAATTAACCTGGCCAAAAAAGGACTGTATACCTTTTACGTTTTTAGGTTTAGGGACTTTATCAATAGCTATTACCCTTTTTGGGTCTATTTTTACCCCATCCTTGGACACTATGTGTCCTAATAACTTTCCTTCTATGACCCCAAATGAGCATTTCTTTGGGTTTAGGGATACCCCATATTCCAGGGCTTTTACAAAAAAAATTTCCAAATGTTTGCAGTGATCTTCAGCCTTGTTAGAATACGCTGTAAGATCATCCTGGTACACAACCATAAATTTGTCAATATATTCATGAAATGCTACATCCATGGCTCTTTGGAAAGTAGCTCCTGCATTAATCAAGCCAAAAGGCATCCTCACATACACATACGTTCCCCAAGGGGTTGTGAAGGCTATTTTGAACTGTTCACTTTCTTTTACCAGAACTTGATTATATCCAGAAAAGCCATCCATCATTGACATCAATTCAGAGCCGGTCACTTGTTGCAACATGGCTTCCATATTAGGTAAGCCATAATTATCTTTTAAAGATGCAATGTTTAGATTTCTAAAATTCACACAAAGCCTAATATCTCCATTCTTTTTTCTTACAGGAACAAGGTTTGAAACCCAAGTGGAATGCCTAATTGGTTTGATTATTCCACCATCTCTCAGTTTTGTCAGTTCTTCCTGCATTTTTGGGGCAAGGGTAGGATTGATTGACCTCTGTTTTTGCCTAAAAGGTTTTACATTTTCTTTCAACGGTATGACATGCTAGAAAATTTCCTCCCTATAAGCTTTAAGGTCATCATATGACCAAGCAAAAACATGCCTGTACTTTCTAAGTAGGTCAATCAATGCTTTTCTGATTTGAACTGGCAGATCTTGGCTGATGTAAACCTTTTTAGGGATTTCATTCGTTCCCAAATTCACTTCTTCTAGCTCCTGTGGTTTGGGGTCCTTTATTTCCAATCTTACTCTGTCTTGGTTATCAAAAATGTTCTCCAAGACTACCAACCCCTTAGGCATCTTATTTGTTTTTAATTGCATGATTTTTTGACCAAAAATGGTTTTCTTCCCATTTATGGTTTCAATCAGTCCATTGCAGTCCATCTCCTGCCCATGGTATTTGTCTTCATTTAGCAAAAAATTTGTGATATCTTTGTCATCTTCAAACACCTGCCAATTGTCAATGTTGTCAGGTATAGAAGGTCTGTTTTGAATCTCCATCTGGGAGATTCCTGCAAAAGATATTTCTTTTGGTTTGATAGCTACATTGGCCAGAAGATCAGCCATTATATTCTGGGTCCTATCTCTCCATGAGATCCCAAATGCATCAAAGAATTCTATTTGATCCCAGACCGCGTTTCTATATTGTTTTAATCTCCTATTTTTTGAGGAATATGTTCCTTTAATCTGAGAGATGATCAATTTAGAATCCCCTATGACACACAATTTCTTAATTTTGTGGTGTGTGGCCACTTTGAGACCTAGCAGCAATGCTTCATATTCAGCAATGTTATTTGTGCAAGCAAACTTCAAGGTGAATGAATACCTGAAGGTGTTATTTTCAGGGGACACAAAGACTACACCTGCCCCTGCACCCTCTTTAGAACTAGCCCCATCAAAGAACATTGTCCACAGTTTTGGTGAATTCATGCAACATTCAACCTCATTTTCAATGATATCAGGTAAGTTTTCCACTTCCTGAATAATTAATTCAGCCATGAAAGCATTAATCCCAGTGTCTAGGAAACAGGTGGTGTCTTTGTCAATTTCTTCACCTAAGATCTGGTTAACCCTTGGTTCCCTATTTACCCTGACAGCTTTGTCCCCTATATGGAAAGTGGCATAAGTAAGGTCACATTGTAGGCTTCCCCCCATGGCGGCACTCCATTTTTTGGAAAGTAGCATCCCGTAATGTGGGGGTATATCCACTACAAGGACAGACATGGTTAATTCCACCTCAGAAAATGCAGCCAGCTTGAATGGTAAGGCATTTATAGTACCTATTACTGGAACCTCTCTAGCATCCATCCCTCGGCATCTACCTTGCTTAGTATCCACCTTCAATCCTAGGGCTTCCATTACTTTAAAAGGCATTATAGTGTTGGAAGCTCCAGAATCTATCATACAATTTTTCAAGGTTTTCCCGTTTATGATTAAACTAAGGAAAAAAGGATCAATCTCTTGTATGAACGCAATTGATGAATCATCTAAGAACATCTGAGGAATCTGGGATATAATACCATTGTCCTCTATTATTAATGGGGTCTGTTGGGCTACAGCTTGATTATCAATACTATTGTTGTTTGCTATTCCACCCAACCATGACAAAGCCTTATTTTTATGCTCTTCAATTCTAAAAAGCTCAGACAAGGGTACTTTAACAGTAATTTGAGATAACATGGCAATCATATCAACAGGTTCAACCATAGTAGGTTTTACAATAGTACCTAGGATCGGAGTCCTTTGAGTAGTGGGTACTACTTTTAGCTTGACAACATCCGGTTCTGATTTCTCTGGTTGCACTACGGTCTTTGTTGCTTCACCTTTTTGAAATTGAACCTTCTTTTTTGGTTCCCATTTCTGACCCTTGTTCTCCTTGATCTTAGACACATCTATACTGACTTTCTTGTGTTGATCATCTGTCTTATGAGTGGTGTCTTTGATGAACATACTAGATGGCCTTCCTGCCTCATTATTTATTTCTCTATTTCTCAAATTGTAATTACTGTGGACTTGTGAAATCATTTCGGCTGTAATTCTATCAATTTCCTCCTTGGAGGGGATTCTTAGGTTTGTGAAACCTACTTCAGAAAATGTATTGCATACCTTATCTGTATCATTCTTTTCATCATCTGAAAATATTTGCTGATGATGTAACTGGTAAGCAATTCTCTAGCTGGTAACATCATTCTCAGGTTCTTCTGAATCAGAATCTATCAAATCATCAGATGTGTTCGCCATATTGCAACTTATATCATCATGGTTTTTTTCTTCTATTTCTTCTTCTGCTTGCACTCCTTGAGCTTGGGCGAACGATTGGGCAACAGCACAATAATCAGCAAAATGAGGTGACTGGCATATAATGCACCAAGGTACATCATCATTCATATTTACAGTGTTCCTTTGCAGGGGGTCTGGGGTACCCTTATCTTTCATATTTTGGATTTGGTTAGGAACTGGTTTACCATCTTTCCATTGGGTGGTGTAAGGGTAATTCTGCATCCTAGGCTGTCTATTCAAATTGCTGTTATTCACAGGAGTTCTCTCAGTAACATTTGTCTTATTGAAAATAGTGGGATTCATCTTCTTACGCATTTCTAAAACATGGCCTATAGTAGGTTCTTCAGGCCTTTTTCCTATGGGAGTTTTGTCACCTTCCCTTTTATTATTATTCTTAAGGTTGAAAAGCTTAGGATCATCCCTCCTCCCCAATTTGCCAGAGGCCTTCCTATTATTTTCTATATTCACTACAACTCTATAGGCATCTCTCAGAGTTTTAGGATCCTTATCTCTCAGTTGGTAGGCCATTTTGCTATCAAAGGCATTAAAATAGGTTGTAAGACAGACATCTTCATTTAACCGCATAAACTGAAATAGTTTGTACATCCCTTTCTAAAATCTCACATTGAAATCAAATGTGGATTCATTTGGATTCTTCTTGATATTGTTGAACTCATTCAACATGAATCCTGCATTAGTATTGTCCCCATATTGTTCCTTGAACAATTTCTCCAAATCACTCCATGAAGTAATACTATCATCAGGCAACCTCCTCAACCAATCCCTTGCATCCTCTGTGAGTGAATGCACAAATAATTTCATCACCATGTCCTCATGTTCAACTTCATAATCATTGAGCATGTCAATGAAAATTCTCAAATGTTCTTCACCAGTAATAGCATTATTTCCAGAAAACTTAACCACTTTATCCCTTAAATCAAAAGATATGGGATGGGGGGCACCAGGAATACCGGCAAATGATATTTGTCTATATTTTTCGAGGTATATAGGCTTCTTCTGGAAACCAGGAGCGTTAGAGGTACTAGCTACATTAGCTTGAGTTAGGAGAGCAGCTTGGGATAGCTGTGGTGGGACAAATGGGACTTTCTGATTGGGTAGGAGCAGATTGGGGTGCTTTCTGGGGTAGGAGGTAGGAGCAGATTGGGGTGCTTTCTGAGTCGAGATTATGGGAGCATTAACTGGTGCAGGATTTGTAGGTGGGATAGACAAACTAGGCCATGAATTCAATGCAGAATTAGACTTTATGAATTGGATTTTCCTTCTAGTTTCTGCGGCCTGAGCTTCATTTTCAACCTTCTCAAGTTCTTTTGCAAGGTCTTCCTTCTCCTTTCAAGCCTTCTCTAGTTCTAGATCTATTTTTGATATGGAGGGTTGTATAGGTTTGCTCGGTATGGCTTGAGGCTCATTTATTTGGATTCCTATAGCCTTGCCTTTCCCTTTATTTGGAACTGTTCCAGTGGGCTCTATTGGATTAACTTGAATGGGTTTATAAGCTTGAACTTGAGCAATAATTGGTTCTTGTCTTTGATTTAGGAGTTTTTCCTGTTGTTGAACTTTAGCTTTTAGATTATCAATATTTCCAAAGACGTCCTGATGGAGAGTGGGGGTATTCTCTTCTAATTTTTTATTTTGCACTTTCAAAGCAGCCATCCTTCTTAGCAAATTATCTCTTTCTATTATTGCATCCAAAGTGGCTCGCTCCCTTTCCTTTTCAAGACGGATGCGCTTAGCTTCTTCCTCAGCAATCCATTTCTTCAAAAATCCTATTTCAGATTGCACTTCTTTAGAATCAGCAGAGGTTGCCTCGGAATCAGCAGGATCATCTAGATCTATAAGGTTTGGTTCCATATATGGGGCTACTCTGGGATTAAAAAGGGTATCAGATGAACTCCTGAATCCTAGCCTACAATTTATATCTGCTACAGGCCCTGGTCTGGGTGAAGCAATTCCCATAGTAGATACGTCTTTATCTTGAAAAACTCTCTGATCTGGTAATGGGGTACTGAAAATACCTCCTAAAAGTCTTGTATTTTTGGATTCAGAACTAAGCGAAGATGATTCTCTTGCTATTATCGGTTGATAATGGGAATTTACAGAGGCATTACCTCTAGGCTTCCAAGTAGGATTTGGATCTATTCTTTTCTTATTTTGGTTCTTCCTACCACCTTGGGGTAAATCAGTATACATTGATACATCGGGATTGGCTCTCATGTAAGCCCTTGTGTTTTTTCTCTTGTCAGCCATATTCTCCTTTTGTTACAATAAGCACTAGCTTCAAAACCTTGACTGAGTCGCCACCCTTTTTCGGGAAAATATAATAACACTTCTTACTGATAGAAAGAAAACAATACACAAGTGGAAACAGAAAAACGGCACAAAGAGATCAATCACTGATGTTGTAAGACTGCAACTCTTGCTTGTTAGATAAGACACTCGGATAAGCTGGATGCATCAGTGTGCAGCAATTGTACTTGGGTTTATATCTTCTTTAGATTCTCAAGTTTTGACACTAAAGGTTCCCCTATAGCTACGGGCAAAATAAAGATCACACGACACAAACTTACTTAGTAAGACTAAAGACAACTGCAGTACTTTTTACAGATGAGTTAGAGATTCCCCAGCAGAGTCGCCATTTTGTTGGTGACTCAGATGGGCAAAATCCAACTGAGAGTAGGACTGAAATTTTCAATGAACACCAGAGATTCTTGTCCTTTCAACAAAATGGCTTGCCATCTTATCTCCCCAGCAGAGTCGCCATTTTGTTGGTGTTTTATTTTGATGTTAATAGTATTAAAACTACTAGGCGACAAAAGGCTTAGTACCTAGATATCAGTACATACACAACCTAAAGAATAGCCAATTCTCATTATCACTTGCATATGCAAAGTATTAGGGCCCAACTTCAACAAAACCTTAGACGGTTTTCTACTCTTTTGGCTCTGTAAAACCAGGGCGGGTGCACCCGGGGATGGTTCAAAGATGGAATAATTGTATGAGAATTATCCTTAGTTTCATTTTGATTCTTATCTCTAAATCCTCAAACATATAGCTAAATAACTGATAAACACATCCCTTGAACAGATATGGCCAAGAAATCTTCTATAGCTCTGCAGATGTTTCCAACAACAATGGCTAAATGAAGCTAAAACAATCCAGGCAGGCAAGTGCTGGCCAACTTTGAAAATCTTACAGGAAAGATAATTGAAAATTGATTTTATGATGTATTTTGAAAAAAGCTAGTTATAATATACTTCTCTTTTGGCTGAAATACTTTCGATCAGTGCCTAATCCATTGGGAATTCAGAGTCAAGTAAATTCTTAGATCTAATTTGTTGCCTTGCAACAAATTTTCATCAGCAATTCTTACCAGAATTTATCATTCAAAAATCCTTATTAACACCCAAGCAACCTCATCACATTCATCAAAGCCTTTACTTAATCCATTGAATTAACAGCAATAACAAATGGATGTACAGTCTCACTAAATTGCAATCAATTGCATAAGCTTTTACTCACACAACATCAAGGTAGCTCAGTATTAAAAAGGAGACAAAATTCAGAGAAGAACAGATATGGGGACAGTTCATAATTTGTATTCATTTCCTTTGAAAATGGTATATCCTTTACAAAGGACCCAGAAAAACCTTCAGAGAAGAAGCACAGTTCTTTCTACATTCATCCATATCTCAGAAATTTTGACAGAAAAAGTATACTATAAATTTCTTTCCCAAAATGTTTGGACCAAAAATAGAACTAAGCACAATACTTAGTGAAAACCAAATTCGGACCCATCTTTAGCCTTGGGATCTAACTTAAATAATGTGAGATGCAACAAGCTTCAGGCTACAGTAGGTGACAGGTGTCCTTCTTTTGAAAATCAAAAAACAAGAATAACAGAAAGGTTGATTACAATAGCACTTCTTGGCGGGTCCCTTTCTGTTATGCTTCTTGGTTGTTATGATCTGCTCTCGCAATCATTCCTCATCTTTAGAGTACATACCCATAAGGTCTGCAAGTGATGTATCATCTTCTGTTACATGCAAAATCACTTTAACCTTGGGATTTTCTATGTCATCATTGCTGACTACAAGAGTAACTATTACTCTTACATCTTCCTCGTCATCTTCTCCTGAGATCTGTTCACTAAACTGATCTTTCCATCTGTTGAAAGTATCATCATCTGGCCAATCAAAATTTAGGGTTTCTCTTTGTATCTTTATTAAAGAATTGGCATTTTCTTCTAAATCATCGAATTCTTTTCTTATATCAGCATAATACAATTGTATTTTTACCAGCTCTTCATTTGTCTTTGCCCAAAACCAATAGCCAGTCTCACTGATGATGTTTGTTATTCTGTTATCAAATAATTCATCCATTTCCTTTTTCCATTTGTCCTTTTCCTTTACGGTATCAATAGATTCTAAGGCACAAGGAAATAGGGTGAATTTTTTAGCAAGATATCTTGAAAAACAGAGTGTCAATTTCCTCTGTAAAGAATCTCTTTTATTTTCAAAATTATCTAATTGATTCAATAAATCAAAAATCCTCTCAACCTGATGGTAAGGCATTTGAACTATAGATATACAAATAATTGTAACATCATTATTCCTCTGTCTCCACTTCTGTTGAAGAGAATCTAGTCCATTCTTTTCTTTATTTAACTCATCTATGAGGGTTACAATCCTTGTCAACTGGTCATAAAAATTTGACCATTGTATTTTATCCCTCAAGTATGTCACACCCTGCCTCCATTTCTCTTCCTGCTGATTTCTAAATTCTATCTGCCACTCATGTAATTTGGTTTTTTCTGCTTCAAATTCCTCTGCAGTATAGAATTGGGGTCTTTCAGGGGTGTCAGGTATCTCAATAATAGGGGTTAATCCCACAGATGACTGTGGGGGATATGCAATTCTTAATGTACTGGATTCTCCCACTTTTCTCTTTCCAAGTACCTTTTCTAATTGAGATACCCTGTTTTCTAACTCAATTCTCCTTTTTACCTCTTGATTATAGGCTTCCACCACTACTTCATATTTATTATGCATATCCATCATTTCCCTCTCTTCTCTTTCCGCAGTAGCCAGGGAAAATTTAGAATAATCCACATTCATGTGGGCTGCCTGTACATTTGAAGTGTCAACAACTCTTCTTACAATGATACTCCCTGTCAATCCTGAATCATCAGGCTGTGATGAAGTAACTCTAGATCCTCTTCTCAGGGACCACATAACAAGGGCAACTTGATCATTGCTGAATGCTGTACCCAAGAATTCCTCTTTATTTGGATCCTGGAGTCCTAAATTATTTGAAACAGAATTAAAAACTAATGCGTCAGCAATGTCCCAATTGGGCAATAATAAAACATTAGCATTTTTTACCATCTGTCTTCCCTCATCAGGGGTTATATTTTGGAACTCTTGAACCATTTTTTCCTTTATTAGATTTTGAATGGAGGTCTCATCCATTTCTGGATGTTCTGCTCTCATATTATTGCACCTTTGCTCAAAAATGTGCATGTTTACTCTCCACGCAAACTGATGGAAAGCCCTAGATCTTACAAAATTGTTATCAGACAAAAAATGCTGACTGGCTTGTTCCAAAACAGGGTCCAATTCCCTTCCTCTGAAATCTGCTGTAGTTAATTCAAAACTTGGTATAAGGGGTTCCTGAGGGTTCCCTTCATCAATCTCTTCTTGTGTAACAAAAATTTCTCCTTGTGACCCCATTTGTTCGAATTGCTCATTGGTGAGTTGTTCTTCCTCAACTCTTATTGGGGTTTGAGAAGGTGAGCCACTTTCATCAGGGGATTCTTCCTCCCTTATTATTCTCCTTCTTTTGGGGGAAGGTTCAGGGGGTCTTTCTTCTAGGACAGTGCTGGAGGATCCAACAATCTGTTTTTCTTTATGCACAACGGGCACCTGCTGTCGGACAATAGTATATCCTGTTTTCTTCCATACCACCAGTGGACCTATTCCAATGTTGAGAGTGAAACCCAATTTTCTCATAATTTCTCTAGCTTTATCTGGAAAAGAATTAATAAAATGCTGTTTCTTCTCATTCATTACCTCCATTATCTCAGAGAAATTACTCATGAGCTTATGTATTTTATCTGCATTGTTTGCAGCATTACTAAGAGGACTGAAATTTTTATCAAAACAATTAATGAATTCCAAAACTTTTGAATAGACTCTCCATTTTTCTTTCTTTATTTCTTGCTCATGGAGAGAGTATTCATTTCTTATTATATCTTCTGGAAAATAGAATTCATGCTGAACTGGACGAAGCTTGATTCTCAATCTAAGGGCAGAGTTGAAGAAACCTTCTATATCACAAAAACGAGAGTGAGACACTGCCATTTTATATTGATCCAAAAATTTATGGAGGAAGACCCGCCCTTCTTTAGTTATCACAAACTGGTGGGCTATAGTACAAGTAGGAAAAATTGATCCTATCCCCCTTTTGTGCAAAAAGGCCTCCTCCACTCCTCCCAACTGCCACAAAAATTCAGCTATCCCTACCTTCTAGGGTACCTGATAGGGTAACACATGGGGTGTTCCTTTGAAACCATAGACCCTGATGACCGTTGAGACTGAATATGGGATAATATCTCCCCAATTATGTGAAACTTTTAGATTGTGGGTTTTGTCCATAGGCCTGATAAGGTGCATTAATGCCTTAGGGATTCTGGGATTGTCACTCAATAAGAGGCACCTTAGTTTGGAGGCAAATTGCCTATCAAATCTAACGAAGCTAGCATTTTCTGCTTTCCAGGTCATTTCTACACTCCATAATTGGACTGGTAGTGCTTCCCCTTCTTGTTCTCTATTTAAAACCATTTCTTTACCAAAATAAGTGGCCCCTTTAAAAAGAAACATATGCATCAGTAAGGAATACTGACCCCAAACCTTTTCCACCTTGCCCTGTGCAATCCCCACCAATCCATGATGGATCTCATTTGCCAAGTAAGATGCAAAATCAAAAATTATTTCCACACCAAAAGAAGAGATTTGGGTGATCATATACATGAAGCTCACCAGAATAAAATCTTCTTCGCCCTCTCCGAAGGCTCTGCACAGGGTCTTATATATCTCCACTGCCCTGGCATTAAAACATGATTTCTTGAAGGGCTCTTTAGAAGATGATGTTATGGTTGGGAGGCCTCCAATTCGGCCTATGTGGGCTTTCAATGCACCCTGTCTAACTACATCCCTCTTGGATATATATTCTTTTTCTAAATCTATTAGATTAATGGGCACATGATACATGGTGAGGGGTCCCAGACTAAAAACCTTCCTAATCTCCTCGGGACTGATGGTAACTAAAGCCTCACCATCTATTCTCCTCACTACCTTAGTGGCTTGGTCATAGTTTTTTGCTATGGCTTCAAGCAGGTCAAAATCCATAAACACGCTGGGGACAACAAGCTTCCCAAGATCAAAATTCCAAATGTTGGCATGAGGGGCATATAACTTTCTCTCTGCAAACCATTTCTTGAATAAACTCAAACCAGTTTGAGCAGTTTGAGCATCCCGGACCCAATTACCCTTATCATACAATCCATCAGCTACCCTAAGCCGAGGATTGAGTGAGGTTAACCTCTTAACTTGCACCGTTTCTACAGTGGACTCAGGAAGTAACTCAAGCAAATCATCATGCACATTTCTATCTAGGTAGTTTACTGCTCCTGTAAATCCCTTCTTAGGAGGCATCTTGGGCTATCCTTTTTAAAACTTAAAAGCTCACAAAGATGATGGCAGTTTTACTTACTTGAATTCTGTCTCAATTCTCTTCTTTATTCCTGCAAAATTTCAGTGAACAGATAACTTGACAATTTTTTATCAACCTTGGCACGCTTTTCTTTCAGTAATAGCTTCGGCACAAGAATGGCTTCAAATCTTTTCTCGCGTGAAATGAAACTGATGCAATCTCTCTGTATTATACTCTGTTTTTTCTCACGGATGAAGCTTTCTTGTCTAATTAATACAGAGAGTGGCACTACATTTTTTATTTAAAACTGCACCGTTGATCTTCAAAGATCCTACGATCATGCGGTACAAAGAGAACACCTAGGAGTTATATTTGCCATGACAGTTATTTTACCCAATGAGAGCTTTCCACGTACATAATTCTTTCTTTTGATGGCGCTTACCTTTAGACCCACTGACATCGGAGAACACGTGTCAGCATGTCGCTACTTCATTATGCATAAAGAACAAGCACCTTGCCATAACGAGGCGGCGACAACCGTTGATCGGATCAAGAAATGATCGAAAGATACGCTACAGGACTTCTTAAGAAAGAAGGCGGTGGGCCCATCTCGCTATGTCGCTGTAATTATCTTCCTTGCAACTCTTCATAGCGAGGTAGCGAGCTCCGTTGATTCACTTCAAGCTGATGTTTCAGATTTCTTGTACATTTAGTCAGGTAGGTATTAATGAAAATCGGATCTCTGCATAGCTGGCACATGTCAAAATTTATCACAGTCATATGGTGTAATTATGATACAAGCAAGATGCAATGTCATCATTTTTAGATTTTCACGTGGCCTCGCTACTTCGCTAATGGTGAAGTGCCTAAATTTTCCGATAGCGAGGTGGCGGAACTTCCGGAAAAATCAACATTTCGGCTCTGATGTCAGATATTCTAGTGGGTCCTTCTCCCCCCTTTTTATGGCGAATTGCAAAGTGTACCTGCACCATAAAGCAATTAATAAGCAAATCTCCGATCGCCGCACCTTCACTTCATGGTCCCACCGCTTAAAATCTCAACACTCGCTATCTCGCTACACTTAATGAGCATGCAACTCTCAATAGTGAGGTAACGCCAGCGGTAGATCTAATCGGATCTGACGGTTGGGACAAATAGGAAGAAAGGTAACTCGGGAGAAAGGAAAAGGAATACGAAAGCATATTCGCTTCTTTTGAAATTTGAAAATTTCGCGCCCGACCATTTATGAATAGGGATGAAAATAGGGCTTATATGGTGAATATTTCTTATAGATGGTTTATCCAAAACCTTATACTTCACTTAGACATAGAACATCTGACTTTTCTATGGTGTAACTGAAAAATTTTTTACTACAGAAAAAGTCAGACCAACATATCCTATGACCCCTTTTGCCCCATTCAAACAAATGAAATAGGTCCCTAGGGGTCTTAGGAACCCTAATGAAATATGTTATCATGAAATGCATCAAAAGGGATCATAGCTCATCTTGTGACCCCTTTCATTCCAAACAAATGAAAAAGGTCACTAGGGGTCTTAGGACCACTAGGAACATATGTTGTCATGAAATGCATCAAAAAGAGTCATAATATATCCTATGACCACTTTCGACCCATTCCAACAAATGAAATAGGTTTCTAAGGGTCCTATGACCCCTAGGAACATATTATTATAATGAGATGCATTGAAAAGGGTCATAGTATATCATATAACCCCTTTCAACATAGTCGAACAAATGAAATAAGTCCCTAGGGGTCCAAGGTCCCTAAGGGTCCTAGGATCCCTAAGGACATATGTTGTCATGAAATCCATCGAAAGGGGTCAGAGGTTATCATATGACCCCTTTAGACCTATTCCAACCAATGACATAGGTCCCTAGGGGTCCTACGACTGCTAGTGACATATGTTTTCATGAAAGCCATCAAAAGTGGTCATAATATTTCCTATGACACCTTTTGAAATATTTGAACAAATGAAATAGGTCCCTTGGAGTCCTAGGACCCATGTGGACACATGTTGTCAAGAAATCCCTTTCAACCCATTCGAAGAAATAAAATATGTCCCTAGGGGACCTAGGACCCCTAGGGAAATATGTTGTCATCAAATGCATCGAAAGACATCATAGTATATCATATGACCCCTTTCAACCCATTCAAACAAATTAAATAGGTCCCTAGGGTCCTAGGGCCCATAGGCACATATGTTGTCATTAAATGCAATGAAAGAGATCATAGTATATCCCGTGACCTCTTTCGACTCATTCCAACAAATGAAATAGATACCTAGGATTCCTAGGACCCCTAGAGACATATCTTCTTATGAAATACTTCAAAATGGGTCATAGATTATCCTATGACCCCTTTCGACTCATTCCAACAAATGAAATAGGTTTCTAGGGGTCCTAGGACTCCTACGGACATGTTTTCATGAAATTCATTGAAAGGGGTCATAGTATATCCTATGACACCTTTTGACCCATTCAAAAAAATGAAATAGGTCCCTAGAGTTCCTAACTCCCCTAGTGACATATTTTCGTGAAATGTGTCAAAAGGTGTTATATTGTATCCTATTACCCCTTTCAACCCATTCCAATGAATGAAATAGGTCCCGTGGGGTCTAAGAAATCCTAGGGACATATGTTGTCATGAAATGCATCCAAAGGGGACATAATATATCCTATAACTATTTTCAACAATTTCAAACAAATAAAATAGGTCCCTAGGAGTCCTTTGACCCATATGGACATATGTTGTCATGAAATGCATCAAAATGGGTCAATTTATATCTTACGAACCCTTTTTACTCATTTCAACAAATGAAATAGATTTCTAATGATCTGAGGATCTTTGGGACATATGTTGTCATGAAATACATTGAAAGAGGTCATAGTATATCCTATGACCCCTTTCATACCATTCGTACAAATGAAATAGTTCTCTAGGGGTCTTAAGAACCCTAGTGAAATATGTTGTCACGAAATATGTTGAAAGTGGTCATACGTTATCCTATGATCCCTTTTGTTCCAAACAAATGAAATAGGTGTGAGGCCTCGCCCCGACCCATCGTGGCATAGTGATACATTACCCTTATTTTGTTATTCACAACTCGAGATGTCGAGACATTATCCGTTGCTTGGCATATATTTAATTATTTCATGTTGTGTGATGTTATTTCCAGATATATTTGATGATTGTCATTTAATGTTCATGTATAATTATGTTGACGAAATCAGTAGATGTAGGATTGAGATGTGATTTAAGATATTTCAAATGGTTAAGAATTATAAAGGATGAAGAAACTTTATTGATGTATGTTTTAAATTATGAAAAAAAATTTTGATACATATACGTTTATATACATGTGATTTTACGGGACTACTGATGGGTGCAATGAGTGTGCAGATATTTAGCCGAGGAACCCTACGAAGGAACAAAACTGATCTCCATGTGCTAAAATTTGGAAACCCTATTGTTCGTAATTGTGTTCTTTCAGTGTCGCTTGACACTCGTAAAATGTTTATGTACTTAATTTGCTAGTTAGAGTTGTTAGATGGACCTATTTTATTTCTCGATTTTTACTTGACTCTAACCTCTTCCCTAAGGCTTTAAAACATGTTTTTTTTCTAACCTATGGGTGTGGGTATGGGTTAGGGGTCTTTTCCAACCCCTAAGCCCCTAGCTTTGACTTTTGAGGGCACTCAAAAAGTCCCTTTTTGCCTTTGTGCGAAAATTGCAAGTGGTTGTCATGAGTTGTCTTTCCCCACCTCCTTTTAGGGTTTAACCATGGTGAAGGTTGTGTTAGGAGTTTCTACAGTGGCTAAGTGGGTGGAGATAGTTATTTCTCTGTTTGGGGTGGTTGAGTTGGAGGCTTATTAGAGGCCTTCCTTTGTTTAGTGGTTTGGTTACCCAATCTCTATTTTTAGAGAGGATTTCTTGAAGCTTGAAGGAAGGAGGGATACTCTACTCAGATTGGTTCATTGCCATTACCTCTTTGTGAAGGTAGGAAACTCCCATTTTCCCTTATTCAGTTTTTATGATTGGTTTCATGTTCTTGTTACCTTGTTATTGTTTTACTGTTGTATGGTTGTGGGTATGTTGGGAAGTTTTGTAAACCTTGTTATTTTGGTTGTTTTCCTTTCTTGTTTAGGTTTGGAATTTTGAGTTTCCTTGCATGGGTGTTTTGGTATTACTCACCCTAGGAGAGGGCAGAAGTGACCAATTTTGGGAGAGGTCTGTTTAGTTGGACTCCAACCTGTGTAGAGTCTCTTCTCAGGATGAGAAGAGGGATAAAGGGTAGGGTGTTATGGGCCCCTACCTGTCAGCACAAGCTTGGTATGAGTATGGCAAGTTTAAATGGAAGAACGGAAGTTCTTGGTTATTGGCCCCGATTGGGCATCTGAATTGGTGTTGTGCTTGACTTCTCCAGTTGGAAGAATCCACCTCTCCCTAGTCTTGATTCACTGTGAATCTTATTGTGTAAACCCTGTATGATTATGCATGCTTGATGTTCTTTTGGTTCTACTTGGTTTTCACCCGATCAGTTATTGGTTTCCTCCATGGTTCTTGAAAAGAGATTCAGAAACACATTACATATTCCTTGATTTGATCATGAAGAAAGTTTGATAAAATTATTGAAAATTGGGATTGAGATCCTATTGTAAATTGTATTTTTTTTAAAACCTTATTATATATGGCAACGAAGCCGAGTTTTCTTCCTAATTCTTTCCCGGCTGAGCCTTGAATCAGGGTTATAATAAAATAAGTGATTGAGTAGATTTACTTCTCTTAAAATTTTCGTATCCTATGTTGTCATATGAATGTGTATCAAAGATAAGATGCAACAATGGTGTTCAATTTTACATGATTCAAATTGTGATGTATGGTGATGCCTCTATTCATATGGACGGTAGAGAGAGAGATATTACTAATCCATGTATATGTATGATGTCTTTATCAAGTGTGAAATGATTTAGTTCATGGTTGATTGTGTTGAAAATAAATTTGCAAGAACATGTAGGAAGAATTATGTCAAGATATCCAAGCTACAATTGAAAACATGATAGAGAAATAACTTTGTGTATTTTGATACTCCTTTCAAAAGGAATGGAGCATTATCATTCTGATATTTCTTATTGTCTCCAATGCCTTATGACTAGTTTAGTCATTATGTTGATCCATCAGTTTTATTAGATAGTTAAATGAAAACGTAGATGGTTATTTCATGTAATGTGGTTTCATTGAAATGCATGGCCATTTGAGAATTCATGGAAATAACGAATTAGAAATTTACAAGAAAATGCATACACCTATTGTGGTAATATAATTGCAAAGGAAAAATATACATTGAGTTTCAAGAGAGAGTAGACGAATTTTCAAATAATCCACCTACAGGATGCTGGAGTTTGTATGAGAGAATGTGATAATCTTTGGTTTGCAACAGAGAATATTCTAAGAATCTATTAGTGTTTAAAATTAGTAATAAAACAATATATTTATAAATGATATCTAATACATTGCATAAGTTATTAAGCCTTTATAACTTTAATATTCTGAATATATTTTCTTCACCTATAAAACTTTATGTTTTTATTGCCCTCCTTGGCCTTGCACATTAGTTTAAGCTTGCCTTAAAGAGGTATTTTTGTGTCTATCTCATGTCATAGTGGATGGGATGGGTGGGTGACATCACCCTGCGACCTTGTCCCATCCCCATCCTCCTCCATTCCTAGCGGCCAGTTGTGGGAAAGGTGGCATTAATGTTGTGAAGGGAAAATTTGAATGACCACCTTCATTTCCTTAACCCTTCCTTGCCACCTCTGTTCACGTGCCCCTCTTGGGCTACATTTTCACTACCTCGGGCTGCGTGGCAAGTGGAGTGGAGAGAGTGTTATGTCATGATATGACATATCATTTGGACGTTGGTTTAAGTGTGGGGTCGAGTTTGTTGTTAGTAAGTTTTTTTTGCTTGCTTGTCTTAATCCTTAGTCCTTAGTTTCCCCTGCGTACCTCCTCTTGGATGTGTAGGTTTGGGTTTGTGTGGGGCCTAGGGAGAGGAGTAGGGAGGGGTCACATCCACTTGACTTGTGGTCAAGTGGATGTTAGAGGCTAGGGTGTAGGTTAGGTCTTAGGACAGGAGGGTTAGTGGTTAGATGCTAGTCAATAGGTAGGCTTAGTTAGTAGGGTATGATTTAGTTGTTCTTTTTTTTTTTTTTTTTAGTTAGAATTTAGAATTTAATTTAGTGTTAGATTAGCTTGTTAGTATTTAGTTAATTTAGTTATTTTTATAAATGTAATTAGTTAATTAGTTTAAATCTTTAAGTTATTTTATTTTAGCATGATTAGTTTAGTTAGTTCTTTTTTTTATATATTGTTTTTAAATTTTAAATTGTTAGTTTTTAAAATGATATTCAAATTTGTTAAAGTGTACTTAGTTTAATTTAGTAAATTTTTAAGTTAGTATTACGTTGAAACTTATATAATCCTTTAATTATTAAGTTAGTTGATAACTATGTTGTTTAATTGTGAGTTGGTTTTAGGTTATCTGTCTTAATATAGTTAGTATAAATTTTAAACATTTAAGGTTTTAACAAACTCATCTTGAAACTATCATATGTTTCGTTACGTTAGCATATGTTAAAACCTATAGGAAATGTTGGATTGTTTCCTTTATCTTTTAGTCAAAAATTAAGAGTAACTTACACTGTTAAGATCTTTTGATATGTTTAATTCTTAAATGGCATAACGTGAGATATATATCAATCTAGTAACAAAAGTCTCAAAGTCTTATCAATGTAATCGTTCTCATGTTTATAACCTTAAGACGTAAAGTAAAGAACCTGTACTAGAACTATTATCAATCATTTCAAACCTAGGGCATGATAAACGATTAATTCAAAAAAAAATTGTGTGTTTTTGCCTTCATGTTTTTTGGGCATGACAATAGGTCCCTAGGAGTCCTCGGACCCCTGGAGCCCTATTTCATTTATTTAAATAGGTTGAAAGAGTTCATAGGATATATTGTGACCCATTTCAACACATTTTATGACAACATATGTACCTATGGGTCATAAGACTCCTAGGGACCTATTTTTTTTTTTTGAAAAGGTTGAAAATGGTCATAGGATATACTATGACCCCTCTAGACACCTTTCATTATAAAATATGTCCCTAGGGTTTTTTGGACCCCTGGGGACCTATTTCATTTGTTGGAATGGGTTGAAAGGGGTAATAAGATATACTGTGACCCCTTTCAATGCATTTCATGACAATATATGTCACTAGGGGACCTAGGACTCCTAAGGACCTATTTCATTTGTTTGAATGGGTCAAATGGGCTTATAGGATATACTATAACTCCTTACAACACATTTCATGAAAACATGTCCCTAGGGGTACTAGGGCCCCTAGAAACCTATTTCATTTGTTGTAATGGAATTTGTTGAAATCAGTCATAGTATATCCTATGTACCCTTTCGACACATTTCAACAAATGAAATAGGTCTACAGGTGTCCTAGGAACCCTTATGAAATATGTTGTCACGAAATACATCAAAAGTGTTCATAGGTCATGGGTAAAAGCACAAACCCATGTCACCCTTTTATAAAGGAAAAGGCTAACAAAAGTATAACTATTCACCTTTAATAACATAAAAATGGTAGTATTATTTAGAATTTGATAATGAAGTAAACTAATGAAATGTTTAGAAATAGATGAATTTAAGAATTATAATTTTTAATAATAATTTTTTATAATAATTAATATTTTTTTTAAATTTTTAAAGACAATGTTTTACTTGCTGAAAAATGCTGAAAATTAGGGCTCTAGTTCCCACAACAAAATAATAGAGAAATAAGCTTGATTTCCTTTGATCTTAGATTTTATTATTGACAACATATATAGATAGGACAATTAAAAACAAAATTTGGCTTTAGACTTATATTTTATCTTTTATAAATATTCTAAATTAACTCATCTAAAATTGATAGTTTTCATCTCCCACCACATTTTTAAAAATAAATCTTTTTTAACCAAAAGAAAAATTATACATTCTTGAAAACAACTCTCTCCTTTAGAATGTCATGTGATTTTTAAATTTTTTTATATGATTTAATAACTTTTCCTTTCTCAAACTTGACATCTTCTTGAGTGTTAAAATACATACTTATAGAAATTTTTAATTACAATATACTATATCTAATTAAAACACTATAAACTCTATATGAGAATATTCTTGACTTTGAACTCTATAAAATGTTGTTTATATGTTATTAAAAAAAAAATCATAAAAAATAGTAAGAGTTATTAAAGTGTCAATTTTCTGAAATAATTTTATTTCTTTAGTAATTGGATACAAACTAATATAAAACATGCATTTAATAGACATTTTCAATTGGAAAAGTTTGAGACCATATATAACTTAGCTACAGTGAATTTGTTTTGATGATATGTTTCAAAAGAATTGATTTTTAGATAGAAATACTCAAATTCAGTCATTCTGATAAGTTAGCCTGAAAGGTGACATAGCTTTGTACTTTTACCCACTAAATCCTATGACCCCTTTCATTCCAAAGAAATGAAATAGGTCCCTAGGATTCCTAAGATGACAACAGACATATGTTGTCATGAAATGTGTCAAAAGGGTTCATAGTATATCCTATGACCTTTTTTGACCCATTCCAACAAATGAAATAGGTCCCTAAGGGTCCTAAGATCCCTAGGGACATATGTTGTCATGAAATGCATTGAAAGGGGTCATATTATATTTTATGACCCCTATTGACCCATTCGAACAAATGAAATAGGACCCTAGGGGTTCTATGTCTCTAAGGATCCTAGGATCCCTAGGGACATATCTTGTCATGAAATGCATCAAAAGGGGTCATAGGTTATCATATGACCCCTTTTGACCCATTCCAACATATGAAATAGGTCCCTATGGGTCCTATGACCCCTAGGGGCATATATTGTCATGAAATGTGTTGAAAAGGGTCATAGTATATCGTATGACCCCTTTCGACCCATTTGAACAAATAACATAGGTTCCTAGTGATCTTAAGTCACTAAGGGTCCTAGGATCTCTAAGGACATATATTATGATGAAATATGTCGAAAGGGGTTAGAGGTTATCATAAGAGCCCTTTCAACCCATTACAATAAATAACATAGGTCCCTAGGGGTCCTATGACTCCTAAGGACACATGTTGTCATGAAATTCATTAAAAGTGGTCATGGTATTTCATGTGACCCCTTTTGACCCATTCAAACAAATGAAATAGCTTCCTAGGGGTCCCCTAGGGACACATGTTTCAAGAAATGCATCAAAAGGGGTCATATGTTATCCTACGACCCCTTTTGACCCATTCAAAGAAATGAAATAGGTCCATAGAGAGCTTGGGACCCCTAGGGACATATGTTCTCTTCAAATACATTGAAAGAGGTCATAGTATATCCTTTGACCCTTTTGATCCCATTTGAACAAATGAAATAGGTCCCTAGGGGTCCTAGGTCCCATAAAGACATATGCTATCATGAAATACAATGAAAGGGATCACAGTATATCCTATGACCCCTTTTGACCCATTCTAACAAATAAAATATGTATATATGGGTCTTAGGATCCCGAGGGACATATGTTGTCATGAAATGCATCAAAAGGGGTCATATTATTTTCTATGACCCCTTTCGCCCCATTCAAACAAATAAAATAATTTTTTATGGGTCCTAACACCCATATGGACATATGTTGTCATAAATATGTTGAAAGGCATCATATTATATCTTATGACCCCTTTCAACCCATTCGAACAAATGTAAATATGTCCTTAAGGGTCTTAAGACAACTATGTACATATGTTGTCATTAAATGCATTGAAAGGGGTCATAGATTATCCTATGACCCCTTTTTACCCATTCCAACAGATGACATAGGTCCCTAGGGATTATAGGACCCATAGGGACATATTTTGTAGTAGAATGCATCAAAAGGGATCATAGTATATCCTATGACCTCTGTCTACCCAATCCAACAAATGAAATAGGTCCCTCGAGGCACTAGGATCCCTAGGGACATAGGTTGTCATGAAATGCATCGAAATGGGTGATAGTATATCATATGAACCCATTCAATCCATTCAAAGAAATGCAAATAGGTCCTCATGGGTCCTTGGAACCCTAGGGACATGTGTTGTCATGAAATGCATTGAAAGGTGTCATAGGTCATCCTATGACCCTTTTCAACCTATTCAAACAAATGAAATAGGCTGCTATAGCACCTAGTGTTAGTTTGTGGTGACTGATTAGGAAAGTATTATACATAATCCATAAATTCTTTGGGCTGACATGTAATTATTAATTATAACCCTAAAGTGGTAAAAGTACTTGTATAAAAGAGCTTAGGGTTAGGGATTGTTTCATAGTTGTGATGCAAAAATTAGTTCTCGCTATAGTATTGAGCTATAAGGGATTACAAATTGTAATTAGGTTGTAATCAATTGATCATAATAATATCAGACTTTTTGTTTGGTAGATGTAGCCCAAGGATTGGTTGAACCATGTTAAATCTTGGTGTCTTTTGTTATTTTCTATAAGATCTATTACTTTGTGATATTGTTTATATTTTCATGTAATTATTATTTATGTTTGTGGTTTAATCCTAACAAGTGGTATCAGAGTGAGGTTTTTTTTTAGTTATCCTCTATAGGAAAGTCTCATGGTTGAGTGGGAGTGATGGCAGATGAGGGTAAGCTGAGGGTTGGCATGTTTAATGGGTAAAACTTTCAATTATGAAAGATGCAAATGGAAGACTATGTTTATCAGAAGACTTTATGCAAGCCATTGGAAGGAAAAACCAAGAATCAGAGATCTATGTCAAATGCAAACTGGGATCTTTTAGACATAAAGGCAAAGACAATAAAAGAGTTGATGCAAACCCTAGCAAAATTGTATGAAAAGCCCTTCATTTCAAACAAGGTATTTCTCATGAACTGTTTATTTAATATGAAAATGACAGAAGGTGAATCTATTGGGGATCATTTAAATGAGTTTAATACTATTACTAGTTAGTTATCTTCTATGGGTATCAATTTTGATGAAGAAATTAGAGTTCTCTTGATTTTGTGTGCTTTGCCTAAAATTTGGAATGGCTTGGTAACAACTATGAGTAATTCTATTCCTAGATCTAGTACCCTAAAATATGATCATCTGATTGGTCTTAATTTGATTGAGGAAACTCGTAGAAAAACTTGAGGTGAATCTACATTAGGAAGTGCTTTGAATGCACAAAGTTGAGGTAGAACAACTGAGAGAGGAAGTAATTCTAGAAATCATGGGAAATCAAGAGGAAAGTCAAAGGGGAGGAGGTCTCAATCTTGAGTACCGAATGACTACTGGTACTATAAGAAACCAAGGCATAAAAAGAAAGATTGTTGGACTTGAAAGAAAAATGAAGGAGATAAACTAGATGGAGACAAGGAGGCAAATGTGTTCAGTAAAAAATTTGAAGAGGATGCTTTTCTTCTATCTTTAGAAAGTGTTGATGATTCATGGGTTTTAGATTTGGGTGCTTCATTTCATCCTACACCTCATAGAGGTTATTTCATTGATTATGTCCAAGGGGATTTTGGACTTGTTTATTTGGGGGATAATGAACCTTGTCAAATTGTTAGAAAGGGAAAAGTTAAGATTAAGTTCCAAAATGGGAATCATTGGCTACTACATGATGTAAGAAATGTTCCAAGGCTAAGTAGGAATTTAGTTTCAGCAGGGCAACTTGGTGATAAAGGTTGTGTAGTTACTTTTAATGATAAAAATTGGAAGGTTTCAAAAAGTTCTCTTGTAGTAGCAAAAGGTGTGAAAGTAGGCACCTTATATCTTTGTACAGGTCATATTGTTCCTTCTACTTTAATTGTTTCAGAGAAAAATGAATGTTCAAGAATAGTTGTTGTAGTTGAGGAGGGAGAACAAATAGATACTATAAATTTTGATACAGCATTGTGGCACAAAAAACTTGGGCACACGAGTGAGAAAGGTATGAAAGTACTTCATTCAAAGAAAGTTTTATCAGGTCTGAAATGTGTTAATATGAATTTTTGTGAAAGTTGTGTGTATGAAAAAAAAAAGAGAGTGAGTTTTGTAATGCCTGGAAGGAAAATAAAAAGGATAAATTAGAGCTTTTGCATACCGATTTATGTGGGCTGGCTAAGGTATCTTCCCTTGGTAGCTCACATTATTATGTTACATTTATTTCCTTAGATAGAAATCTCACATATTCCAAACTTTCAAGAAATGGAAATGCTTACTTGAAAAGAGACTGGTAAGAAATGATAATGTCTTAGATCTAATAATGGTGGTGAGTATTATATTCATGAATTTGAAGATTATTTATCCACTAATAGTATTCATAGACAAAAAATTGTTCCAAAGACACCACAGGAAAATGGAGTGGCTAAATGTATGAACAAGACTATAATGGAGTGTGCAAGGAGCATGAGGTTTCCCTTATACATGTGGGTGGATGCTATCGATACTATTTTATATTAATAGAGATCTATCTACTCTATTGGGTTGTGGTATTCCAAAGGAAGCATGGACTAGTAAGAAGGTGAGTTATTATTTTCTCAAAACCTTTAGTTGCCAAGCATATGCTCATATAGATTCTAAAAATAGAACCAACTTGGAAGCTAAGTCAAAGAAATGTGTATTTGATGGATATGGCATTAATGAATTTGGTTATAGGCTTTGGGATTTTTAAAATCATAAAATTGTAAGAAGCAGGGATGTCATATTCAATGAGAAAGTATTGTACAAAGAATATCTATTGCAGCAACATGAGAAGAAAGAAGATAATTATGTAGTACTGGATGATACTCCAAAAGATGATGTTCCAGCCATTCCTCATGATTTGCAACAACAAATACCACACACACCAATGAATGTTAGATAGTCAACAAGGTAAGTTAGACCTCCAGAAAGATTCTCTCCCTCTTTGTATTCTATTTTACTAACAGATGCTAGTGAACCTAAATGTTATGATGAAGTTGTGTAGGTGGATACTAAGATTCAGTGAGAGTCTATAATGAAAGATGAAATGGACTCTTTGCTAAAATATAAGACATGAGATTTATGCAAGTTCCCTACAGGTAAAAGGAATTTATAGAATAAGTGGGTTTATAGGTTAAAAGAAGAGGATGGAGGTAAGCAAAGATTTAAAACCAAGTTAGTTGTAAAAGGATTTGCACAGAAAAAGGGCATTGATTTTGATGAGATATTTTATCCCATTGTTGAGATGACTATGATCTGTACTATTTTAAGTATTGTGTCTACTGAAGATTTGCATTTAGATCATCTTGATGGTAAAATAACCTTCCTTCATGATGATTTGGATGAAGATATATATATATATATATATATATATATATATATATATATATATCCATGGCTCAACGATAGGGATTTGAGGTCAAAGGTAATGAGACTTAGTGTGCAACTTGAAGAAAATTTTATATGGCTTGAAGCGAGCACCTCAACAATGGTATCTAAAATTTAACAGTCTTATGCATGAGCATAGATATAGTAGGTGTCATTCAGATCATTGTGTTTACTTTAAGAGGTTGGATGATGATAGCTACATTATTTTATGTTTATATGTTGATGATATGCTTGTAGTTGGGTCTAACATGGATCAAATTAAGGGGCTAAAACATCGGTTAGCACATGCATCTTCTATGAAGGATTTGAGGGTAGAAAAACAAATCCTTGGTATGAAGATTTGCAGAGATAGGAAAAAAAAATTAATGCTATCTTAGGTTGATTATGTTGAGAAGGTGTTGCAATGTTTCTCTATGGACGATGCTAAAGCTATCAATACACCTTTATACCTGGTCATTTGAAGTTGACTAAGGAAATGTGTCCCAAGACACAAGAAGAGAAGGAGAAGATGTCAAAGGTACCCTATGCTTCATCTATAGGAAGCTTGATGTATGCTATGGTCTTTACAAGGCCAGATATTACACATGTAGTGGGAGTTGTTAGCAGGTATATGAGTCATCCAAGAATTGAGTATTGGAATGCAGTCAAATGGATTCTTAGATATTTGACATGAACATCCAGTAAGTGTTTACACTTTTTGGGCTCCACTACTAACTTGCATAGCTATGTTGACTTAGATTTGGTAGGAGATATTGATATCAAGTGGAGTACTACAAGTTATGTCTTTACTATTGGTGGAGCAGCCATGAGCTAGGTTTCTAGGTTACAGAAGGTTAATGCTTTATCCACTACAGAGGTAGAGTATGTTTCTGCTACAAAGGCAGCCAAGGAGATGATATGGATTCAATTCTTCTTAGAAGAATTGGGATACCCTCACAGGGATGATTATTTGTTTATACATAGCTAGAGTGCCATTCATCTTGCAAATAATTCAACTTTGCATTCAAAGACCAAACACATATAGTTGCAATGCCATTTCATTAAGTCAATTTTGGAGGATGGATAGTTAAGGTTGGACAAGATACATACATATGATAATCCTACAAATATGTTTTAAAAAGTTGTTACAAGGGAGAAGCTAAATTTTTCTTCAGCTTTGATTGGTCTTCTAGATTAAATAGAAATAAAAGAACAACAACGTCCAAGGTGGTTTGATCACATGAGAGCCCCATGTGGTAGTGGTATTGCTATAGGATCAGTCTCCAAGTGGGAGATTGTTATCTAGTGTAGAGTCTAATCAGTTCCCAAGTGGGAGATTGTTAGTTTGTGGTGACTAATTAGGAAAGTATTGTACATAATTTATAAAAAAATTGGGCCCTATTTTATCAAGATTTTGAGCCGAAATGTAATTATTGATTATAATGCTAAAGTGGTAAAAATATTTGTATAAAAGGGCTTAGGGTTAGGGATTGTTTCATAGTTGTGATGAAAAAATTGATTCCTGCAGTATTATTGAGTTGTAAGGGATTATAGATTGTAATAATATCAGACTTTTTGTTTGGTGCATGTAGCCCAAGGATTGGGTGAACCACATTAAATCTTGGTGTCTTGTGTTCTAATTTTTGTGATCTATTATTTTTTGATATTGATTATATTTGAATGTAATTGTTATTTCTATCTATGGTTTAGAGAAATATATTGTCATGAAATGTGTCAAAAGGGGTCATAGGTCATCCTATCACCCATTCCAAGAAATGTAATAGGTCCCTAGGGAACCTTGGACCCCTAGGGACATATGTTGTAATCAAATGCATCGAAATGGGTCATAGTATATCCTATGCCCCCTTTTGACCCAATCGAACAAATGAAATAGGTCCCTAGGGGTCCTAGGACCCATAGGGATATATGTTATCATGAAATGTGACGAAACGGATCATGGCATATTCTATAAGCCCTTTCAACGCATTCCAATAAATGGAATCTGTCTCTAGGGGTCCTAGGACACATAGAGACATATGTTGTCATGCAATGCATTGAAAGGGGTCATATTATATCCTATGATCCCTTTTGCCCCATTGGAACAAATAAAATAGATCCCTAGGGGTCCTAACACCCATAGGGACATATGTTGTCATAAATATGTTGAAAGGGGTCATAGTATATCCTATGACCCCTTTCAACCCATTCAAACAAATGAAAATAGGGACCCCTAAGGACACATGTTTTCACTAAATGTCTTGAAAGGGGTCATAGCTTATCCTATGACCCATTTTGACCCATTCCAACAAATGAAATAGGTCCCTAGTGTCCCTAGGACCACCAAGGACATAGGTTGTTATGAAATGCATAGAAAGGGATCATAGTATGTCCTATGACCCCAATCGACCCAATCGAACAAATGAAATAGGTTGGACAGAGGTTTTCATGAAATTCATCAAGAGGGGTCATAGTATACCCTATGACCCCTTTCAACCCATTCAAACAAATGAAAATAGGTCCCTAGGGGTCCTAGGACCCCTAAGGATATATGTTGTTATAAAATGCATCAAAAGTGCTCATAGTATATCCTATGACCCCTTTCAAGCCATTTGATCAAATTAAATAGGTTCCTAGGGGTCCTAAGACTCCTAGGGACATATGTTGTCATAAAATGCATTAAAAGGGATTGTAGCATATTATATGACCCCTTTCAACTAATCTAAATAAATGAAATAGGTTCCTAGGGCTCCTATTACCCTTAGGGACATATGTTGTCATGAAATGCATCAAAAGGGGTCATAGTGTATCCTATGACACCTCCTAACACATTTGAATAAATGAAATAGGTTGCTAGATGTTTTAGGGCCCTTAGAGACATGTGTTGTCATGAAATGCATCAATAGGGGCATACTATATCCTATGACACCTTTCATCTCATTCCAACAAATGAAATAGGCCCCTAATGGTCCCACGACCCCTAGGAACATATGTTGTCATCAAATTATTCAAAAGGGATCATAGTATATCCTATGACCTATTTCAACCCATTAAAAAAAATGAAATAGGTCCCTATGGGTCCTAAGACACCTAAAGACATATGTTGTCATGAAATATGTTAAAAGGGGTTATAGTTCGACCATTTTTAACAAATGAAATAGGTCCCTAGGGACATATGTTGTCATGAAATGCATTGAAAGAGGTCAAAGTTTATCCTATGACCCCTTTCAACCTATTCAAAAAAATGACATAGGTTGCTAGGGATCCCAAGACCCCTAGGGACATATGTTGTCATGAAGTGCATCAAAAGGGGTCATAGAATATCCTATAACCCATTTCAATCCAATCTAACAAATGAAAAAGGTCCCTAGGGGTCCTAGCATCCCTATAAACATAACTTGTCATGAAATGCTTCGAAAGGGGTCATAGTATATGCTATGACCCCTCTCGACCCATTTGAATAAATGAAACTTTTGAAATTCATTGAAATGGGTCATAGAATATCCTATGACCCCTTTCGGTGCATTCCAAAAAATGAAATAGTTGTCTGGGGGTTCTAGGACCCCTAGGGACATATGTTATCATGAAATGCATCGAAAGGGTTTGTCAAAAGGGGTCATACTATATCCTATGACCCTATTTGATGTATTCAAACAAATGAAATAATTCCCTAGGGTCCAAGGACCCCTAGTGAAATATGTTGTCACAAAATACGCTGAAAGGGATCATAGGTCATCCTGTGACTCCTTTCATTCTAGAGAAATGAAATATGTCCTAAGGGGTTCTAGGACCACTAAGGACATATGTTGTCATGATATGTGTTGAAAGGGGTCATAGTATATTGTATGACCCCTTTTGACCCATTGAAACAAATAAAATAAGTTGCTAGGGGTTATAGGCCGTAGAGACATGTTATTAGGAAATGCATTGAAAGGGGTCATAATATATCCTATGACCTCTTTCAACCTATGTAAACAAATGAAATATGTCACTAGGGGTCCTAGGACTCCTAGGAAAAAATGTTGTCATGAAATGTGTTGAAAGGGGTCATAGGTTATTCTATGACCCCTTTCGACTCATTCCAACAAATGAAATAGATCCCTTGGGTTCCTAGGACCCCTTGGGACATATGTTGTAATGAAATGCATCAAAAGGGGTCATAGGATTTTGACTCATTCCAACAAATGAAATATTTTTCTAGGGGTTGTAGGACACCCAGAAACATGTTTTAATGAAATGTGTCAAAAAGGGTCATAGGTTATCCTATAACCCCTTGCTCCCCACTCAAAAAAATGCAATAGCTCTATTGTCATGAAATACATCGAAAGGGGTCAAAGTATATCCTATGACCCCTCTTGACTTATTTGAACAAATTAAATAGGTCCTTAGGGGATGTTTTCATGAAACGCATTGAAAGAAATCATATGTTATCCTATGACCCTATTTGACCCATTCCAACAAATGAAATAGGTCCCTAAGGGTCCTAGGACTCCTAGAGACATATATTGTCATGAAATGCATTGAAAGGGGTCATATGTTATCCTATGACCCCTTTTGACTCATTCTTACAAATAAAATAGGTCCATAGGGGTCCTAAGACCCACTAGGGACATATGTTGTCATGAAATGTGTCAAAAGGGGTCATAAACTATCCTATAATTGCTTTCAACCCATTCTAAAAAATGAAATAAGTCTCTAGGGGTCCTAGGACCCTAGGGACATATGTTGTCATGAAATGCATCGAAAGGAGTCACAATATATCCTATAACCTCTTTCAACTCATTAAAAGAAATTAAATAGGCCCCTATGGCTCCTATGACTCCTACGGACATATTTTGTCATGAAATGTGTTGAAAGGGGTCATAGGTTATCCTATGACCCATTTTGACCTATTCGAACAAATGAGTTATTATGAAATATGTTGAGAGGCATCATAGGTTATCTTATGACCCCTTCTGACCCATTCCAATAAATGAAATAGGTCCTTAGGGGTCCTAGGGACATATGTTGTCATCAAATGCGTTGAAAGGGTCATAGTATATCCTTTGACCCCTTTCAAACCATTCAAACAAATGAAATAGGTCCTTAGGGGTCTTAAGTCCCCTAGGGACATATGTTGTCATGAAATAGGTTGAAAGTGTTCATAGGTTATATTGTGACCCCTTTTGAGTCATTCCAACAAATGAAATAGGGCCCTAGGGGTCCTACGACTCCTAGGGACATATGTTGTCATGAAATGCATCAAAAGGGGTCATAGGCTATCCTATGACCCCTTACGACGAATTCAACTATAATGTATTTAATAATAATAATAATATGACTGTATATTAAGTATGATAATAATCAAATATATAACTATATTACATTGAATAATAATATTATACTAATAAATACTAATATATAATAATATACAATTTAGCTGTTATTGCCCACAGTTTCCAAATTTTGAGTTCCCTCCAGAATATGGATGATCATTTTGGGTACCCAATATGTACTTGGGTATCTGATCTTGAATTAGATAGATACCTGATAAGAGATTAGGTACTCAAAATACTGGCATACTATTTCCCAAAATATTCTATCATTGTAGACCCAATAATAATGTTATTTTGGGGCCATTCTCATAGATTTGGAGAAAAAAGATTGCTTGGGGCCCATACGAACGAAAAGCTTGTTACAAGATTTGAGTAGGTGTTCAGTATTGTTGTCTAAATGGGGAGCCATAGTCATCAAAAGACTAAACAAAAAAGGGATTTATTGAATGAAGACATTGTAATATATAGAGAAAGGGACAAGGTAAACGACCAAAGGAAGAGACAAAATATGTTAAATGTGAATCAAGTTGACTATGTATGATCAAAGGTCAAATCATAGAGTCAAAAAATAAAAATGTTTAGTTGGGGAATGAAAATATACCAATTGATAATGATAATGTCAAGATTGAAAATTCAAAAAAAGAAAATTTACTAGTTCAAAATGTAAATGCCATGATTGACCATGTTGAAAATTAAAATGCAAAGGAACATTACATATTTCCTTATTATAATGGACACGAAAGTCCTAGAACACCAAAATGGATAATTGAAATTGATGAAATGATTATTACCAATTTGGAAGAAAAAAAATCACAAAGAACCATTCGGTTATGGGCTTCAAGACTATATAAGAAATTTTTCGGCAACAAAATATTGGTGGAGCAATGTCAACTTTTTATGTACTTATTAAAGATGCAAAAGATAAGACCTATGCTTCCCAAATTGAAGATTCATGTCAATAAAAAAAAGGAAAGAAATGCCATTATTATGAAGAATATTTTTGCTACTCTCAATAGCATTGGAAAAAATATTAGGGAGAAGGATAAGAGAGTTTCTCAAAGGGTTATTACAACCTCTTTGCTAAGTCATCATTTGAGAAAGAGTAGATATATGAGACAAACTTGTATTTACTTGAACCTAAATCATACTACTATGAGAAGAACACTTAGTAGATGAGAGAGAACTGACAATCCTCTTCAAAATGAAATATCAACTTTTAGTGGGAGACTTCCACTTTTTGATAAGAAGTTATCCAATATTGTGAAGAAAGATATTAAACAATTTTTACACTCTAGCTCAAGAGTATCACCCATTTCTAAAGACTTGTTGAACTTGAGAATTGGCATCAGAGACCACATGCTACATCCTAAACATTATTTGGAGGTAAGTCAAACTATGTTCAAAGAATTTAGAGAGAGATATCCAAGTTTGCATATTTCACAAAGGGATTTTGAATCCTTGAAGCTAATTTATTGTGTGCCTATTAAAATTCAAAATACATTTTGTTGCAAATATCATATGGCGATTTCTATGCACCATGAACTATTATGCTCCACTTGTTCTACTTTTTATAGTAAAGAAATGTTTTAGAATTGTGGTGCTAGTGGGCTTCCAAAATCATCAAGACACTTGCTAGATCAATTTTTATGTCATAGAGTTGATTGTTGTATCTTTTATAGAAATATTTTCTTAAATGAGATGTGTTCAGAATGTGGTGGCTTATCAAAGTTTGACACATATTTCTATGAGGGGAGTGAGCAACATCTTGGTAGGAAAATAGTAAAAAAAATAGTATATGAAACAATGAAATACACATTGAAGAGTGGAGTTGAGGGTTCTATATGTGAATTGGTTGCAAAGAAATTAGCATGCCTAGTTTTATTTCAGATTTGTAGACAAATATTTTCTACAAGTATGCAAGGCATAGTCATAGGTCTTGCTTGTTGGATTAGTAATTCAGAATGTGTAGGGAGACTTTTTCCATTGGCACTATTATATCAGTTGTTGACTTTGTAGAGAACTACACATTGCAGCCCCAAAATGAGACACAATCTCAATATTATAACTCCATTCAAATTGCTATCATTTGTCAGATAACATATAGACATGCCCCTAATAGTGTTGAAGATAATTAGAAGATATTAGAGAGTACCATTTTTACACGAGTGATGATAGATCTCACTCTCACGAGTTTGTGCAACATTGTTTCAAGATATATTTTGATTTCTTTTAGTAGCATGACATTATGGATAGACATATCATTTGGTTGGATAGTTGTACAAGTCAATTCAAGAATGCTCACATGTTTTATTAGTTTTGTAGGATGCATGTGAGAGGGGGGTACCTCATATTTGGAGTCTTTTCGAGTCTGGCCATGGGAAAGGGAAACATGACAAAGCAAGGGCATATGTGAAGAGAGCTATAATTAAGGATAAATTGAAGGTTTTAGGATTAGAGCTTCTTGATGCTCGTAGCATTGTTGATTGGTGTAGTTCAACATTATCATGTAGGGACTCTTGATTCAATAGTAGGAAAGTTCTTTTGGTTGGTTGAGGAAGGGTCCATAGGTGATAGATCAGATTGTGCTATTATTAGAGAATCATAAAAAATGCAATCATTCTACAGCTCTAATTCTATTACATGGACCATTTCGACATGAAAGCCAACTTTCTTTTGTCCTAGTTATTATCGGTGTGATTTGGATCACTATGAGTTGAGTGAGTGGGTGGACACATGGGCTCCACATTATCTTACTCCAATATCTATCATAACCTCTCTTATAAATGATGACATGGAAAGTTCACTTGAGCATTACCATCTGTCAGATTTTCTTTAGCTAGGACATGTATTTTCATTGGTTCCACCATAGAGGATTGATGAGAAATTAGATTATTGGTTAGAATTTTGTGTAAGAGGTAAAAAAAATCTTGCACAACTGATCACAGATGATGATGGATTCAGATATCCTATCAATTCATTTTTTGTTGCTAGAACATGGTTGTGAACATACAAGCTTAGAAGGAATGAAATTCATGCATTCAAAGACTATTAGAAAAACATAACAATTCTGATATATAAACATCTTATTATAGAAAAAAATGTCAAGTTGTTGAAGCATCAAGGAAGACTATTTAAGTAAAATAACTTTTTACTATTACTAATGTTGATCATGAAGCCTTATTGGAGACCCTAAAAAAGAGAGAGGACCCTACATGAACACTCGACTAGGTATATTTACTTCTTATGTTCTTTTGTTCATAATAATTCATTGAATTGATGAGTATCTTTTTAAATATGATTATTTTCTAATATTTTTTATGATATTAAAATGTAGGTACATCATGAAGAGTAGCCATGCATGAAGATAAAAGCGAAATAAGGAGAAAAATGAAGAAAAATCTATTCTATTTTTTACACTATGATTTTCAATATTTGTGTGTTGATGTAATAATGATGAAACACTTAAGATATTTTAAATGTAAAATTTTTTATCTAATGTAAGAAATAAAGATGTTTTTACTTAAAGTAATTTATGTGGAGGGACATAAAAAATGCTAATTTTAATTAATACTAACACCAAACTTATACTGTGCCCAATGCAAAAAAATTAAGGGAGCTATTTTATATAAAACTTTAATACTAACCCTAGTGACACCCTTTTCTGGCCATGAAGAGCCTCCAACATTCATGGCCACTCCATACTGAAGAGTTTCCAAGGTGCCTTAGTTCATTGGTTCATCACTGCACAACTATGACACTGTTGATCCTAGAATCAAATTGTCAGCACGATTAGCTTTGAATGGGTAGGTGAACCATAGTGATACCCTTGTTTTGATCATGGAGAGCATCTATTGTTCTCTGCCACCCCATACCAAAGAGTCTCAAAGGTTCTCTAAGTGCATTTGGAGGTCAATCTTCCGAGGGTCATAACTCAAAGCTCATGGGAGCTATCAGTGAAACATAAAATGGTGCAATATTTTCATGTTGAGGCCTAGAATAACTTATTTCATTTCTAAGAGATCACATTCCATTTTGATTTAGCACAATGATCTTGCTTGATGCCAAAACTTGCACTATGCCTCAGTTCATAGCTGCATCACTTTGTATCTTTAAAATCATTGATCTTGGCATCAAATCATCAGTGTCTTTAGCTTTGGATGGGTTGGTAAAACCCTATTAACACCCTTGATCCAGCCATAGAGAGCCTCCATCATTCACGACCACCCCATACGGAAGAGTCTCCAAGGTGCTCGAAGTGCATTTGGAGGTCAATCTTTTGAGGGTTGTAACTTAGAGCTCATGGGGCCTATTGTTAAAATTTAATGATATAGGATGGTCATGTTGAGGCATACAATCATCTATCTCATTTCCAAGAGATTACATTCTATTTGGATTTAGCACAACAATCTCATGCGATGCCAAAACTTATAGTGTGCCTCGGTTCATTGGTTCATCACTACGTAAATTTGAAATCACTGATCTTGGCATTGAATCATCAATGTCATCATCTCTAGATGGGTGGGTAAACCCTAGTGACACCCTTTTTTCAGTCACAGAGAGCCTCCATCATTTATGACCACCTCATACCAAAGAGTCTCCAACATTCTCTAAATGTGTTTAGAGGTTGATCTTCTGAGGGTCATAACTCAGAGCTCATTGGGGATATCAATGAGAATTCAAATGCTAGAGGATGGTCATGCTAGGGACTACAATAAGCTATCTCATTTCTAAGAAATCACATTCCATTTGGATTTAGCACAATGATCTTGCTCAATGCAAAAACTTGTTGTGTGCCTCAAATTATTGGTGCATCATTGGGTAACTTTGAAAGTACTAATCTTGGCATTGAATACTTAGTGCCATTAGCTCCAGATGGCCACATGAACCATAGTGACCCATTTTTCTATCCATGGAGAATGTCCAACATTCATGGCCACCCTATACCGAAGAGTCTCCGAGGTGCTCTAATTGTGTTTGGGTGGGTGAACCATAGTGACATCTTAAGGGATTGTAGAGATCATCTCAAATTAAACATTAATTGAAAAGGACTATTCATCAAAAAAATTGATAATAAAGGTTTTTAAAATGTTCTTCACAAATTATTTCATTTAAATCAAATATAACAAACATGCTTAAAATGAATAATATTCCATAAACATGAACAATACACATGATCCACAATAAATTAAACAATACTATACTAAATTAATATGTATATCATTGTGCACATAAATTTTTAAAAATATATAAAAATACATGTATCAATAGACAAATTACACAAATATATAACAAAGTTCATATATCCATAGACAAATTACACAAATATATATCAAAATACATAGATCCATATACAAAATGTGGTTGATCATGCCATTGAAATGTGTATAATATTTATATTTCTATACAATGTGGCATATGCCATCTTAAAATGTCTCATGACGTATCCTATGACAATTATACTATCCTATGTTGTTGGTGGATGATCATAATGCAACCTCTTCACTACACTAGGTGTATTGGATGCCTCCTACGTAAACAAAAAAGGAAAACCCAAAGTTAGACCACTAAATTTATATGATTTTATGTATCTAACATTGAATTACTAAAATGAATAATGTTCCTTTTTTTAATAAATATTTATTGTATTACAATTTCAACATAAATACCTCTCTTGTTGAGCTTCTATGCCAGTCAGGAGTCCTCTCGTATGTTAAGATGCCTAGAACCTGGTTGGTTGTGGCTTGTATATGTTCAAGTATGTTTGTTAGATGGAACTACAACTTAAACTATAACATTATTATTAATATAATACTAAATTTATAACATATAATCAATAATTCAAACTATTACGTACCTATGTTGACTCCTCCTCTAGATATAATGGTTGTGTGAGCAAAGATACAAAAAAATGACGTCCAACCTCCTATGCACTAGGTGTTCCCTATGAGATAAAAAAGCCTAGTTTTTAATATCACAAAAATCAGTTTTGAATTTGTTTATGAAAATAAGAAAAATAACAAATAAATGATACTTATACATATGATGGGGCTCCTTCTGTTAATGGAAATTTCAGAGGATCCGAGATGCCAAATCTACCTAGCCTCATCACTAGTGGCCAGACCCTGTATAATAAAGAATGTAATTAAATTTTATTACCACAAACATTTTAGAAGAATGCATCGATATTTAATCAATTTAAAAGCACCTAATTACCTTTCCCTTGTCAATGGGTTGTGCCTCACCCCATGCACTCTTCCTCCCACAAGAAAGATTAGAAACCATATATGCATCAATATCAAATAGAAAAATAATGAGAACACAACATAATGTATAGTAGATGTCTCAAGGCCAAATGAAATAGCCGAGAGCATTACAACATTAACCTCTCTAAGCTCCTCCTTAGTCATCAACTAAACATGAATGAAGATTTCATACATGTATAAGTTAGTATGGGTTAAAATTATTGTATTATAAAGATTAAATTTAAATCACATATGCCATAACAAACAAATGTATACACATACCAACACAATAAGATGCGATGCCTCTACATGCCCATCCTCTCTCATATCAGCATGTGTAGTCTATGTACATGCATCTGGTGTATCCTCTTCCTCAAACACAAAATAATACTCAAAAAAATCACCTATGAGACCCAAACACATATTCTTGCACATTATGCAAGTATGGGGCACACAAACATGTGATGAGCTTGTTGATTAATTGTATATTGTCTTTGATGTTACACAAATGTCATATATTTAACAATTAGTGTATTTTGAGCTCACTCGAGCAAGGAAGATAGTTTCCTATGTCTACCAAGCATTCTAGTGTTTGCTAAGTTTAGAAGATAGTGCCCACTGAGTTTACTCAGGCATCAAAGAAAGTTTGTGGAAGTTGAGTGTTAATTGAGATCATTTGGGTAACATAGGAAAGTTGGATGGAACTAGTTTTAATCAAATTGACTTAGTTACTAAAGCAAGTTTAATTGAGTTCACTTGGTTAACACAAGAAAATCATCTCAGTGTTAGTGTCTACTGAGTAGGGCAAGCTAACAAAGGATTCTCTTGTTTTGGCATTTTGAGTTTAATGGATTTATTTGTTGGTTCTAGCCAACTAAGGAGATGAATATTAATTATTCTAAGTTGTATTCAAGCCAACTTGACAATTTCTATGGTACAATTTTAAGGTGAAGTTGAGGATTGAAAGTGTAAGTGAGTGTGGAAGATAAGAAGATGCTTAGAGGAAGTGAATTGGAAGGATAAGAAATATATCCTTGTTGGGTGACAAAGATTAATCTGATTAGGAATGATCAAGTGTTCAAGGTGGAATTAAGATCTGAAATCAGCAATATAGTTGCATCATTAATCAAGTCATATCATTGTTACTCTCTAACCATTGTAGCAATGTATCAAGTCTCTTAACCAAGTTGGCATAACAACTATTTTCCAAATCCTCTAACAAGGTGGCATTTCTAGATTGAAGTGTCTAAAGGCCTCTGACAAGGCCACTCCTAATAGAGTGATTAAATCTTCTAACAGGGCCACGCCTAACAATGTGTTTTGTAATATTTATTAGGGTTGGATCCTAATAGGGCTCACTTTAGAAGAGTGAAAATTAGTAACTAGTTGCAATTTGTGGTTTTTCCCAAATTGGGTTTCCACAATAAATCTTGGTGTCACTTGTGTTCATGTTATTTCTTTGATGTGTATGGAGCTAAGTTAATTAAGGTTAATCCTAGTTAATATGTTAAGATCTACATGGTCAGTATTTGCTGAGTAATAGTTGATATTATAGTTCTTGCCAAGTTACAACATATTGTTAGTGTTAACCGAGTGCCTATGTGTTAACTAAGTAACCATAGTTTCAATAGAGTTTATGTTTTGTATTGACATCTAAAGGATCTGGGATTTATTTTAGTGGTAACTTATTCACCTTCCCCTCTTAGTTACTCCTCTTATATTTCCAACAATTGGTATCAAAGCTTTTGGTGATTATAGAGAAGGTTTTAAAGACCGAAGCTAATGATCAGGATGTCTTACAAAAGATAGATTCCCAAGTCGAACAAATATAACTTTGAGGAATGAAAATAAATTATGAAGCTATATCTGGTGACTATCAATGGTTCAAGATTGAAATATTGGAATGCTAAGTACAAGGCTCCTACTAGAATAATTATTATGGGGGAGATTGTTGAAAAGAAGAATCATATTATCGTTATGATTGACATTGTATCAACTCTTAACTTTGTTGAATTTGATGAGGTCAAAGGGTGTGTTACTACTCATGAGATGTGGAATGTTGACATTCAAGTCATGTTTGTTATTAGTGACATACACTTATTCAGATTATAACCATCTCCCAAGCTTACACTACAGTTATCAATGTTAACTAAGTAGTTCCATTGTTACCAAGTTCTATAGTTGCTACCAAGTCCTTTGGATAGATTTCAATTTGTACCAAGCAGTTACTACTAAGGTGATGATCAGCAATGTAAACCAAGCATCTTAGTGTATGTTGAGTTTACTAGTGAAAATCCAGTTGTGCAGTGCTTACTAAGTTTGTAGTTAATGTGATGTGAGTCTAGTGTTAACCAAGTTATGCAGTGTTAACCAACTGACTTAGTTTATACTAAGAACAAAGTGATAGCATTAACCGAGCTATGAACTATGAATCAAGTGATTTAGTTTATATAATGAGTTTCATAGTATTCACCAAGTCACCAATGTAGACTGAGTTCAAGAGTACTTGGAAGTGATCACTATGGACTGAGCTTCTACGTCTACCAAGTGCATGATGATGTTGAGCATTGAAAGTGGATATCGAGTGTCAGAACCTCACTGAGTCATTCTTCAATACTTGAGGTTCTACACTTTGGCCAACTTTGTAATATTTGTATAAACTTGTATTGTGGCCAACTTTGTAAATTTGTAATTGGATTGATATATATGTAATGTATTGTATCACATACAAAGTAATAAATAGAAGAAATATAATAAGAAGAGAAGAGGAGAAGAGCAAATTACAAAGGCTATAGTAGTATAAGGAGCAACAAAGATTCATCTATCATAGCAAGGTGATTTGTACACTCAGAGGAATTTCATTTAGCAAACCAAGTTGTAGATCCAAGATCAACTACTACTTCATCCTAATAGGTGGATGAAATAAATCCTTTAATAAGGAAGACCTAACAGTCTTATGTAAATCTCTTTACCGAGTGCATACTTCATTGTATGTTTGTAAATCCTTTTGCAAGGTGGACCTAGCAGTCCTTATTGCTCCTAATAGGGTCATCAAAAGTGATCATTGTAAGCCCTAATAGGCCAACTTTATACTATAGTACTAAAGCTTGTGGGTATCATCCCCACACAAGTTTTACTTTCTATTTGGAAAATTTCTGGGTCACCGAATTTTGTGGATTAAAGTGTTGTGTATGCTTTCATGTTTTTAGTTTATCATGCATGCACTTAGATCATAATTCATGTGAAGGATTAATTACTAATTAAGGATAAAGTTTGATAAGTTACTGATTCACCCCTCCATTCTCGGTAACTTAGCTTGTCATAATATTTCCAACAATTGGTATTAGAGCATTGTAGTCCTCAGTGAAAATTTTAATAGCTTGAGCAAAGATCAAAGGCAATGGAGGTATTTAGACTTGACAAGTCTATTGACAATGAGAAGCTAGATTTGGAATTAGCTATTGGACAACTCAAGAAAGAAAAAGAGAAACTATGTCAATCCATGAAAAAAGAAAAGATCTTGCAATCCAGATGAATGATTCACTCTATATTGAAGAAAGAATTGAAGACATTCATTCAAGAAATTTAGATGAACCTTATGAAGCAATTAAAGAACTATTGAAAAAGAATAGTACTCTTCAAGAAGAAGTAAGAAAACTAAGAAGAGAGCAAGAAATTCAGTTAGTAAGATTGTGTGAAGTCATGGAGGAGAAAAACAAGATAAGAGAAGAGATTGAATCAAATAACAATGAAATTTAGCACCTATCCCTTCAGTAAGTAGATTTCATTGATCGGCTCACCAATGAAAATGAAGAAATCATGAACCTAAGATCAAAAAATGAAAGATTGTAGAATGATCTAAACATTGAAAGACAAACCAATGAAAGAATGATGAAATCCCAAGCAGACATGAATCAATTGAATGAGCAAAGTCATTACAAATAAAAAGAAAAAGCAAGAATTGGATATACAGAAGAAGGTGAATCATCCAAGTAAGGAGCTTAAAGGAATCAAAAACATAATTGCAGTCACTATGGTAAGATAGGTCATACTTCAAAAAAATGTTCGAGCAATGGGAAAGCAAAATTCAATGGAAAATGCTACAATTGTAATCAGCATGGTCATAGAGAAAATGAATGCAAAAGAAAACCAAGATTTGAATTTAAATTTAACAAACATAAGAAGCATAGGTACAAGTTATCAGAATGCAAAAGTAAGATATTGAATCCAACAGAACAAAGTGTTAAAGCTATATTTGGTTGGGACTATAACACATGGTGTAGATGTTATTACTATGGAGAATTCAGACACATTGGCTTGAATTGTGGAAAGCATCACATGAGGACAAGAGATACTATCAAAATATGTTTCATTTGTATAGAATTTGGTCATCTTGCCAAGAACTATATGAATAATGGAAGAATTGAAGATGAAAAGAAGGCAAAAGCTTATAACATCAGAAAACAAATAAGACAGCATTGGGTTCCAAAGTCTATCAAAAATGCAAGTTCGAGTAATGATGATCAAGTCACTCAAGAATTGAGTGTCTCCAACATTTCCACTTGACTTCTTAAGAGAAAACTAGAACTAGTCTACCAAAGAAAACATCTAGATTAGTTCCAGTTGATAGGACAAAAGATCCATATCAGAATTCAAGATGTAAAGGGGTCACTGAGTAAGAGGTACCAGTTACTACCAAGTTACCTTCCTTATTGAGAAAGGTTCGGTTGCAGACTCTACCAAGCAAGGTTGGGAATAACTAAAGTTTTGTATGGCCACTGAGTCAATTTGATCTAACATTCATACCAAACATTTATGACAAAATCTAATAAAAGGAATGAAATAAAAGTCATTTTATCACCATGAATTTTTGAGAGCTATTTGTGCAGAGCAATCTTCAAGAGCATTCAAGCGATTTTAGCAAATTGTTACCAAAAGTTTTTTTTTGAAATTCTCTCAAACCCTACCAAGAGATGATGGTAGCTACAAGCAGTAAGGAAAAAAGAGGTTTAGACATGTTGGTTCAAGGTGTGGAATGGAAGGTGCCAGATTTCAAGCTTACCCCTACCATTGCAAAAACCCTAGATCCGAGTGGAGCGCAATCTCAAATCCCTCCTAAGGTACTATTGATTAATGACATCTGTTCTCATTTCAAATGTGCAATTGAGGATATTAGAACACTAGAAATGGGTAAATGTTTGAAGGAATTATGTGTTGATGGAGTATTGAAACCTAAACACCAACATCTAGAAACTAAAGTTTTAACACATATTCCACATATGCCATGAGATTTTAAATTAAGTGGATAAGATACATCCTTAGTTATTTGCATAGTCATTAGTTGTGGTTGGAGCAACCAATTTAGATCACAAAGAAGATGATCCACAGGATCACCGGTCTCCCCATGTTAACAAAATCTAAAATGACTAAACCCTAGGTTAGGTTGAACTGGAGAAGAAAACCATAGCTGAGTGGGATGGAAGGGGAATCAAGATAAGTAGTGTCATTGAAATGGAATTAAAGTTTGGTATTCATGTCATTGCCCACAAAATCTGCAGTTCAAGTAGATTGAGCAATGTATCTTGCAAAGCAGTTGATTTGGCATACAAGGTAGTCAAGAATAATCTTTTTCTTGACCATGTCGAGTTACTATTGAACTAGTTCAACAAAAACATGGAGATCATCAGAACTTCAAAGAATAATCCATGTAAGTTTGGCTCACTCTTGACATGTTTATTTTTCTATGTTTAGAAATTCTTTCCATCAAAAGGTACTATTGTTTGGAGGAAAGATGTGTTAGTCCTTTATAAAATTAAAGAATACATTGCTGAAATGGGAGAGAATTATACATGTATCATGGACAACTACTTTGATGCATTTAAGGAGAAAATAAATGATAGATTTTGAATCCTCAGGAAACTATTTGATTATTATTAAGATGATGTTTGTTTTATGGTAGATAGTGACAAGCTGTACATTTAGGTAGTTAGGCCAAGAATTGCATGGGTAAAACCTCTAAGATATGAGGTGAATATTGATGAAACCAAAGACATAATTGAGGCACTGATAAATGAGCCAATGAATCCTAAGGCTACCTACTTTGGCATCTATGATGAGGCAAAGGCTAGGATAGAACTGGAGATCAAGCTCCCTTAGTTAGTTAACAAGGGTAAGAAGAGAATTGCTAAAATGAAAACTAGTTCTACTCTTCTATTAACTAAAGGAAAAGGTAAGGATGAAGAAGAAAATGATGAAGAGAAATCAGAGGAAGAGGAGTCATTGCAAAAAAAAGGGTAAGGTAATCATCACAAAGCCTACCAAGACATCTACTATCGTGTTCACAAGGAGATCCTCTAGGAAGAAAGAAAATATAGAAGGAGGAGACATCATTTTCAAGACGTCTCCACTCACATTTGAAGAAAGAATGAAAGAATTGGAATCAGGTTCTAGAATTACAAACTTCAAAGCACTAAAATATGAGACCAGGACTACTAATGAGTAAAAGTAGATATAAGATATATTGATATCCAAGATGGGTAAGTTGAAGTACTCACCTAATCAGTTTAATCAACAGATTCCAGATGCATTCATGATCAAAATTAAGCCAAGATGGGAGCATGCAATGTGAACTACAAAATATATATATGAATAGACCTTAAGGAAACTTATGCCAAATTTGAATGACAAGGAGGTAAAAGAATCTTTGAAGAAAAACAAGGAAAAGTTAACCTTAGCATTCAATACCTATCTTATTCTATTTAATGATATTGAGCATGTTGTGAAGAATGCTACAAACACATGGACGAATGTCTATCTTCTTCACAAACTGAGTGATTTTGTTGTAAATGTAAGTGATAAGGATAATGATGATCAAGAGGAGAAAGATGAAGAAAAAGATGATGAAGAGGTAACTCATTTTGATAATATAGATGATGAAGAGGAATAGGAGTAGTAGGCTAGCGAGGAAGATATATAAGATACTAAGGAGACTAACCCAATTAAGATTGTTGCAATAGTCATAGCCTAACTTCCTGATTCTTCTAGTAAAAAATTGATAATAGAGATAGCCTTGATAGGATTTATTGTGACCAACACTACAAGAACAAGCACTCAATCAATCTTTGCACCGATCCAACTCAGTGAATCATTGACTAAAGTGCCAAGCACTTCATCTATTGAGCCTCAATCGAGCAAAAAATTTTTGGGTAAAGGAAAAGAAAAAGAGGAGGATACAGATCCTGATGAGGAGATTTTCATTCCTAAATTAGACATCTCAAATCTAAATCTTGATCAGATGCGAACTTTTGGTGAACTTCAAAAGAAATCCAAGCAGGAAAGGCTAAGAGAAGAAAGAAACAAAGAGTTTACAATCATTGAAGGTGCTAAGAACATTCTAGCAAAGGCTCTATGTATAGAGGTTGATACTTCTCAATCAATTTTGTATCAGTTGGCAAAGGAAGTCTACAAATATAATGAAGATTTGGATGGATAGGATAAATTATTATAGAAAGCTGAGAAAAAGTCTGAGAATAAAGTTTTAGACCTTATTCATCAAAAAATTTACATTCATCAAGTAGAGCTATCTACTATTTTAGTCTCTCTAGAAACCTCTTGCATTAATGTATCTTTACTTTTTGGTAGATTATGTGATACGTCAATTTTTACAAAATAAGTAAGAGACAAATTTTCTAAAATTGATGAAGATCTGAAGGCAAGTGCACAACAATTGCAGCTTGGCCTAAGTTCTAGCTCTGCTCACCTCAATGGGATAAGATTTCTAACACACATCCAGGTAGAATTGCTTAGAGAAGAAACAAGAATTAGATCAACTTTGATAGATATTCAGAATATGATTCTCTCTAACATGGATGCACTATAGAAGCATATTGTACATTCAAAAATTCTCATCCATGACAATAATTTCTCCATTGTAGACCACATGATTGAATTGTCAAAAGAAGTGCAGATTTCATTGCACACATGCAAGGTCTTGCAAGAGAATTGGGACAAGACTTTAGCACTTATCCTAAAGGTACACTCAAATTTCTTGTCTCATTTTGGTATTACTATATAAATACATATAGCATAAGTCTTTGGCATTAATGTCAAAAACAGGGAGAAGATATAAGAAGACATAAAAAAGGGAGAAGATTGGATAAGATGTAAAAAGAGAAAAGGGAATAAAATTAAAATTTAAAATTTAAAAAAAAAAATGATTGGAGATGATGTGTATAGTATACTTTAAATTATGTATGGGGGAGAATTACCATGTACAAAAATATATCTCTTAAAAAACCAATTTGGAAAAATCTCAAAAATAGTATACTCTACCAAGTTGGGGACATAAGGTGAATGGATAAAGATATTCTTGAATTCAGTTTTGACTAATAAGTGTTTTTGTCACTAATGCCAAAGGGGGAGATTGTTGGCATTCTAGTCATGTTTGTTATTAGTGACATAAACTTAATTAGTTTGTAAGCATCTACTGAGCTTACTGTACCGTTAGCAGTGTTAACCAAGAAGTTTAGTTGCTACTGAGTTCTATAGTTGCTACCGAGTCCTTTCAATAGATTTTAGTTTGCACTAAGAAGTTACTACTAAGGTGATGATCAACAGTGTAAACTGAGCATCTCGATGTATGCTAAGTTTACCAATGCAAACTAAGTTGTGCAATGGTTACCAAGTTTTCCATTAATGTGATGCAATTTTGGTGTTAACCAAGTGACCGAGTTTACACCAAGCTTGAAGTGATAGCATTGACCAAGCTATACATTGTGAATCAAGTGATTCAGTTTATATGCCAAGTTTCATAGTATTCACCGAGTCACTAGTGTAGACTAAGTTCAAGACTACTTGGAAGTGATCAATATGGATTGAGCTTCTACATCTACCAAGTGTGTGATTATGTCGAGTATTAACAGTGGACGTCAAGTATCAAAATCTCACCAACCCAATCTTCAAAGCCTAAGTTTCTACACTTTGGCTAATGTTGTAATATTTTTATAAACTTGTATTATGGATGACTTTGTAATTTTGTAATTAGATTGATATATATGTATTGTATTGTATCACATCCAAAGTAATGAATAGAAGCAATATAATAAGAAGAGAAGAGTAGAAGAGAGAATTACAAAGGCTACAATAGTATAAGGAGTAGAAAAGATTCATCTATCTCAACAAGGTAATTTGTACACTCGGAGGAATCTCATTCAATAAACCTAGTAGTCCTTATTCCTCCTAACAAGGTAGATCATTAGAAGTGACCATTGTAAGCCTTAACAAGCTAACTTTATATTGTAGTGCTAAAGCTTTTGGATATCATCCCCACCCCAATTTTACTTTCTATTTGGAAGGTTTCTGGGTCAACAAATTTTGTTGGTTAAAGTGTTGTGTATGCTTTCATTTTTTTAGTTTCTCATGCATGCAATTAGATCAAAATTCACATGAAGGATTAATTGTTAGTTAAGGATAAATTTTAATAAGTTATTGATTCACCCCTCCCCTCTTAGTAACTTATCTTGTCATAATATTTCCAATAGTGGAAAAAGATAAAGAATATCTATGGAGGTGATGATAATGTGAGAAGAGCCAAGGCAAAAATCTTGAGAGGTTAGTTTGATCAGATGAAGATGAGAGAGGATGAAAATATTGCAAATTATGTTGACAAAATCAAAGCTAGCATGAGTGAAATCAAAGCCTATGGAGGGACAATTGAAGATGTAACAGTGGTAAGAAAGGTACTTAGAACCCTTCTACCTATCTATGAAATTAGAGTGTCTTCTATTCAAGAGATGAGATGTGATCCAAATAACAAGATAACCCTAGATGCTCTAGTGGGAAGATTGACAACATTTGAGCTAGATAACTATGATAATTATGTTCCTATTTCTAGCAATCTTGAGTCTGAATTTGAAGCCAATTTGTCACTCAAGAAGAAAGATTGAAAGTCTAAAGGAAACAATCTAAAAGTGAAGAGAAAGATAGTTCCAAAAGTGATCTTGAAGCCATTGAAGCATTTCTTGCAAAGAGGTATCCCAAAGGCAAAGGAAAATGCAAAGGTAAAATTCCTCTAATCTATTTTTCTTGTGAAGAAGTTGGTCATATTGCAAAAAGGTGTCTAAACCAAGAAGACAAAGATGAAAAGAATAAAAGAAAGTATAAAGGTAAGAAGGATTTCAAAAGACACAAGGATTACAAGGACAACGATAATAAGTCTTGTTTCATAGCTCAAGACTCATATAGTAGTGATGATGATGAGATGGTCTATATTACTATAAAAGACAAATCTGACAATGAAGAAGATATAAACAACACTTATCTCTCATGTTAGAAAAATAATAAATGGATTATTGATAGTGGTTGTTCTCATCATATGACTAGTGATAAGAAAAATTTTGAACATATGGAACACTATGATGGTGGAAGTGTAAGATCTAGAAACAATAAACCATGTTGCATAAAAGGAAAATGTTGTATTTCTCTAACCAATGAACTCAAATGTGATAATGCTTATTGGGTTAAAGGACTGAAACATAATCTACTGAATGTGGCATAGTTTAATAATATTGAATTCAAGGTAGAATTCATGAATGGGAAGGCAAAGAAGCTAGATGGAAAAGGGAATCTAGTTGCATCCAGTAACCAAACAAAAGGTAACTTATTCTACCCAGATCTTAGTGAAAGTTCATGTTTCATTGCTTAAGTAGAAGAATGTTGGTTATGGCATAAAATGTTATGTCATGTGAACTTTGAACCTAATGAAAATACGCAAAAACAAAAAACTAAGAGGTAATCCCAATTTGAGGAAACCTGATATGGACCTATGCAAAAGTTGCCAATTTGGTAAGATGGGCAAGACAAGTTTCAAGAGAAAGAACTATCATTCTAAAGAAATCTTGGAGCTGGCTCACATACACCTTTGTGGACCTATTGACGTTGAGAGCTATATTGGAGATAAGTACTTCATTTTATTTGTTGATGATTAGTCTATAATGATGATAGTAATGTATCTGGAATTTAAATATGAAGCTTTTCAAAAGTTTAAGTGGTATCTTGCAAGAGTAGAGAAGGAAACATGAAAGAATCTGAAATGTTTGAGATCAGATAGAGGAGGTGAATTCATTTCCAATGAATTCAATGAATTCTACACTAAAAGAGGAATCAGAAGACAAGTATCAGCCCTTGGTACACTTTAGTAGAATGGTATAGCAAAAAGAAGGAATAAATCAATTATGGATTGTGCAGGAACCTTGATGATAGAAAATAATCTTGCAATCAAATACTAGAAGGAAACAAGCAGTGCAATAGTTCATAACTTGAATAGAGTACAACTAAAGAAAGACATGTTCAATATTTGTGGATTAATAGTTGATATTATAGTGCTTGCTGAGTTAAAGGATATTGTTAGTGTTAACTGAGTGCCTTTGTGTTAACCGAGTAACAATAGTTTCAACAGAGTTCATATTCTCTATTGACATGTAAGGGATCTAGGATTTATTTTAGTGGTAACTAATTCACCCCTACCCTCTTAGTTACTCCTCTAATATTTCCAACAAAGCTCACCAATGATGAACTCACACCATAATCATCAATGTAGGGATGCAACACTAACCTAGCCTAGGATATCAATAGGCTACTCAATCTATGGATGGCTCTAATAGTCCGAGATCTAGCCTCTATAATGAGATCAAGATATTGCACTAGAGGAAGGGGGGAAGACATCAGTGGGGGGGAAAAAAGTGCCAACTTTCTTCTACTAGGAAAAGGGTCTATCTTGAGGAGCTACTCCTCCTACACTCATGTTGGGCCTCATGCTCCAATAGTTCACCTTAAGGTGCAACACAAATTTTCCATTAGAATGGAACCTTTAAATTTTGGTGTGGAGGTTTGTCAAAAAACATCCACCAATGATTCCAAAAGTTCACATGCATAGCCTCATTTGTGTACCATTTAATTGATAATTTGGGCTTTGTGCATTCTATTATTTTACCAATTTTTAGATTGTCAAAAAGGTTAACTATATAATCTTTAGTTATATTGAAAGTTGCAACGTCATCATAGTCTTACCCATCATCAAACATGGCATGCATTTGCTCATGCTAGTGAAGATCAGCATTTTGGTCATTGGTAAGTGTTTCAATATTATCTACTACGGTGTTTAATGTGGATAACATGGGAGGCAATGTAGCTATATTGTTATATGTGGTTTGTAAATCCCTTAGTTCGGTGAGATTTTCATATATCAAATCTTCAATTCAAGGATGGTTTTGAGGGGGTAGGGGATTGTTTGGTGGATGGTTTTGAGGGGGTATTGAATTTTTTGGTGGAGGGTTATGAGGAATATTTTTTCTAGGCTTCGTGTCATCATTTGGTTCAGCCATACCTATTAAATTGCAAAACATAATTTCTATTAAAAACCTAAATTTCAACTATTTCTATTAAATAAAACCTAATTTTTAACAATTTTTATTTAAAATAACTAATTTATGTTAAAATTCACTCAAATCATAAAAAAAAAAATTAAAAATTACATGTATCTGATACCCATTGCTATATTTGATACCCAAAATGGAGTAGCACAAGAAAACCCAAAGTAAAAATGCCAAAAATCAATGTCAATTTTTTTTTTGAAATTCCATCTCATAAGTTACGATTATTTGATCTCATATTAGATACCCATTAATGGATCGGATACCCAAAAAGCATTGGCCAAACCTTTTTGCCTTGGTGTCAAGATTGGTGAAAAAAAGTTATAGAATATTATGAAACACTTTTAGACATTTTCAAACTCTACTTTTTCACATCCCCAGTTTTTGGCACACCATGGTCCTACACATACCCCAACATGTATTTTAAGTTCCTTAATCTTCAGCTCATTTTCTTGGTCAAACTCGTGCATTTGGTCAATCTTTGATAACTTCTTCACAACTTCAATATAATTGTCTTATTCTCTTGTAACATGATTAAACAATCACTTTATCTTGTCAAAGTCTACCCAATCAAGTGCCCATTTATAGTTTTTTTTGATAACTCAACCTTTCCCCTAGGTTCTTTTGTTATGAACAACTTCTCAAATCCTCTTCATCAATCATATAGATTTGACACTCAAATTAGATAGAAATTTGTCTGACCAACAAGGTTTGATATCAATGACAACATAACAATTGTTCCAATTGCAGTTTCCAACAAAGCTAATGTTAGAGAACATAAAGACTGGGTAGGAAATATGCAATATAAATGAGATTAAAAAGTGAAGGGTAATGACTACATAAGATGAAGTGGTACATTAAAAATAGAGATAATAAGGGAGATTAAAAGGATGATACAAATTGATGAATGAGATTAAGAGGTAGATAGAAAATAGTATTTTTTATTAATACATCACATAATAGATTGGATTTAGATGTGTTGGGATATGTGAGAGGACATTTTTATTAAATAAAATAAAGATGTAAAAACTTACTTAATTAATAGAGGAAAAGGTCAAATAAAGAGAAATTTGAGAATTTTCATATGCCTATGATTTTAGTGTTGATCCACATGTGAGTGAATGCTTTTAGTCTGAATGGGAAAATAAAGGTTATTATTTTTAAAACAAGATACCAAGAAATCAAATATATAAATAAATAAATAATTATTTAACCAGAGACATAAAAACTCATGAATTAAATTCATAAATAATAGAAGAAAAGAATAACAAATTAGTTTAATAATTTTGAAATACTTGTTTACTTGATATAGTTTAATTTGATAATATAATTAAACAAATTAAATATTTATTTTCTTAAGGAAAATTACAATTGTTGATAGTAACAACCAATAGATAACATTAATACAAAACTTGTTTACATTAACATTAACCATCTAGCAACCTCCCGCTCCTACCTAGCTAAAACTTCATTTTTATGGATCGACAAAAGACCATAAGAAAGCTACTGGTGGAATAGTTTGGGAGGATAAGGGAAAGCTTGTGGTTAATTTTGTTGGAATTTGTGACACAAGATCATGGAATGAAGCTAAGGCCACAACTCTTCAATGCGATCTAAATATTGCGACCGCAATGAAGGTTGAGAGTCAACAATTGAAGGAGACTCCCTTTTAGTTTTGAATACAAATAAAGGTGATTAAAGTATTAATTGGAGAATAAAATCAATTAGTCAAGATATTCAATCTCTTATGGTTAGGCTCCAAAATGTGACTTTACACCACATCTGCAGGGAAAGTAATAGGATTGCAAATAATATAGAGGGAATAGGGCATGATTTTAATATGATGTGACATTGGAATGATGTCAAAGAGCTCCCACTATCTACCGAAACCAATTTTGGTAATGATGAAATTTAACTACCACTTTAGTATGAGTTTATTCTACACATGGAAAACTATCATAGGTCCCACTGTGTAGAATAAATTGTGGTATAAAGGACACAATGACATTAATATTGTGACTACTTTTATTATTATTCTTTATGGGGAATTTACTTGATGGTTGTATTCTCAAATGAAAAGGATGATTCACAAAGATTTTATCAGAAAGGAGAGGATGCAAAGGATGATTTATTATAACAACTTACTTGGATGCATTGAAGTTAAAAGGTGGTGTACTTGAAGCCTTTTTGGCATGATGGTAAATGTGCACTCCATTTGTGCAAAGAAAAAGTGGCCCTATGGTAATGTTCTATTTTATTATGATGAAGCAATGAATTGTCTTACCAAATACTTGATTAAAATGACATTTTTCATGAATCCATTTGAAATAGTCATGTCATTTGAAACAAGGGCATATCAATAGGAGATGAGGATTTGGTTGTTGACCTTGGCAAGATGGAAGACATGGGTGAAAATTCTAACCACATTGAACCTCATAAAATCAAAGAATCCGTTAGGGAAAACAAAGAGTTATAGATTTACTTATGTGAAGGTGGCCTTGTACCTTTCATGGAATACATCAAAGGGTTTGATGAACACATCTCCATGCAATTTAAGGATTCTTGGGATAGTAGAAAGGTCATTGTGAATAAGATTTATGTTGAAATCATGGGAGAGGTCATATCTAAGGTAGGTACTACCTCTTGAGGGTAAAAACTAGGGAAAATAATCTAGAGTCATGGACGAGGGGAGCCAACAATTTTTTTCCACCCTAAGGAGAAACCTAGTTGTCTTCATGTTGTCTTTTCTAAGGAGGATCTTCCTAATGTATGTGATTGTGTTTGCTACATGATTACATCCTACATTACTCTTAAAGATCACTTCTTGGTGCTATAACACTGTCATTTTCTAATTTTGAATCATTTTAGAAATCATGAGTTAATTTTATTTCTGTGTCTCCTTCTCCATTCTATAGAAGATAGTGTCTTTAAGGTTAGAAAACATAGGGAGAAACCCTTTTTCATTCTATAACAAGCCTTCATGTTTATGTTGTTTAAATACCACCAGGCCCTCCATCCACCACTTGAGACTTTCAATGAAGGATCCCTTATTGATGACCCTCATGCCATTCCCACTCCTCAAATTTCCAACAATCTGAGCCCTTAGTCAATTTCCAAGAGGAATAAAGATAAGTCTATTAAGGGTTCCCCAAGTCATTTGAAGGATATTAGTATCATTGAATCTAACGTTGATATGAATAGGAGAAAGAAAAGCACTAAGAGATCCAGTAAGAGATTAAAGATGGAAATTTTCAAAATGTTTCCCAAACAAGAAACTGTAGTTAGCTCTAATTCCATAGAGACTAAGAAAAATCCCATAAAGAGACAATAAATGGAAGCTTTCCATACTCATTATGGTGAGGAGGAAACTGAAAGGAAAATCCAATGAACCCTAGCCCTTCCCACATTTTTAATACCCTAAACAATCAAAATCCTACCTCTAAAAATTAGATTATGGGAGGTGACATCACTTCACCTATGAGGATTACTAATGAAGAGAAGGCTAAGGCTAAAGGGACTCCAAAAGGAAGTTCTAGCAAAGAAACCAAAATCATATATGAGAAGTTTATCAAGCTAGAATTTTCCTTCAAAGACCTTGCTAAAAATTAGGAGAAACTTTACCACAAATTTAATTCTATTTTAGAATTTAGGAACAAGGTCATGCATATAGTGATACTTTATCCTCTATAGGTTAATAAAGATGATCTTGAGGTTGCAAAGGAAAGTGAGACTACTTGCTCACTTTATAGCTTCTTAGTAGATAACTAGTTCTACACCTTGCTAGATAAACCTAATAAAGAAGAGGGTGAGAAGACATCAAATGTTGATAAAGGGAAGAAAGAGGTGATTTAAACCCCTTTGTTTTTATTTCAGTTTTTGTTTCTGTTATTAATATTTATATAGACTCTTTTCCCAAATGGTCTTATATGTTTAATAGGGTTTGGCATAGTACATATGGTAGTATCTTCAAGGTTACTCTCACTTTTGGTTTTTAGACTGGTAACACTAGTAATATGAATGGGATTAAACATGCTGACAATATTGATAATGATCATTATATAAAGATCAATTGTTTATTTTTGTTTAGAAAGGATGTGGGGTGAATCATTATGGAATGGTTGCCTAATAATTTTCATCCTTCTATAATATGGGTTAGCCCCCCTATTTTGTGGCTACTTTCTACTATATCAAAAACTATGTAAAAAATTATAAATCAATAAAATCAACCAAAGCTTACACATTTCATTTCATATTAATATAACCCAAAAGAATTGTAGTTTTTATAGTCTTTAAAATTATTCATTGTGGAAAAAGATTAATAGCTATTTTAAAATTTATGTTCACTATAAAACTTATGTTTTATTGTATTGAAAATATAATTCTATTAACACTATCAATATCAATGGAATAGATATTTATTAAGGAAATGATTGAACATTAAAAACATATTGATAAAAATAAGGATAGAAAGAAGAAAAAAAATTGATGATGAAGAATAATAAAAATTAATTAATGTAATTGAAGATGATGATTATGGATATTGAAGTTGGAGGAAAAAGATTCCAAAAATTTAGTCAATTCAAGAAAAAATCATGAGGGTGAGCAATAATAATAAGGAGGAAAAGATCAAGGAAAGAAGTCAAAGATTACCTAAAGAGAAGGATGAGAAGGCTGAGAGGGTACAAAAAAAAAAAGTAAAATGGAAGCCACATCGAAAGAAATAAAGAATTAAAGTGACAAAAAATGAAGAGGATTACTTCATGTTGGGGATAGTGAAACAAATGAGCAAGTAGGGAGAAATATAAAAGAGGACAGAAAGTAAAGGATGAGTAAAGTGGCAATAGAGTGGGACCACATAGTCATAATAAAAGGGAAAGTGGGGGATTTTGGATAAAAGAGAAAGGGATTTAGTGTAAAAATTAAAGAAAGAATGATCAAGGAATGCATGGACACTATTTATTCTAAAATATCACTTGATTTGTATTGAATCAATCATTATGGTAGAAATCAAGATTATGATCATAAATCTCTTATTTATTGTGCACAAAGTATCATCACCTTTTCACTAGTTATTTTGTGAGTAAATAACTTCCCATCTAATTAGTAACATTAAATGTAAATAGTTGTAGGCATTAAATTTACAATTCAATACTAGAATAGAACCAATGAAGAAAAATATTGATAACTATGAAGAAATGTTAGTAATGTTTAATCAAATTATAATATTTAGAAAGGATTCATATTCTTAATTTCAACAAAGATTTGAACCTATATACAAAATATAACTTGGTAAAAGTTCATCCATGACCTAATCCATAATTACTATACAAAATGGCAAAAATTCTAAATAATGCAATTTTTATTATAAGAAGAGATAAATATAGAATTTTTAACCTCTTATGACTAGAGAGTGTCTATAATTAATAATAACTGTGCATGTTAGAAATAAGACACTTCCATTAGAGACTCGTCAAAATTTAAATTTTTTATTTTTAAATTATATTTGATCTTAGTAATAAGAATCAGCTCCTTCTTATCTTGATTATCTACAAAAATTTGATCTTGCCGAAATGAATCCTCTAAACTAACACAAATTATTAAATGAAATCCTAAACAAGGCACAAATTTTGTGCTCAATATTTTTTTTCTTCCACATAAGATCTCCATCATGTAGCTAGGGGCTTTGAAGTGTGCTAGGATTATTATTTTTAGAGATTAAGTGACACTGACAATAATTTTTGAGAGAATATTTCCTTACCAACCAATTCTTATGAAAGAAGTCGCATGTTATTTTGTCTTTAATTTTTAAATTATATTTGGATTACTAAAGAACTAGCATGTTTTTAATTATGTGACTTACTGCTACATATGAACCCCATCCTTGTTCACAAGAGATAGAGATGTAGAAGAGTGTCAAATGCTAGCATTAGAATAAGGAAATGGCTAGAGAAAATGCTAGACCTTAAGCTCAAAAATGGGTGATCCTACAATAATGGGTTCCATTTTTTGACCAATTTTGACAATGAAATCAATATTTTTGAAACAAACCTCACGTTCGAATGACTATATCTTTAAAACTATGAATAATTTTAAGATGACATAAACTACTGATTTGTAGTACTCTATTCTGACTTTGTAACCATGTTTTTTAATTTTTTAAAAAAAATTATTTATGTCAATTTTCTCTTCTCCTTCGAAAAGTGGTACATGTTAAAATTCAACATTTTTAAAGAGTGACAGTTTGTTTGACAAGCATAACTTTTTTTATAGAAAAGATAATGAGGTAATTCTTTCGGCATTGGATTTATAAGATCAATATCTAGAGGATGCATTTGGTTTGATTCAATTTGGTTGAATATTGTATAGTCTATGAAGTGACACCAATTGTAATTCAAACATACATTTGTTTTGACACAAATAACTTGAACTCAATTTATCATAAATCTAATTTTTTTTTTTTAATAGAAAGCTTTCCCAATAACCTATAGATATTTTACAAAATTTATTTGACCTAATTTACTAATTTTCTCAAAGTGTCAAAGTCAGTTGATGTTCAATCGGTAATGAACCTATAATGAGTTAAACTCATATTTGAAAGTATTAATTAATATAATATTTATTAAAATTATAGTCATTGGAAAGCTTTCTCTGAGTAGCACAAATTGGCATTTTTTTATTTTATAGTAAGAGATCAGTCATTTTTGAATTTTGGGTGTCAAAAGAGCCAATTTTATATTCGTAGTGAACATGTTTGATGGGTTTGCTATGAACATGTGTTCGTAGTGAACATACACAGTGAATTTTTCTGGCTACCTATACCTAATAAATGTACAATATGTTCACTGAAAACACTGTTATAGTACATGATCATTGCGAACGTGCTTAAATGTAGAAAGGATGGTCATTAAAAGATAAATCTAAGAGAGCAAATGAATTTATTTGAAATTTTCAATCTGATCATGCACTATTATTTTTGAATCTCTCAAACAATACACTTCTATAGATAATTACTTTTACAATCAAGTCAAAAAGTTATTTATTATAAAAAATTTGACCATGTATAAAATGAGAATAATTTATGTTAGATAATTTTAACATAATAATAATAACCTAAGAAATTCAAGCTAAATGAAATACATAGAATTTTCTCATTATCCATGAGAAACTTCTCGATAACTAAGAATTAAGTAGGATAAAGAGGAAATAATTAGGATATAATATAATTTTATCATGATTAAATTTATTTAAATATATAAAATAATAAAAATTGTGAGTAAATATAAAATAATACTTACATTGAAAAGACATAGCTAAGCCTGGATAGAGTTAATGCAAGGGCAACCATTGTACAAGGTCAATAATATTTCACCATAAAAAGGGGAACACTTGCCTTTTTTTAAACAAAATTAGTTCACTTTACCAAAGGGAAAACTTGTTTATTTTTTAAAATTTACAAAAAGCTATGCAAAGGAGACCAATTTGGTTGTTGGATAGAAACAACCCAATTTGTGTGAGTAGCCTTCCTACCACCTTTGATATAATGTAGGATAATGATTGACACCTCGACATGGACTGAAAGTGCTTTGAAAATCTTAGCTAAGTAAAATTGAGAGTTACCCCAGATATTATCATAGCATCTCGTAAAGTCATCCACCATTGCCAAACTATTAACGAAATGAACTAAGACCACTTGTTAAAACTTTTTACCAAAATATCAACTTCTTTCCTTCTTGAAATTTAGTGGATTATAGTTCTAGGACACTTTTCATAAATGTGTTTCTTTTATGGGATTTGTATCATACATGTCTTCCTTTTTATAGGATGTCTCAATTTTTAGAGGAATCTTCTTTTCAAAATATGCATAATTGATGTAGAAAAATGAAATATAAAACAATATATCACATCAACATAAGAGAAGAATAATTTCTAGAGTATATTACAAGAGAAGATATTTTTATTGAACTGGTATGAGCAATTACATTTCCTCTATATATAGAGGACATTTACAACTTCTAGAATCTAAAGTGATAAGAGTAAATTAAATTCTATTGTAGCCAACTCTACACATGGATGGTTGCATGAGAAAATGGAGATATAGTCCACCAATTCATTAGCAAATGTGTGGAATTAGTTTGTAACTAATAGCTATTTTAGTGGAGTCAACAGCTAGTACTGCAGTCCAACTATAGATGTGGGCAATAGAAAATTAGTTTAGGAACCAATTTTTTCCATCTAGAACACTTTAGACAATCTTGATCTTCCTAACATCCCCCCTTAAGATTGGCTAGAAGAATACAAAAGAGGGTTATAATAGTACATTAATACCCCTGCTTTAATGTTCACCTCAATCATGCCCAACATATCTAGTAACTTAAAAAATTTAGTCTCAAGCATACTCTTAGAAATATATTAGCTCTCTGATCTTCACTTGAACAAAATTGGAGGTTAAAAATACTTTCTTGAATAAGGTCTCTAATATTGTGAACATCAATCTCAGTGTGCTTTATTTTAGCATGGAAAATAGGATTATTGTTAACATGTATAGCACTTTTATTGTTATAATACAAAGTAGTAGCCAAACTCTTTGCAAAGATAAATAAGAGATGTTGAATCCAAACTACCTCTTTCCCTACTTCTTGTAGTAACTTTTTTATTACTCTGCCATGTAATTGGGTCTAATCCTATCTAAAAAATTAGCCCCCGTTAGATTGAAATATATATCCCAAAATTCTCTTTGCATCCATCCAATGACTTTCTTTGGGTTCCTACATAAATATGGATACCATATTTTCTCTTGATTAGGGTACAATAAATTGACTAACCTCTATAGTCCACCAATTTATTAGGAAATGTGTGGAATTAGTTTGTCACTAATAGCTATTTTAGTGGAGTCAAAAACTACTACTGTAGTCCAACTACAGATGTGAACAATAGAGAATTAGCTTAAGAACTAATTTTCTCCCATCTACAATTTTCTAGACAATCTTATTCTTCCTAAAAAGGCCCCTTAAGGTTGGCTAGAAGAATACAAAAGACGAAGAGAACATTAAATTACTAAATAAAAGAATACAAAGGATGAGGAGAATATCATATTACTATCCCCCCTTAATGTTCACCTTAATTATGTCCAACATATCATGTAACTTCAAAAATTTAGCCTCAAGAATGCCCAATAAATATATCTAATGTTTGATCTTCACTTGGACAAAATTGGAAGTTAACAATATTTGCTTAAACAAATCCTTGATATAGTGAAAATCAATCTCAATGTGCTTTGTTTTAACATGGAAAATAGTATTATTTGCAACGTGTATAGTACTTTGATTGCCACAGTATAAAGTAGTAGAAAACCTTTGTACTAAGCCAAGATCAAATGAAAGACATTGAATCCAAAATACCTCTTTTCCTACTTCCTTTTCTATTCTATATTCTGCTTCACATGAAGATAGTGATGTAGTTACTTGTTTTTTTTCTGCTCCATGTGATTGGGCCTAATCCAAGCTGAAAAAGATAACTTCTAGCAGATTTATTGTCATCAATATTTTCACCCCATTTCAAATCTATGAAGCCAATCAAAAAAGTTGAGGACTTGTAGTTATAATGTATTCCATAGTAAATGGTTTCACAAATATATTGTAAAGTCCTTTTTGTAGTTATCCAATGACTTTCTTTAGCTTCCTACATAAATCTAGATACCATATTTACTACAAAATAAATATGTAGTCTAGAATGAGATAGATAAACCAAGCTACCAACAAGTTTTCTATATAATGTAGGGTCTACTTTCTTGGATGTACATTCCTTAGTAATCTTAACTCCAAATTGGAAAAGAGTAGGATCTGGCTTGCATTCTAGCATTTTAAGTTTCTCTAAAAGATCCAAAGCATATTTTGTTTGAAAGATAAACAACCCATCATGAATCCTAGTAACTTGTAAGCTAAGAAAATAACTTCATTCATCAAGGTCACTCATAAAGAATGTCCATTTGAGATATAATTTTAAGTCATTGATTAGCCCAATATTTGATCTAGCTATGAGTAGATCATCTACATAAATTGTAACCATAATAATTTCATTTTGTAATTTCTTCACATAATGATTTAGCTCTACTTTACATTTTTGACCCCATGAAGTTGAAAAAACCTGTTAATCTTCTCATTGCATTCTCTTGGTGCTTGCTTGAGTCAATAATTTGACTTCTTTAATCTACAAACATGATTAGAATGTTTCTGATCTAGAAAACATGGGGGTTGATCCACATATATTTCTTCATATAAGTCCCCATTTAAGATAGTAATTTTGACATCCATTTGATAGAAATGCCACCCAAGACTTATAGCCAAAGATAAAATAAATCTAATTTATTTTAATTATAGGAGTAAATTTTTTTAAATTGAAAGCAACCAAAAAGGGGGTTGAGCCAAAGTAAAGGATGCTAAAAAATAGATAAATAAAAGGAATGTCCACAATTAACCAACCTTGCTTTTCACTTTTAAAAAAACCCACATTAATGTGTCTCAACTTTGACAAAGTAACTAAAAAATAGTATACAACTTAAAATATACAAACTTCATAATAACTAGAGTCCATAACATCGCCTTCAATAGAACCCACATAGGCTGAGTCTTGTAACCATAATCAAAAGAAAAATTGAAACATAAAAAAATTGTTGGAATTACTTTAGAATAATTGAGAGGGATGTTTTGGGGGGGGGAGGGTTGGTGGGTGAATTAGTTATCCAAGGTCCATGTGTATAAATAAAACTTTTCACAACTTAGTGAACCCATAAACATTCATACCCATGCATGCATCCATTATGCATTTACTAAAACTTGTATGTTACTGTCAAATCAATTTGTAGAAATGTAAACCATGAAAGGCAACACATTCATCAACACATTTGACACAATGATTTACCTAAAAACCCAATTTCGGAAAAACCACCAGTAACATGCTACTCCTTTTCACTCTTCTAAAGTGATGCCCTATGAAAGGCCAACCTTATTAAAGGTTACAATACACACTATTAAATGTGACCTGGTTAAGGGATATCAATCACCCTATTAAAAGTGAGCCTTGTTAGAGGACTTTAGGCCATTCACTTAGAATGCCATCCAGTTAAAGGATTTTCAAATGACTTTTAGGTCAACCTTAATCCAAAGGATTTACCCTAGACTGATATAATTGTGAGAGAGTAACAATAGAGCTTTGATCTTATACAATTTACAACTTCTCTTATAGATTATAGATCTCTATTCAATCCTCAATTCTACTTAGCCTTCATACTTTGTAACTCTGATAGCTTATTTACCCTTCAAGCATTCATCTTCTTTAGCCTTCTTGCTTAACATGCCATTGTAGACTCTTCTCTTAGGTCACTTGATGAAGAAAAACCCTTAATTCCTTCTCCTCCTTAGGTTCTCATAGATGACACCAACCTCTTTTGATTCATGACTAGACATTCCTATTAGATTGTGGTGACTGATCAGGAAAGTACTGTACATACTTCATAAATAGTGGGGTTCGGGGCATCGGCCCGAAAAAAAAAAATTTGGGAAGTAGCCGACATGGTAGCCGACATATTATGGCCAACATATGGCTGACATGTTATAACCCTAAAGTGGTTTAATACTTGTATAAAAAGGGCTTAGGGTTGGGTATTTTTTATATGTGGTGATACGAAATTGGTTCTTGCGGCGGTATTGAGCTGTAAGGGATTACGGATTGTAATCAGGTTGTAATCACTGGATTGTAATAAGATCGGACTTGCTATTTGGTGGACGTAGCCCAGGGATTGGGTGAACCACGTTAAATCTTGGTGCCTTGTGTTCATTTCTGTGTGTTCTATTATTTTCTGTTATTGGTTATATTTGCATGTAGTTTTTATTTCTATCCGTGGTTTATCCTAACAAGTGGTATCAGAGCAAGGTTGTCTTTCAGTTATCCTCTGCAGGAAAGTCTCACGGTTAAGTGGGAGTCTCACAATTGAGTGGGAGCGATGGTAGATGAGGGCAAGTTGAGGGTTGATAGGTTTAATGGGCAGAACTTCCAGTTATGGAAGATGCAAATGGAAGACTATTTATATCAGAAGGATTTATGGAAGCTGTTGGAAGGAAAGCCAAGAATCAGGGAACTATGTCAGAGGCTGAATGGGATCTTTTGGATAGAAAGGCACTCAGAAGCATTCGGTTATGCTTGGCACCATCAGTGGCATTTAATATTACAAAAGCAAAGACAACAGAAGATTTGATGAAAACCCTAGCGACATTGTATGAAAAGCCCTCCGCTTCAAATAAGGTATTTCTCATGAAGCGTTTATTTAATATGAAAATGGCAGAAGGTGGATCTGTTGCAGATTATTTAAATGAGTTTAATACTATTACTAGTCAATTATCTTCTGTGGGTATCAATTTTGATGAAGAAATTAGGGCTCTCTTGATTTTGTGTTCTTTGCCTGAAAGCTGGAATGGCTTGGTAATGGTGGTGAGTAATTCTGTTCCTGGATCTAGTACCCTAAAATATGATGATGTGATCAGTGTTATTTTAAGTGAGGAAACTCGTAGAAAATCCTCAGGTGGATCTACATCAGGAAGTGCTTTAAATGCACAAAGCAGGGGCAGAACGACTGAAAGAGGAAGTAACTCTGGAAATCGTGGGAAATCAAGAGGAAAGTGAAAGGGGAGGAGGTCTCAATCGAGAGGACCAAATGATTGCTGGTACTGTGGGAAACCAGGGCACAAAAAGAAAGATTGCTGGACTCGAAAGAAAAATGAAGGAGATAAATCAGATGGAGACAAAGAGGCAAATGTGGTAAGTAACAAATCTGAAGAGGATGCTTTGCTTCTGTCTTTAGAGAGTGTTGATGATTCATGGGTTTTAGATTTTGGTGCTTCTTTTCATGCTACACCTCATAGAGGTTATTTCATTGATTATGTCCAAGGGGATTTTGGGCTTGTTTATTTGGAGGATAATGAACTCTGTCAGATTGTTGGAAAGGGAAAAATTAAGATTAAGTTGCAGAATGGGAATCATTGGCTACTACATGAGGTAAGACATGTTCCAAAACTAAGTATAAATTTAATTTCAGCAGGGCAACTCGGTGATGCGGGTTGTGTAGTTACTTTTAATGATAAAAATTGGAAGGTTTCAAAAGGTTCCCTTGTAGTAGAAAAAGGTGTGAAAGTAGGCACCTTATATCTTTGTACAGGTCATATTGTTCCTTCTACTTTGATTGTTTCAGAGAAAAATGAATATTTAGGAACAATTACTGCAGTTGAGCAGGGAGAACAAATAGTTGCTATAGATTCTGATACAGTGCTGTGGCACAATAGACTTGGGCACATGAGTGAGAAAGGTATGAAAGTACTTCATTCAAGGAAAGTTTTACCAGGTCTAAAATGTGTGAATATGGATTTTTGTGAAAGTTGTGTGTATGGAAAACAAAAGAGAGTGAGTTTTGTAAAGACAGGGAAGGAAAACAAAAAGGAGAAATTAGAGCTTGTGCATACAGATGTATGGGGACTAGATCAGGTATCTTCCCTTGGTGGCTCTCATTATTATGTTACATTTATTGATGACGCAACTAGAAAAGTATGGGTTTATTTCCTTAGACAGAAATCTGATGTATTTCAAACTTTTAAGAAATGGAAATGCTTGGTTGAAAATGAGACTGGTAAGAAATTAAAATGTCTCATATCTGATAATGGTGGTGAGTATTGCAGTCATGAATTTGAAGATTATTGCTCCACTAATGGTATTCGTAGACAAAAAAATATTCCAAGGACTCCACAGGAAAATGGAGTGGCTGAACGCATGAACAGGACTATAATGGAGCGCGCAAGGAGCATGAGGTTGCATGCTGGGTTGCCCTTACACATGTGGGAGGAGGCTATCAATACTGCAGTATATTTGATTAATAGAGGTCCCTCTACTAATTTGGGCTGTGGTATTCTAGAGGAAGCATGGACTGGTAAGAAGGTGAGTTATTCTTTTCTCAAAACCTTCAGTTGTAAAGCTTTTGCTCATATAGACTCTGAAAATAGAACCAAGCTAGAAGCTAAATCAAAGAAATGTGTCTTTGTTGGATATGGCATTAATGAATTTGGCTATAGGCTTTGGGATTTTGAAAATCATAAAATTATAAGAATTCGGGATGTCATATTCAATGAAAAAGTGTTGTACAAAGATCTGTTGCAGCAACATGAGAAGAAAGAAGATGATTATGTAGTGCTGGATGATACTCCAAAAGCTGATGTTCCAGCCATTCCTCATGATGTGCAACAATTGCAACAACAAATACCACACACACCAGTGAATGTTAGATGGTCAACAAGGCAAATTAGACCTCCACAAAGGTTTTCTCCCTCTTTGTATTCTATTTTACTTACTGATGCTGGTGAACCTAAAAGTTATGATGAAGCTGTGCAGGTGGATACTAAGATTCAGTGGGAGTCTGCAATGAAAGATGAAATGGACTCTTTGCTGAAAAATAAGACATGGGATTTGTGCAAGTTGCCTGCAGGTAAAAAGGCTTTACAGAATAAATGGGTTTATAGGTTGAAAGAAGAGGAAGGAGGTAAGAAAAGATTTAAGGCCAGGTTAGTTGTAAAAGGATTTGCACAGAAAAAGGGAATTGATTTTGATGAGATATTTTCTCCTGTTGTTAAAATGACTTCTATTCGTACTGTTTTAAGTCTTGTGGCTACTAAAGATTTGCATTTAGAGCAGATGGATGTTAAAATAGCCTTTCTTCATGGCGATTTGGATGAAGAAATATATATGGCTCAGCCACAGGGTTTTGAGGTCAAAGGTAAGACGAACTTAGTGTGCAAATTGAAGAAAAGTTTATATGGCTTAAAGCAAGCACCTCGGCAATGGTATCTAAAATTTGACAGTTTTATGCATGAGCATGGATATAATAGGTGTCATTCAGATTACTGTGTTTATTTTAAGAGGTTGGATGATGATAGCTACATTATTTTATGTTTATATGTTGATGATATGCTTATAGTTGGGTCTAACATGGATCATATTAAGGGGCTGAAATGCCAATTAGCACATGCATTTGCTATGAAGGATTTGGGGGCAGCAAAACAAATCCTTGGTATGAAGATTTGCAGAGATAGGAAGAATAGAACATTGATGCTATCTCAAGCTGATTATGTTGAGAAGGTGTTGCAACGTTTCTCTATGGAGAATGCTAAAGCTGTCAGCACACCTTTACCTGGTCATTTGAAATTGACTAAGGAGATGTGTCCCAAGACACAGGAAGAGGAGGATAAGATGTCCAAGGTACCCTATGCTTCAGCTGTAGGAAGTTTTATGTATGCTATGGTATGCACTAGGCCAGATATTGCACATGCAGTGGGAGTCATTAGCAGGTATATGAGTCATCCAGGATTTGAGCATTGGAATGCTGTCAAGTGGATTCTCAGATATTTGAGAGGAACATCCAATAAGTGTTTACACTTTGGGGGCTCTACTACTGATTTACAGAGCTATGTTGACTCAGATTTGGCTGGGGATATTGATACCAGGCGGAGTACTGCAGGTTATGTCTTTACTGTTGGTGGGGCAGCCGTGAGCTGGGTTTCTAGGCTACAGAAGATTAATGCTCTCTCCACAATAGAGGTAGAGTATATTGCTGCTACAGAGGTAGCCAAAGAGATGATATGGCTTCAGTTCTTCTTGGAAGAATTGGGACATCCTCAGAAGGATAATTATTTGTTCACAGATAGTCAGAGTGCCATTCATCTTGCTAAGAATTCAGCTCTACATTCTAAGACCAAACACATATAGTTGCGGTACCATTTCATTCGGTCAGTTTTGGAGGATGGACAGTTAAAGCTAGAGAAGATACATACCAATGAAAATCCAGTAGATATGTTAACAAAGGTTGTCACAAGGGAGAAGCTGAACTCCTCTTCAGCTTCAGTCGGTCTTTTAGACTAAATGTGAATAAAAGAACAACAGAGTCCAGGGTGGTTTGATCCAGTGGGAGCCCCATGCGGTAGTTGTATTGCTACAGGATCAGTCTCCAAGTGGGAGATTTTTGTTTAGTGTGGAGCCTGATCAGTCCCCAAGTGGGAGATTGTTAGATTGTGGTGACTGATCAGGAAAGTACTGTACATACTTCATAAATAGTGGGGTTCGGGGCATCGGCCCGGAAAAATTTTTTTTGGGAAGTAGCTGACATGGTAGCCGACATATTATGGCCGACATATGGCCGACATGTTATAACCCTAAAGCGGTTTAATACTTGTATAAAAAGGGCTTAGGGTTGGGTATTTTTTATATGTGGTGATACGAAATTGGTTCTTGCGGTGGTATTGAGCTGTAAGGGATTACGGATTGTAATCAGGTTGTAATCACTGGATTGTAATAAGATCGGACTTGCTGTTTGGTGGACGTAGCCCAGGGATTGGGTGAACCACATTAAATCTTGATGCCTTGTGTTCATTTCTGTGTGTTCTATTATTTTTTGTTATTGGTTATATTTGCATGTAGTTTTTATTTCTGTCCATGGTTTATCCTAACAATTCCCATAAATAGGAAATTATAATATTTTCTTGCTTATTATCCATCATCCAAATTAGGGTTTTTGGATGGATTAGGTAGGATACAATGCATCTACCCCATATCTTGTCTTTTCTAGAAACTTCTCCTAGAATACATTTAAATTTTCCTAAAAATGGTTTACATCAAATTCTGTGCCACCAACTCATCAATCTTATCTTCCTCTTGGTTCACAAGTTTCAAGAAAACAAACTTGTTAGCTTAGATTCAAAAAATCTTCGATACTTAACATAATGCAGCAGCTTAGCATTATCAATCTTCTAATTCTCCAGACATATTGTGTTGCTTAGCATCAACTATAAAATCACTCAACATCAACTAAAGTTTATTGATGCTCTGCATCAGCTAAACTTTACTCGACATCAACTATTTTGCTCGGCATCCACTAGAATTTTCTTTCACTCAGCTCTAACTGATTTTCTACTCGACTTGCAATCATTTTGGTTGGCAACTACTATCCACTCAGTCAAGCTTGGTAGACAAACTTTGTTTAACTTGTTCTTGTAAACTTTCTAACTGTAGCTAGCCATTTTGCAAGCTTAAGTAGATCATCAATACATCATGTTATCACTATCTTAACTGATCCTTGTACTTCATTACATAATCACATCTCAACCTTTCCTCTAAGTGCTATTGTTACCTCTTATTGATCAAATCCTCTTCATCAATAAACTAAGTGATAGTACTTGAATCTTATAAGTAGTTTTCTTAATAGAAAATAGCAAATTTGACATTAGTGACAAAACAATGATTAAAATACATAAGTCTTCTTCAACAATCTCCCTCCTTGCACTCTCTCTTATCAATGATCTTTTCAATTATATTTGAACAAAAAGTAAGTACTAATTCTTCTTGTTCTTCTCCTTTCCATTTGGCTTGTCTATTAGTATTTGGAGCCAATCATCATATAGGAAGATGTAAAGTGAGCCTACGGTGTCCACCTACACCACAAAAGTAAGGCCTTCCTTCTATATGTGTACTAAGTTGAGGGTGAAGGTTGCTAATTACATCAGCCTCATAGTAAACCTAGTGATGTCATCAAAACTCTTCTCAATGATCTCCTACCTTTCTTCTAGCTTCATCACATTCCTATAAATGATCCCTAGATCATTATTTTGAATAGACATAGATGGGGGCCAAGGAGTGTCCTTCTCAGGGATATGATCACCTTTTCCTGTAGCACGTTGGGGGTAGGTGATGGTCTCCCCCCTCTCAACCTATCACATATTAGGGGAATTATTTTTCTGAGTATTAGAAACATGGGAAGGGAGGTGGCCTACGTGACTCTGATCCTCATCCTTTCACTCACTAATAGTTTCCTCCTCCTCCTCTGTAACATGTTTCCATCGGCAGCTCTTGTTCTATTTTTTTAAAGGTGGTTTTTATTTTCCACTATCAATGGAGTCCAAACTAGGGGAACTTTCCATTTTAGGTATAGAGTCCACATTAACCCTCTTCTTGTTGATCCTCATGGACCTTCTCCTAGACTACCTTTAAGTTCAACATCTAAGTCCAAAATATGGATTTTTTTTCTATTTTTATTTGTTTAAGGATGGTAGACTTTTGGGTTTTATCTTCAAGAGTGAACATAATTGTTGGAAATATTCTTAAATAGGCTAAGTTAATGAGAGGAGAGGGGAAAATTAGTAACTTCTAAAACTTCTAGAATTTGAACCCTTAATCCAACAGTCCAATTAGCATTTAATCCTTCACATATAATATGATCTAATTGTATGCATAAGAAACTAAAAATATGAAAGCTTTCATAACACTTTGACACAAAGTTTTGGTGATCAAGAAACCTTCCAAATAGAAAGTAAAAATGGGGTGGAGATGATACCCACAAGCTTTAGTAGTGTAGTATAAATTTGGCCATTAAGGCTTACATTGATCACTTCTGATGATTTTCTCAGTTAGGAGCAATAAGGACTACTAGGTCCACCTTGTGAAAGGATTTACAAACATACAATGGAGTATGCACTTAGTAAAGAGATTTACAAAAGATTCTTAGGTCTACCCTATTAAAGAATTGGACTGATCCACTGATTAGGATGAAACAATAGTTGATCTCTGATCTACAACTTGGTTTCCTAAATGAGATTCCTTTAAGTGTACAAATCACCTTGCTATGATAGATGAATCTTCACTACTCCTTATACTATTGTAGCCTTTGTAATTCTCACTTTCTAATTTTCTCTTAAGATTATATATGCATCATTTCTTCACACATTGGATCTGATACAATACACTACATATATACCAATCCAATTATACAAATTACAAAGTTAGACACTATACAATTTTTCACAAATATTACAAAGTCGGCTCAAGTGTAGACACTCAAGCTCTAAAGACTGACTTGGTAAAGTTCTGATACTCAGCATCCATTGTCAATGCTTGGCATCATCATACACTTGGTAGATGTAGAAGCTCAATCCATACTAATCACTTTCAAGTAGTCTTGAACTCGGTCTACACTGATGACTCAATAGATACTATGAAACTAGTCATATAAAATCAATCACTTGTTTATCTCTGCATAGCTCAGAAAACACAATCACCTCGAGCTTTTTATAAACTGACTGACTTGGTTAACACTAATTAGCTTGATTAACATTGGACTTGCATTACATAAACTGTGAACTTGGTAAACATTGCATAGCTTAGTTTTCACTGGTAAACTCAACATACACTGAGATGCATGGTTTACACTGCCGATCTTCACTATAATTGTAACTACTTGGTAAACACTAGAATTTGTCCAAAGGACTTGGTAGCAACTGTAGAACTTGGTGACAATTGGAATGCTTTGCAAACACTGTTAACTGTACAATAAGTTTTGTAGATACTTACAATTTGAGTAAGTGTATGTCACTAATAAAAAACTTGACTAATATGTCAACAATCTCCCCCTTTGTCATTAGTGACAAAAAAAATTATCAGCCAAATCTAAATTTAAAAATTTTCATGCATACCTTTATCCATCACTTAGTGGTTCTTAGCTTGGTAGAGTATATTATTTTTGAGATTTTTCAAAATTGGTTTTATAAGATAAATATATCTATACATAGTAAGGTTTTTTCATAAAGTATATTATACATCTTCTTGCTATATACAACATATAATTATTGTACATATCTTTCTCCCTCATTGATTTTACAACTTATTACATTTTCTCCCCCATAGCTTTTTACATCTATCTCCTCCTATACATCTTTCTCATATCTTCTTATTCATAGTATATACTCCCCCTATAAAAATATATTTCTCCCCTTTTTGACATTAATGCCAAAGATTTATTCTATTCATTTACATGTTAATGCCAAAATGAGATAAAAATTCTAAATGTACCTTGAGTATGATTGCCAAAACTTGTCTCAGTCCTCTTGCAAGACCTTACTTTTGTGTAGTGCAATTTGCACTTCTGCAGATAACTCTATCATATGGTCTACTATGGAGAAGTTATTGTCATGGATGAGAGTTTTAGAATGTGCAATGTGTTTCTCTAGTGCATCCATGTTGGGAAGAATCATATTTTGTATATCTACTAATGCAAATCTGATCCTTGCTCCTTCTCTAAGCAAGTCTGCTTGCATATCTATCAAAAATCTTATCTTCTTGAAGTGTACAGAACTTGAACTAGGGTCAAGCTGCAACTACTAAGTGCTTTCCTTAAGGTCTTCATCTATCTTGGATAATTTTTCCTTTATTTCCTCAAGGTAAAATTAAAAACATGACATAGCTTACCAAAAAGTGATGATACATTTGTACAAGATATTTCTAGAGAGCCCAAAATTGTAGAAAGTTCTACTTGAGAGATGCCTATTTGTTGAACAATCTACTCCAACACTTTATTTTTAAATTTCTTCTCTGCCTTTTGTAATAACTTATCCTTCCCATCAATATCTTCATTGAACTTTAGAACTACCTCTACTAACTGATACAAAATTAGTTGTGAAGAATCAATGTCTACACCTATAGCATCTGCTAAAATATTCTTTGCATCCTCAATAATTTTAAATTCTTTATCCCTTTCCTCTCTTAACATCTGTTGTTTGGCTTTCTTCTGGAGGAGTTCACCAAATGTCTACATTTGGTCTAGAGTGAGCTTGGAAATGTCCCAATTTGGGATTTCAATTTCCTCATCTAGGTCTATTTCTTCCTCCATGTCTTTTCCTTTACCCAAAATTTGTTTGCTTCATTGAGCCTTGGTCTCAACTGTCCTTGCACTTATTGCTTGTGTACCTGGAATAGAAATAATAGTAGACACACTAGAAATAGCTGGAAAAATTGATACTTCACTTATTGAAGGAATACTAATAGAAATACCTGAAGAAATCAAAATTAATATGGCAATCACAGATGTGTCCAAAACTATTGTGTTCAAAATTGATGTATTCAAAATTGATGTATTCAAAATTGATGTAGCCAACTCAATAGAAGAGGGAAGAGTCTGCAACTTAGTAGATGAAGTGGAGGTCACTTTAGTCAATGATGTGCTGAGCTGAATTGGAGCAAGGAGTGATTGAACATTTGTATTCACATTGGTAGTCCCTATCAATCCTACTAAGGTTGTCTTTTCCCTTGATGTTGTCAATAACTTGCTTGGAGAATGAGGAAACTAGGCAATAACTATTGTAGCAATCTTGACTAGATCAATTTCCTCATCATTTTGCTTTTGTTCCTCAGTAGCCTCTTGCTCTTGTTCCTCTTCATCATCAATGTTGTCAAAATGAGTTACTTCTTCAACATTTTCCTCTTCATCTTTCTCCTCTTTATCATCATCATCATCATATTTTAATTCAACAGGAAAATCACTTAGTATATGTAAAAGATAGACATTTTTCCATGTGTTTGTTGCATTCCTTACAACATGCTCAATGTATTTTATCAAAACTAAACAAGTATCAAACTGTAGAGTTCATTTCTCTCATTTTTCTTTAGAGATTCCACAATGTCTTTGTCTATTAAGCTCAGTAAAAGATGCTATAGGGTTTTCCCATAGATATCCTTTATATCTTGCATGGCAAATTCCCATCTTGGCTTAATGTTATTCAACAAAATATTAGGAAGCTATGAAGTAAGCTAGTCTGGTGAGTATTTCCACTTACCCATTTTGTTCATCACCAGGTCTTTAATCTACTTCTTTTATTCCTCAAACCTAGTTTCATACTTTAATGCTTTAAAATATGTTATACATACTCCTTCCTGTAGTTCTTTCAATCTATCTTGGAAGGTGGGTGGGGGTTTCCTGAATATTATATCTCCTCCTTCCTTATTAGCTTTCTTTCTTGATCTCTTGGTAAACATAGTAGTGGATGGCTTGGTACTAATTACCTTCCCCTTTTTCTTTAATGGTTCCTCTTCCTCTAATTCTTCTTCATCCTTTGCCTCTTCATCCTCACCTTTTCCCTTAGTCAACAAGAGATTAGAACTTGTTTTTAGTTTAGCAATTATTTTCTTTTCTTTGTTAACTGCCTGAGGGAGCTTGATCTCCAGTTCTATTCTAGCTTTAGGTACATCATAGGTGCCAAAATATGTAGCCTTAGGATCAACTACTTCATTAACAATTGCCTCAATGATGTCTTTAGTTTCATCAATATTAACCTCATATCTAAGAGGTTTCACCCATGCTATTCTAGGCCTAACTGCCTGAATATATACTTTATCACTATCTACCATGAAACATATATCATCCATGTAATATTCAACAAGTTTCTTTGGAATTTTCTATCTATTATTCATTTCCTCTCTAAATGCTTCAAAATAGTTATCCATAATACTATTACAATTCACACCCATCTCAACAATAAACTTGTTGATCTGATATAGAATTGGCACATCTTTTCTCCACACAACAAAGCCTTTTGAAGGGAAGAATTTTTGAACATAAAAGAATAGGCATATTAATAGGGATCCAAACTTACACAAGTTATTCTTTGATTTCCTAATGCTTTCCATGTTCTTGTTGAGCTATTTCAACATAATCTTAGCAAGGTCAAAAGATAGATTGTTCTTCACTACCTTGTATGCAAGGTCAATTGCTTCACACAACACATTATTTAGCCTGCTCAAGCTGTAAATCTTGTGTACAATGATATGGATGCCAAACTTCAATTCCACATCAATGACACTACTTATTTTCATGCCTCTACCATCCTATTATGCTAGGGTTTTCTTTTCAAGTTCAGCTCGACCTAGGGTTTTTTTCATCTTAAATTTGGCCAACATTGGGAGACTAGTAATTCAATGAATCATCTTCTTTATGATCAATACCAGTTGCTCCAACTACAACTACCCGTTATGCACCTAACTAAGGATAAACCTAATCCATTTTACTTGAAATTTGTGGGGCATATGAGGGATGTGACTTAACCCTTTAGTTTCTAGGTGTTGGTGCTTGGGTTTCAAAACTTCATTTACACATAGTTTGTCTAGGGCATCATCCATATCTAAAGTGCCAATCTCTTGAATAACACATTTAAAGTGAGTTCGGATATCATTGATCAAAAATACCTTTGGAGGGATTTGTGACTATACTCCACTCAGATCTAGGTTTTCCATGATTGCAGGGGTGAGCTTGAAGTCCAGTGCCTTCCATTTACCATGAACTAGCATGTTTGAACCTCACTTTTCCTTGTTGCTACTAGATGTAATCTTCACCCAGTAGGGTTTGAGAGAATTCAAAAACTTTTGCTCACAATTCACTCAAATCACTTGGATGCTTTGAAGATCACACTTCACAATAGCTCTAAAAAAATTAATAGTAAAAATGACTTTCATTCCATTCCTTTTATCAAATTTCACCATAAATTCTTAGTACGAAAGTTAGATTGATTGACATCATGTTGACAAACTATCATATACTTCACTTGCATTGATTACTTGGTAGAGACTTCCATTACTCAGTAACCTTATAAAATTCTAGTTACTCTCTACCTCACTCAGTGGAGTCTATGACCAGACCTCAGTTGGTAAGGAAAGTAACTTGATATTAGTTGGTACCCCTTTTTTCTTCAGCGATCCCTTTGTATCTTGAATACAAATATGGATCCTTTTGACTTTTCAACTAGAACTAATTTGGTTGTCTTCTTTGATAGCCTAGTTCTAGTTCTCCCTTGAGAACTTAAGTAGAAATGGTAGAGTCACCCAATTCTTGAGTGACTTAATCACCATTTCTTGGACTTCCATTCTTGGTAGACTTTGGAACCCATTGTTGTCTCATTTTTTTTAGATGTTATCATCTTTTGCCTTCTCATCTTCAATTCTACCTGTATTCATGCAGTTTTTGGCAAGATGACCAAGCTCTATACAAATGAAACATCTTTTAGTAGTATCTCTTTTGCTCAAATGATATTTTACACAATTTATTCCAATGTGTCCAATCTCTCCATAGTAATGACATCTACACCAAGTGTTGTAGTCCCAACAAAATATTGCTTTCACAATTTGCTCTGTTGGATTCAATAGCTTGGTTTTGCATTCTAATGACTTGTGTCCATGTCTCTTCCATTTGTGACATTTTCCTTCAAATCTTGGTTTCTCTTTGCATTCATTAGTGTTATGACCACATTGATTGCAATTGTAGCATTTTCTATTAAATTTTGCTTTTCCAATGCTCCAACATTTGTTTGATGTATGACCTATCTTACCACAGTGATTGCAAGTAGGTCTTTGAGTCTTTTGAGCTCCTTGCTTGGATGATTCTCCTTCTTATGTATATCCAATTCCTACTTTTTGTTTTTTCCTATAGATATTATTCTCATTCAATTGATTCATGTCTACTTGGGATTTCATCATTCTTTCATTGATTTTTCTTTCAGAGTTTAGATCATTTTGTAATCTTTCATTTTTAGATCCTAGGCTCATGATTTCTTCATTTGCATTGGAGAGATGATCAATGAGGTCTTCTTTCTAAAGGGATTTGTATTTGATTTCATTTTTCTTTCCTTCTATCTCTTTTCTTATCTTGTTCTTCTACTCTATGACTTCACATAGCCTTATTGACTAAATTTATTGTTCCCTTCTTCTTTTTCTTACTTCTTCGTACATGGAACCATTCTTTTCTAGGAGTTCTTTGATTGCTTCATTGGCTTCATCTTGATTACTTGAATGAAGGTCTTCAACCATTTCTTCAATGTAGAGATGATCATTCATTTGAATTGCAAGCTCTTTTCTTCTTTTCAAGGATTGAGAGAGTTGTTCTTTTGCTTTCTTGTGTTGGGCAATAGTTATTTCCAAATCTAGATTTTCATTGTCAATAGCTTTGTCAAGTCTGAATATCTCCATGGTTTTGATCTTTTCTCAAGCTATTAAACTTTCTTCTGAGAACCACAATGCTCTAATACCAATTGTTGGAAATATTCTTAACTAGGCTAAGTTACTGAGAGGAGAGGGGTGAATCAGTAACTTCTAAAACTTCTAGAATTTTAATGCTTAATCCAATAGTCCAATTAGCATTAAATCCTTCACATATAATATGATCTAATTGTATGCATCAGAAACTGAAAATATGAGAGCATTCATAACACTTTGACACAAACATTTGGTGACCCAAAAACCTTCCAAATATAAAGTAAAACTGGGGTGGGGATGATATCCACAAGATTTAGTACAGTAGTTTAAAGTTGGCTTGTTAAGGCTTACATTGATCACTTCTTATGATCTATGCTATTAAGAGCAATAAGGACTACTAGGTCCACCTTGTGAAAGGATTTACAAACATACAATGAAGTATGCACTCGGTAAAGAGATTTATAAAACACTGTTAGGTATAGCTTGTTAAAGGACTTGACTAATCCACCTATAAGGATGAAATAGTAGTTGATCTCTGATTTGCAACTTGGTTTTCTAAATGAGATTCCTTTAAGTGTACAAATCACCTTGTTGTAATAGATGAATCTTTGCTACTCCTTATACTATTGTAGCCTTTGTAATTTGTACTTTTTTCTTTTCTCTTAAGATTATAAATGCATCATTTCTTCACACATTGGATGTGATACAATACACTACATATATACCAATCCAATTATACAAATTACAAAGTTGGCCACTATACAAGTTTACACAAATATTACAAAATCGGCTCAAGAGTAGACACTTGGTCTCTAAAGATTGACTTTGTGAAGTTATGATACTCGGCATCCATTGTCAATGCTCAGCATCTTCATGCACTCAGTAGATGCAAAAGCTTGGTCCATATTGATCACTTTCAAGTAGTCTTGAACTCAGTCTGCATTGATGGCTTGATAGATAATGTGAAACTCGTCATATAAACTACATCATTTGTTTACCTCTACATAGCTCGTCAAACACTATCACCTCAAGTGCAGTATAAACTGAGTCACTTGGTTAAGACTAAGTAGTTTGGTTAACACTAGACATGCATCACATAAACTATGAACTCGGTAAGCACTGCACAACTTGGTTTGCACTAGTAAACTTAGCATACATTGAGATGTATGGTTTACACTGTTGATCTTCACTATAACTTTAACTGCTTGGTAAACACTAGAATTTGTCCAAAGGACTGGGTAGCAATTGTAGAACTTGGTGACAACTGAAATGTTTTGAAAACACTACTAACTATAAAAGAAGCTCGATAGATACTTACAATCTAAATAAGTGTACGTCACTAATAACAAACTTGACTGATATGTCAAGAATAAGCTCAGTAGAGTCTTGAGGGGTAGAGGTAAATAGGGTCGAGTTAGGAAGGACCACTTGAACATTTATGTATGGGGAAGAAGTTCTTATGGAAATCATATAATTTAAACATAACGGCCTGGTGTGGAACATATTAGGGATTCCCTTTTTTTATCTTCTCCCTAACCCTAAAATTAGTGTCCTTCATAGAATGCAGAAGAAAAAATGGAAAGGATATGAGATCTTGGTAACATAAATGATTTAAAATGGGGAAATGGTAGTAATAGAAGATCTAAAACCTACCCTTAAGATTAATATATCTCATAATAGTATAACATACCTCCTTCCTAGGATCCAAAAGCTCCATTCTGACAAAACCACCATAATCATGCATAAGGCTTTCAGTAGGTTAGAAATTTTTCTAAGGCTTACTTCATCAGTTACATGGGTTTTTTTCTTCCATTTTCTACCTTCCAAACATAGGATAAAATTTTTCTTCATAATCAAAACCCTCATTTTTATTATATCCTTTAGCATCCAATCTAGCCTTGAATTTTTCTATATTAACATTTGATCAAAAAATATCGGTAAATCCACTTGCTACAAATAACATTTTTGCCTCTCGGTTGGGGTACAAGTTCCCAAGTTTTATTTTCTATTAATGCAATATATTCTTCCTTTATGGCTTTCTTCCATTATTTATTTCCTCGAGCTTCTTCATATGATTTTGAGTCATTTACTTGTAATGCTTTAGCCATGAAACTACAACCACTCCTTCCTTGAATCTTTAAACATTTCCCGTATATTTCTTCAATACTCTTTGTCTTTTGTCTAGATATGAAAACATCTCCTTCATCATCATTACCTAAAAGTAAAGGATATACTCGTTCACATAAATTACTATGAATGAGTTGTAATGGGTGATTGGATCTTCGTACTCTTCTTGAGTCAAAAGGATCTTTATGATGTTTACCTAGTGCACATCCTTCACAAACTCCTTTTGGTAGTGAAATTTTTGTTACTTCTCTAACTCTATCCATTCTAACCATATCTTGTAATTTTTTATAATTTATATGTAAAAATCTATCATTCCAAAGTAATCAACTTGAGAAATATAAGCATAAGAGTGCGTAAATTCATTATCAATAGATCCCACAAAATTAAATAGACTCTCTTCATGATCAACTCTACCAATAGAAATTATGTTGCTTGGGGTAATTTATCTCTAATAATAACTTGATCAGTGGTAATAAAAAACTCATATCTAGCTTGAACTAATTTGTATACTAAAATAATATTCACCCCTAATCATTCAACTAACCAAACATTTTTCAAAGAGTCATTCATGAAATGATGCCCCTAAATCTAAAATCCACTCTTTAATTGAATCTGAAGCAAAGCCTTAACATTACATTTGATTTTAGGTGTAGCAATAATTGCCTCCTTCCTTATTTTCTCTTGCCTCTTTTTGGAGCTAGTACACATATATGTATATCCTTCTTTCTATACTTAAACCTTTCTTGTTTGGGCTTGAAGTGCTGCCTTTCATTGTCCTTCCTTTCAAAAAAAAAATTCTCCATGTGATTTTCACCACCACAATACCTGCAAATAATAGTTTTTCTTCCATCTTGTTTTTTGCACCGAAGAAGTTGATGAAAGATCAACCCCACAACTCCCAAGAATCACCTACATGCAAACACCTTTTATAGAAGATAGAAGCAAAAATCTATGGAGGTGGGAATTGTTAGATCCATAGATGAGACATTGTTGATGAGAAAAAAGATAGATTGCTATTATCAAATGTGAATTTATCTCAATTCTCAATTCTCAATTGAATGTTTACAATAACATATCATCGTTATAAAGGAGATCGAAACCCTAAAAAGGTATAACCTAGGTAGCATCATAATAATTAATAAAAGAATTAATTATAAGATGCCTAAAGTTTAGCTTAAGCAACTAGAGCTAATTAGGAAATATCTAATTACTCTGACACCGCCTTAAGATAAACCTAGGAAGTAGCTAAAATATTACAAACTACTACTGAAATTAGAATTAGGTCTTGGCAAGCAAGGCTTGATGAGGTATCCAAGCACAACCAAATCTTTGAAAAGAGGAGAAATAGAAAAAACCCTAGTCCAAAATGAGATGGAAATAATGTTGAAAATAAACTAGTGAAGGACTGAAGAAGCCTCCAAACTAGGTAATGTCCCACAAGATAGGAACAAAAGATCATCATGAAGAACATCCCTAAAGCATGTAGAAGCTACAAAGCTCTGTCAAAAGTAATGGTTGATCTGAAGAACCTCCACTGAAATAGAACCTGACCAAGTAGAGAAGATTCTAATCTCCATCGAATCAAGAGGTACACAAAGGAAAACAACTAAACTCAAAGATATAGATGGTATGAAACACCAAAGCCTGAAGACCTAATCAATCGAACCTAGGAAGCATGAGAAACAACAAAAGAACCCCCTAATGTAGACAAGGGTAAGGTGACAAGTAACTAGAAAAGTAGGCCAAAAGAACTATATGTCAAGGAATCATGATCAAGATGCACAAAAAAGTACATATGTGTATACTAAGGTAATCAATCTCAAACACATCATGAGGCTAGTGTCATAGAAGGGACACTCACTAGACAAAGGAAGATGGAAAACAAAGGCAAAACATCAACCCCCGATGGAACTTTATCATGTGTTTGCAAAAATGCATACAAGGATGTCTAAATAGACTAGAAGAGATGTAAGACTAATACAATAGATAGTACAAGTCATAAAAAATCATCTAAAACAATAAAATCGAACCCCAAACCTAAAACAATCAAGATGTCCATCAGAATGCAGAAAAGAAAAAAAACAAAATGGGATGTGCTTGGAGTAGAACCTGGAAAATAGAAAGTCTCGAAATATGTCTCTCGGAGTGAAAAAATAGAACTTCTAAATTTGATAGCCAAAACAAGCCACCAATCAACATCAAAAATCTAAATAAATTGCACCATCATGACAGACTCGAAAACAGCTTTCTAGTGCTTCTTTTAGATCAAAAGTAGAGTCCAGATGAGAAAATTATGGCCAAAAAAGTGTTGGAAAAGTGGAAAAAGAATTTTACCTTGGGACCTATGCAAAAAAGTCCCAAAAAGTGTGTCCACCAGTTCTAAAAATTATCTCGAGAAGCATGTCAATTCTAAACAAAAATTGTCTCAATTTGTGTGCCCAAAAATCTCGATTCATGTGAAAAAAATCTCAATTTTTGTACCAAAAATCACAAAATTACCACCTCAAGAAACAAACCAAAAATCTTGATTTTTGAGAAAAAATCTTGATTTGCAAACAATAATTAGAAAATCATCACCTCAGGAAACATGTCAAAAAATTATGATTTTCAAACAAAAAAATCTTAATTTGTGTGTCAAAAATTTAGAAAAGTGCTACCTTGGGAAATATGTCAAAAAATCAAAATATCACCACCTCAAGAATCATGCCAAATCTAGGAGTAAAATATTTTAGCCTCAAATTCCAACTGTGTCCAAATTGGACAAATTTTATATGAAAATAGTGGTTTTTGGGCACTCTGAGCTCAATAGTGATGTTCGTTTGGGCTCTATTGAGCTCAAAGTGACCTAAAAATTAGTAACCCCCTAGATTCAATACAAAAATAACTCTAAAAAATGAAACTCTTTGAAAGAAAAAACACAATTCTGAAATCTAGGGCAAACTTCTCATAAATACAATAGTGCATGAAAATCTGGAGCTCTAATACCATGAAGTTGATGAAAGGTCAACTCCATAGCTCCCAAGAATCACCTACATGAAAATTCTTGTTACAAAAGAGAGAAGCAAAAAGCTATGGAGGTAGGAATTGCCAAATCCATAGATGGACATTCTTGAAAAGCAGAAAGATAGATTGCTATTGTCAAAAGTGAATTAATTTCAATTCCCAATTCTCAATTGAATGTTTACAATAAGAGATCATCCTTATAAAGGAGATCTAAAAAAAGGTCTAACATAGGTTGCATCATAATAATTAATAAAAATATTAATTATAAGATGCCTAAAGTTTAGGTTAAGTAACTAGAGTTAATTAGAAAATATTTAATTACTCTAACATGAACCATCCTTTCTAGAAAAATGGTTAGAACCTTCATTATTTTGAAATTTACTATATCCTTTCCAATTATAGTTTCTATCATTTATAAAGACTTCACTTTTTGCTACATATGCATGATTTTTCTTAATATATCCTTCTTTAATAAGATGATATTCTCTATCTAAAGAAGACATACAAAATTGATCAAATGTTTGCTATGGAAAATTGGGATTTAGTTGAATAACACTTTTCCTTGATTCATGAAATAGCTTTTGTGGATGAGGGAGCTTACTTTCAACCATTTCAATCAATTGAAAAATTTATTTTGCATCCTCAACACCTATTTTATTTAATTGGGCATTTAAAAAAGTAACTTCATTGAAATAATCAGTCATTCTTTTCAAAACTTGAGATGGATCTATGTTACCCAATCTTTCGTTTGTACTGAAAGTTATAGCAATATTTGCATCTTTATAATATTTTTCTAAATTATCCCACATCTGTATAGGATCATCAACATCAATGTAAACCTTCTATTGAGATTGGGGCTTTCATATTTACCAATAATACCTCTAGCTAGTTACTCCAACTTGCTCTTCCAAAACTCTTTTTCTCTATCAATTTGAGGTTCTTTAATCCCCTTACTCACAATCCTCCATAACACCTTTTACCTTAAAGAATTCTCGACTACAATATTCAAATCTGCAAAAAAACCATTTTTATCAAATATAGGCATCACCTCATTTGTAGAGTCCATGTTAGCCACACAACAAAATTCAAAAAAATGTTAAAATCCAACAATATAGAAGCCCCATAAACAAATAACTCAAGAAATCTATTTCTAGTTGAGTCTTTGGTCTGATAGCAGGTAGAAAAATGAAATATAAAACAATATATCACATCAACATTATAGAAGAATTATTGCTACAAAAGATTGGGAGAGAAAACATTTTTATTGAATTGGTGTGAGGAATTAATTACTTCTATTTATAGAGGGCATTTACATCTTCTAGAATCTAAAGTGATAAGACTAAATTAAATTATATCCTAACTAAATTTACCCATGGACGGTTGCATAACAAGATGTATATATAATCGGTCAATTTATTAGGAAATGTGTGGAATGAGCAACTAATAACTATTCTAGTGGTATCAACAACTACTCTTGCAGTCCAACTGTAGATGTAGACAGTAGAGAAATTGATAAGGAGATTCCTTCCATTAGAGATCACTCACTCTAAATGAGGCTATCTATGGCCTCCTAGGGTTCTTTCTCCAACCCTACTCTAGGGAATCACACTTTACGTAGCCTTCTTCCAAGAAAACTCCCCAACAATTTAGGTTTACCTTCTCTCCTTTCCATTCTTTCCTCTAGGCACATTCAAGGCTACAAGGGAAAATACCATCACACTCCTATTTCCCAATACAAACCAAGCTTAGGATCCCCTAAATGAGTTCCTTGACATATTCCCTACCATTCCGCATCATTATTTTAGGTCCATCACACCCATAACTCCAAATTGCTCAAATTGGCCTTGTAGTCCTAAGAACCCCTATTAGCCCTCCTAAAAATAAGGGTTTAGTGATTCCTCCCAAAAACCCTTAATAAAGCCAAGGGGTTTCTAAAGGACTTTGTCTCTTATGGACTCATGCTAAAGGATTTTGGTGGTCTTTGGTCACAATACTATTTGTACAGTATATTTTCTAAAAAATCTCGATTTTGAGGGTTTCTAAGGTAAAAGCAAGATTTCTCTCATTCTAAGGTGTTCCTCTTCACTCCCTACCTCCTCCTCTAAGTAAAAAAATCTTAGTACCCTACTCTTTCCATACCTTATAGAGATTGACTCATACCAATCCCCTATTCACCAAGGCACTTCTTTACAAGCATACATTGTCCCTTGCCAAGCTCTGCTAGCTTTCCTAGGGCTCGCTTGTAAATATAGACAACTATCTAGGACAAACCCCAACTTCCATATTTACAACCTGTACAAAGTTTATTTCCTAATTTCCAAAAGCCATGAGACTTTGACTATGGAAGTTCAAGCCATAGCCATTTTTATGCTAACAAATCAAAATTGGACAACAATATTTGCATGAGGCTCAAGAAGCCTAAAGAAATGAAACATTTGAACCAAAACAACTATGTAAAGTTTTAAAACATGATCCAATGAAACTAAATCAATGAAAATAGTAACACAATCAACTCCTCAAATTCATTAGTTCACAAAAACTACTCCAATGCTCTTATAGTGTTGCACTTACAGGTGTTGTCCATACATCCAAGTATTCAACCCCTAGAACTAGAATGAAGGATGTCTAAATAGTCTTTCCCCTCCTTCTTGGCCATTGATCCAATCAATAACTACTTTGAGTAGTTTTTTTCCAAAAACTACCTAAAAAGTTGCTAAGCAACTTTGCAAAATTGAAAAGTTGTCAATGAGCAACTTTTGATAACTTTTGTAATTGTTGCAAACCAAGAAGTCCTCCAACCTTGACCATTTTGGTTCGAAACCTTCTCACATAAATTCATATCATCAAATGACCAATTTTTTCCTACCTTAACCACTCATTGGGCCTTTTCACATGATTTTGCCAGTTTAAGCACTTTGAGCATCTTTTTGTTTCCTAGGACCTACTTGACAACTTTTAACTCCTAGACTCAAATCAGCCAAATTAACTTTAATTCACTCATTTTGGGACTCTATAAGTAGTCCTTATTGATTACATGGTTGGTTAGGCCATGTACAAACCAAAATTCCTTTAGGGTTTGACCTTACCCCTATGTGCTCCTACACCATTCTCCCCCTGTCAAGAATAGTTCAAGGTACCTTTGGGTTAATGAGCTCCTTGTTGATTCCCCACTTCTTGAAATCACTCTTTGTATCCCAAGTAGGTTTAGCTTCAGTTTTATCCTTCCATTTCACTAGGTTCTCCTTGTACACCTTATTTCTTGTACTTTTCTTCACTTTGGAGTCCAAGATCTTTTCCACCTGTAGTAGCTCCCTTCTAGGTACCTACAATTCTGTAACATCCTTGTCCAATTCCTCCTAATATCGTCCTTCATCCACCTTGGGCCCCTTATATGGTATAAGGTCTTTCACATTAAATATGGGAGAGATAGCCATGTCCTTTGGTAGGTCTATCTTATAGGTATTGGGTCCATACTTCTCAAGTATCTTGCATGGTCCAATCCATCTCATCTACAACTTACTTGACATTCACTCGAGTAGTCTAGCCTTGTTCATGTAAACCATTACCAGGTCTCCCACTTTGAATCACAACTCCCTTCTCCCCTCATCCTTTTCCTTCAATTTCCTATTTTCTTCCATCAAGGTTTGTTTAATCTGATCAGATACCTCTTTCATAGATTGGAAATAATCATCAACATGCCCAGTAATGTTTTCATGTGAAATTAAGTCCATAAAATCCATGATAACCCTAAGGAGTGTGTCATACACAACTTGGAAAGGGCTTAACCCTGTGGTCCTATTTTTGCTATCATTATAAGAAAATTCTACTTGGTATATCACCTTCTCCCAACTTTTCCCATACTCTTTAGTAAGGCATCTCAAAAGGTTTCCTAAAACCCTATTTAAAACCTCTATTTGATTATCTATTTGGGGATGGTAGCTAGAGCTATGTGCCAAGTTTGTTCCAAGACTCTTCCATAGAATCTTCCAAAAGTGCCCCATAAGCTTCGCATCCCTATCTACCACTATGCCTCCTGGTAAGCCATGGATTCTCACCACCTCCTTGAAAAAAAATTTAACAATGTTACTTGCATCATGTGCTCTTTTGCATGGGATGAAATGACTTATCTTGCTGAACCTATCCTCCACCACAAACACATTGTCTAGTCTTGTCTTGGTTCTTGGCAACCCCACTATAAAATCCATACTAATACACTCCCAAGGCCTGTTGGGAATGGATAGAGGTTGGTAGATTCCAAACTTTGATGAAGTCCCTTTTTCTTTTTGACATTTGTTGCATTGCTCCACATATCTCCTTATGTCTCTCTACATTTTGGTCCAGTAGTAGAATCTTCTACAAGGTTCGAGGTCTTATTCAAACCAAAATGTACACTCATGCTTCCATTATGTTTTTCTTGTATGAGATTTTCTCTCATGGATCTCCTTGGGAAGCACAACTGTGGCCCCTTAAATAGTAACCCATTCTGCAAGGTATATTTAGAGAATGTAATATGAAAATCATTATCAAAGTCTTTAATTACCTTGTACGCCTCTAAGAAATAAATGTCCTCCTCATATAGGTCCTTGAATCCCTCCAAACCTATGCTCTGCAACCTAACTGCTTGGATTGTTAACAATCTCCTACTCAAGGCATTAACTATCATGTTATTTGTCCCCTTCTTATGTTTGATTTTGAATGTATAAGATTGTAGGAACTCCATCTACTTTATGTGTCTCAAACTTAGCTTCTCTTGGGAGTTAATAAAATTTAGTGCTTGGTTATCTATGAAGACCACAAACTCCTTTGGTGATAGGTAGTGTCTCTACTTTTTAAGAGCTTGGACAAGTGCATAAAGTCTAGATCATATGAAGAATATCTTGTCTTGGCTTCATCAATACTCTCACTAAAAAATGCTACTAGGCTACTCTCTTGGCTCAAGACTTCCCATGTTGCTATGTTACTAGCATCACACTCTACCACAAAAGGTTTCTCAAAACTAAGCAAAACCAATATAGGTTGTGTTGCCACTTCTTTTTCTAGCTTCTCAAATATTTCATCTGATGCTTTGGTCCATGTAAACTTGGTCTTCATGCCCCCTTTGATAGTGCAATTCATTGGTGCACATATTTCACTGAACCTTCTTAAAAACTTCTTATAAAACTGAGCTAGGCCATGAAAACTCCCATCCTCAATAGAAGATCTAGGTGTAGGCCAACTCAAGATTTCCTCCACCTTACATTTTTCCATCTTTAGGTTGCTTTGGGACACTAAAAAACCCAAGTAAACAAGCTTCTACTTCATGAATTCACTCTTCTCCAAGTTGATTGTCATCTTCTCAACTTGTAACTTCTTCAACACCAATTCAAGGTGCTTCATATGCTCCTCCTTGATTTTGCTAAAGATAAGGATGTCATCTAGATACACTACAAAAAACACTCCAATGTAGTCTTTCAATACCTCATTCATGACCCTCACGAAGGTACTAGGTGCATTGGTAAGGCCAAATGGCATAACCAACCACTCATAGAGACCCTTAGTAGTCTTAAATGTAGACTTCCATTCGTCCCCCTCTTTCATCCTAATTTGATAATAGCCACTTTTGAGATCAATTTTAGAAAAGTGCCTATCCCCATCCAAACAATCCATTAGGTCCTCTATTCTAGGAATAGGGAATCTGTATCTAATTCTGATTCTATTGATTTCTCTAGAATTAGTGCACATTCTCTACTTATATCCATTTTTTGGGTGCTAGGACTACTAGTATGGCACAAGAATTGATGATCTTCTTGATAAGTCCCTTATCAAGAAATTATTGCACCTACCTTGCTATCTCTTTATTCTCCTCTAGTGTCATCTTCTCAAAAACTTTATTAGGCAATGATGCCCTTAATATGAATTCAATTTGATGACTTATAGCCCTCTTAGGTGGTAGAGTAGGAGATGCCCCATCACAAATTATGTCCTTAAACTGATCCAACAAACTCTATACCTCAGCAAGGATAGGTGTTGGTGAAGATGTCTCCTCTTCTTTGGGTTTCACCATAATGGCATACCCTACCCCTTCATTCTCCTTCAAGTATTTGATAAACTCCTTGCCACTCATTAACAAGGTCCTAGCAGTAGCCTTCTCTATGTTTTCTTCCTCTACTATGGACTATATCCTATAGGTGACCCCATCTTTCTTAAAAGAATATTTATTCTCTTTCCCATGATGTACTGCTTCTATGTCAAACTACAAAGGTCTCCCTAGTAGCAAGTGGCAAGAATCCATATGGAGTACAACACATAGGACCCTATCATGATATTTCCCAATGGTGATGTCTTCCCAATCTTGTTTATTAACTAGCATGTTATGTCTTTTGTTCAACCAAGTCACCATATATCCACCTGATATACATGTGGTATTTTTGTCAATCATGGTTTTTGCACTACCTCCTCTCACATAACATTGTTAGTAGACCCTATGTCTATAATTACCTTACATACCTTGACCAATATCTTTCAAGTAGTTCTAAATAGTTCCCTTCTCTACTTGTGTTCTTCCTTTACTGGCTCCTTCACTAGAACCCTCCTTAGCATGAAGTTCTCACCCTTTTCCAAATCAAGATCCACTTCACCTTGTTTCTGATTATCTTCTTCCTACACATAGGCTATCTTCTCTTCTCCATCAGACCCTAATGCCTTGTCAGGACATCTCTAAGTTGGATGCCCTACCTTGTTGCAACTATAGCATTTCATGTTGCTAAAATAGAATCCTATATTGTTACAATAACTACCTCTGTCACCATTGTTGGATCCTCTACCACTACTAGATCCTTCTCTCTAACTAGTCTCACTATAATACTCACTCCACTTAGAGTCTCCATAGCTTCTTTGTTTAGTACTCTTGCCACTAGAGCCTCCCCTTAAACCACCTCTAAAGTCCTTACCTCTGCCCCTATTCTTAGAACTAGAGTTCCCTTTTTTTCTTAGTTTCTCCTCCACCTTCCTAGCCATTTGAAAACAACTCTAAAGTATGGTGAGGCTAACCAAACTCAGTTCATGCTAAATGGACCATTTAAGACCATTTAAGTACCTTGCCACCTTGATACTCTTTGTTTCTTGCACCCTTTCCCTTAGTGCCAATTTCTAAAACTCCTTAGTCAAGGTAGCCACATCAAGTTCCTTCTGTCTGAGATTCTTCCTCTACTTATGGATCTGAATCTCATAGTCCTCTGCTAGGTATGTCTCTTTGACCTTCGCCACCATTTCCTTCCAATTGGCTATAGGCTTCTTCCCCTAACTTTCTCTTTCTTCTAGCACAAATTTCCACCATGTCAAGGATTGATCTTTCAACTTCGACTTTGCAAACCTCACCTTTTGGGCCTCTATTGTCCCTTCACACTCAAAGTAGTTATCAAGACTTTCTAACCACTCCAAGACTACTGCTACATCCATTTTTCCATGAAATAGAGACACATTCTCTAGAATTTTCCCTCCAAATTCTTTGAGGGGTTTTAGGAATGGCTCTTGCTCACCAAGTGGAGGATCTAGTTTAGGAACTTCATCTTCCAAACTTACTTTCTCTTTACCCTTGTTGCAGTCTCCATCTTTCTTAGCTTGGGTTGCATCCTCTATCTCTTTCAAATTGTCTTTTCTCTTATTTAGGGCTTCATCTAGAACCCTAGTCTTTTCTTCCAAGAACTTCTTCTACTCACCCACCTCTTTCGCCAACTCTGCATTGGTCACCATCTTTACTGACCCACTTGATTCAATAGGTTGGAACATCTACCAGAAGCCACAAATCTTTGGGCTCTACTACCAATTTGATGAGGATCTTCCCTCCATAAGAGCTCGTTGGCTCCAAGTGAGGCTATCTATGGCCTCCTAGGGTTCTTTCTCGAACCCTACTCTAGGTCCCCTTCTTCCAAGAGAACTTGCCAACAATTTAGGTTTACCTTCTCTCCTTTCCATTCTTTCCTCTAGGCACATTCAATCCTACAAGGGAAAATCCCATCACATTCCTATTCCTTAGCACAAACCAAGCTTCGGCTCTCCTAATGAGTTCCTTGACACATTCCAAAACATTTTGCATCATTCTTTTAGGTCCATCACACCCATAACTCCAAATTGCTCAAATTGGCCTTGTAGCCCTAAGAGCCCCTATTAGCCCTCCTAAAAACAAGGGTTTAGAAATTCCTCCCAAAAACCCTTAATAAGGCTAGTTGGTGTCTAAAGGAATTTTTCTCCTATAGATCTAGGTTAAAGTATTTTGGTGGTCTTAGGTCACAATACTATCCATATAGTATAGTTTCTAAAAGCCCCTATTTTGAGGGTTTCTAAGGTAAAAGCAAGGTTTCTCTCCTTCTAAGGTGTTCCTCTTCACTCCCTACCTTCTCCTCTAAGTCCAACACTCTTATTACTCTACTCTTTCCATTTCTTATAGAGATTGACTCATACCAATCCCCTATTCACCATTGCACTTCTTTACAAGCATACATTGCACCTTGCCAAGCTTTGCTAGCTTGCCTAGGACTTGCTTGTAAATATGGCCAACTCTCTTGCACAAACCCCGTCTTCCATATTTACAACCTGTACAAAGGCTATTTCCTAATTTCCAAAATCCATGAGAGTTTGACTGTGGAAGTTCAATCCATAGCCATTTCTATGCTAACAACTGAAAACTAGACAATAGTATTACACAAACAAAATAATTTTCCAAGCCTAAAGAACTGAAGTGCTTGAACCCAAAAAAGTGTTTAAAGTTTTAAAACATGATCCAAGGAAACTATATCAATGAAAATAGTAACACAATCAACTCCTCAAATTCATTAGTTCACAAAAAACTACTCCAATGCTCTTACAGTGTTGCACTTATAGGTGTTGTCCATACATCAAAGTATCTAACCCTTGGAACTTGATTGAGGGATGTTTAAATAGTCCTTCCCCTCCTTCTTGGCCATTGAACCAATCCATAACTATTCCAAGTAGTTCATTTCCATAAACTACCTGAAAAGTTGCTAAGCAACTTTGCAAAATTAAAAAGTTGATAAGTAGGAGATAATTTCCACATCTAGTCAAATTGTGATATGAATATCAGGATTTAACTGTGTGATTTTGAGTCAAACTCAATGACCCATATTTCATGAGTAGTGATTCAACATGAATCCATCTCTCATGAGAATAAATGGAACACTTAGCACTCATTGGATCTAGGGAAGTCCCGGTGCTTCACCCCTGTGAGCATCACCTAGATCCAATGAGTGCTAAGTGTTCCATTTATTCTCATGAGAGATGGATTCATGTTGAATCACTACTCATGAAATATGGGTCATTGAGTTTGACTCAAAATCACACAGTTAAATCCTGATACTCATATCACAATTAAAAAGTTGTCAATGAGCAACTTTTGACAACTTTTGCAATTGTTGCAAACCAAGACTTCAACCTTGAATAGTTTGGTTCCAAAAATTCCCACATGGGTTCACATCATCAAATCACCAATTTTTACCTACCTTAACCACTCATTAGGTCTTTTGACATGATTTTTCCAATTTAAGCACTTTGAGAAACTTTTTGCTTTCTAGGACCTACTTGACAACTTTTAACTCCTTGACTCAAATCAACCAAATTAACTTTACTACACTCACCTTGGGACTCCATAAGTAGTCCTTATTGTTTCCATGGTTGGTTAGACCATGTACAAACCAAAATTCCTTTAGGTTTGGTCTTACCCCAAGGTTCTCTTGCACTAGAAATAGTTTAGGAATTAATTTTCTGCCATCTAGATGACTCTAGACAATCTTATTCTGCCTAACAATTTATAGTTGTATTCTTAGTATATAAACAATAGAATCTACAAAGATTTAATTTTTAGTGGTAATGTTTTAATTAATCGATAGGCTACTTCCTAGGGATCATTCACTGGGAAGTATCCTCTTGAGGGAAGAAGAGGAAAATGTGATAGTTCAAGTAAGCATTCAAATCAAGCACAAAGGTGCTTAGAGAGGTATCACTATCCGACAATGCCTCATTTGTAGTAGTGGATACAAAGAAGGTTTTTGTTGTTCATATTTTTTCTGTTTCCCCTATGGTAATAATATGGAAATTGACACATAGCTGCTGCACATTTAAAATCAATGACCAAGAGTCCATCAGCTAGGCAAATAGGTGAAGACATGTAATTACCTTCACTTCCTATGGAGTTACTATCATGGGCTAAGTCAGAAATCAACTACCATTAATTACTATAAAACCCCTAAATATGGTTATTTCCATAAAGGAAAGCTCTTCATCTAAATTCAAATAGGTACTATCATCCTCATTTTATGTCATGTTTCATTGTGACTATTTCCACTATCATCTCTCTAATGATTCTTAAATTGTTGGCTATAGGAACCAACCATCGAAGGAAGATAACGCTGAGCTCAACTTCTACTCAGCATAATTGATAATTTCTTGGAACTTGATAGTGCTTGTCTTTCTTGTATTAAATTAGTCCTATTTGATGACATACTTCTAGTAATAATGAATAGGTCTCTTATTGCTTGTGCCTACCAAAATAATCCTAGTTGTTTGTTAATACATAATTTTTTTTTAAAAAATTGTATTTCTTCTCTCTACTTGTTGGCTATGGTATTATTTTTCATTTGTACTAGAAACTTTGGCAAAGATTTAAAGCAATTTATTTTCTCTCTTTTGGCTTTTACAACTAGACAAACTAGATGAGATTTCATGAATTGAGTCCATTAGTGGCTACATTATTTTGGTATTCTTTCCATGTCTAGGGCTATCACTAAGCATGCATTTCAACTTGAACCATAATCTAGGAAAATTCTATATTATTTATGCCTAAATGAGATCCCCTGTTACCTTAAGAAGCCCTATATTTAGAATATATAGGCTAGAAATAATCATTCACTTGGTTAAAAATTGAATGCTTAAGTTTTGGCTTGCAAGTATTTTCAAAAAATTTAAAATTTCTTTTTAGGCACTTCAAAAGTCTTGTAGATCTTCAATTTCAGATTCCAAAGATCTTAAGTCTGAAATTTTTGGTCTTAAAGATCCTAAATCTGCAATTTTAGGTTATTAAGGTCTTAAATCTACACTTATTTGGTTATAAGGGACACTTTGGATGCATCTCAAATTTTTAAAATGCAATTTTAGGTCCTAATTGGAATATTGCTACTTCAATCTTGATCCATATTTCTTCCCATTCCCTTTCCACCGTAAACCTCTTCTATTCTTCTCTTCCCATCTCCATGACCTTCTCTTCTTCATCATCCCATGCCTATCTACATGCTTCCTTTTCACCAAGCTGCTCATATTTGCATATCTTTCTAAGCACATTCTTTCTAACCCCCACTAGCATGAAATGTCAAAAACAAACTTATGTTAGGCACAAGTTTTCAATGAGATAGAAAGTGTAGTAGAAAAGAAATAAATTAGTAAAGTGGAAAGTGGGTAGAAATGAACACTAGATGTTTGCTAGGCTTTATTCAAAATCAAGAACAAAACTTTTGCTTTGTTCTCCCACTTCTTACCTTGCTACCTTTCTCCATGCACCAGCCACATTTTTTCTCCTTGTCATCACAAAAGTACTCAAAGTTTTTTGCTTTCCAACATTTACTGTTGGATCTCACTCTTTAGGGGTTACTAGCAGGCAAGGAGGGTAACCAAATATATGAGCAGTATTAACAACATCAAGAGACCATGTTTATAGTAAAGAATGGTCAGATTAATCACTACAATGGATAGGTAATCACAACGTTGATTGCTATCACTCTCATGGTAGAACCAGATATTGAAGAGGCCCAAGACATTAAGAATTGGTACAATGAAATTGGAGATAGATTACAAACCATTGCGACAGGAACGACCACTCCAAGAATATTTGTAGCAAGGACAACAATCCTGGATATTTGATAAAAAATAGAGAGCATGTCTGAACCCCTTCACTATACAACAAAATCTACTATAACAAGTATCAAGGAAGATGATCTTTACTATCCAGCCCACCCTTCCAAAATCAGAGAACGCTAGTGTAACAAAAAAACTCACCGAGGAAATAAATGGGAAGTGGATGTGTACAAAGTTTAATGTGGGTCACTCTGAGTATGCTTTTAGGTATCTACTACAAATGAAGATCGAAGCCACACCGATTAAATATAGCCCATTGCATTTAATGAAGTCATAACCTAACTGCTTGATATTTTTGCAAGAGATATGTTCGATTGATTCTTCAAGAGAAGATGATAATTACGCCCGATGCGTTATAAGATATGCTCTGGAGAAATGTTATTTTTTTAGCTTAATTTGTATGAAAGATACATACAACAACATAGACTGACTTAAAGATACCATTGAGTTTATTGAACTCGTAGATTTTGCGGCCGAGAGTGAAAATAATTTGAAAAATATTGTAAATGTCTGAACTAATAGCCATATCTAGGGATGAGTTCTTCCATCCTCCATATCTCCTAACATGTGTAGTAATAGCCATGTCTAGGAATGAGTTGTTTTATCCTACATATTATGTTCAAATCCATCATTGTATAGTAGTTGGGCATAATCTATTCCATCCTCCATTTCCACGATTATGCAGTGACCAAATGTCAATTGTCTCTTGTCTTATATACATAGCTGTGTAGTGTCTGTATGTAATGTTCACAAGAAACAAAGTATCATTGATTCTTCTATTTCCTCTCTACAGTACATGAATCATAACTTATACAGTAGACGCATGAATACAATTTTTGTTTGATCCTCTCTTTGTTCTATTAGACAAAGTCTCATCGACACTTCTTAACTCCATGAATCATTACTTATAAAGTAGACATGTGAATAAAAATTCTATTTGATCCTCTTTGTATTCTAATATGTGTGGCTACATATTACACCCGAAATAAGACTAAAGGATAATCTTTGCAAAGTATAGCAATAGATGCGAGAAAATTATGTAGTAACTAAATTGACATGTCTGCATTTATTAAATAAACTTAAAATCACCAAATAGTGGTATTGTGTTCTTAATTATTATTTTTTCTGGAAGTTTAAATTCAACCATGTTTAGGCCTATTGTCTAGGTTGTTAGATTCTAATACCTTTACTATATTCGAACTGTAGAACATATCTGAGCATATCAGAGTGCCCTGTCCTCATTCTTCCAATTATACGACTGTAACAACAATGTTGCTGCTGCTCCTTATTTCACTTGGTGTTTAGAGTCCTCTTTCAATTAGTTACTTCCTTTCCTTGTGATTAGTTTTGCCTTGATGAATATAGAAAGTTCGTTTTATGAGAAGGGTGGACATTATTCTCAACTTGTGACTGATTGGTTACGTTCTCTTAACTTGTGACTGGTTTCCTGCATTCTATTTGTATTGCGGTTGTTGAAAAACACTAATGTCTAAGAGTAGTGACTGGAAGATCACTGATACTTGCTAGGTCTAAGATATACATACTTGACAACGCTAGCTAGTCATGTTAGTTTCATAACTCAAATATTAAACTGTTCAATTGATTGAATTTACACTATATCATAGTGTCTTACATAATGTTGTAAACAAACCTCGTGATTTTATTTTGTTTCTTTCAGGCCTAACCATAGTCAGGTGCAATATTTTTACCTCTGCATATGTGTTGTTATAATTTATTCGTATAATATTATGATCACATGATTTTATTGTATGCATTAAATTAGTAATGTAAGGCTACATGGTTCTATTGTATGTTGTACATGAGTTCAGGTGTTTGGCATTCACTTCAAACATATATAACCATCATCACATTTTTTCCTTTGTAAGGCATCTATAAACATATCTAATCATGATTTAAAAACTAATCCAAATTATCAAAGGAGATGATCTAGGAACACAATATTCAGGATCTTATTTTAAATTTTTTTGTGCATCACAAAAACTTACCTATGTGCATTGTTGTGTAGAAGTAAAGATCAATGATATTATAAATTATAAACAACATAAACACTAATATATACTATTATCTCGGTCGTATCCTTTGTAAACCATACCTCACCAAGTACAATTCTAAAATTAATTTTGTATGATGCTCTTCATGTTTTGAATTGTGTAGTTTATGTATTATCCTAAATAAATTATACTAGATGGGTATTCCTTGGAAATTATTATCACTACTTTCATAAAATAAAGATGATTATCTTTGTGCATTATTTACCAACTCGATGCTTATAGAAAATAGTGTTAAATGAAGTTGATTCAACATATACAGAATATGAGATAAAACAATAATTGTAATATGTTGCCTAAATATTTTGAGACACGTGACTATTGTAATAGATGACTTCATCCAACACATAGATTTGTATAGGACTTAAAATTTAGGAAGACACACCTCCACACTTGCATAACAAACATTAGCGCTAAGGCATTCGATTACATGTAGATAACCATTACAATGCAATTTAGACTATATGTTTCTAGATGCAAGTATTTGAAAATTGATCAGTTGCAATACTGCAATCCAATAGACATACATTATCTTCCAAGTGAGATATGGTTCCAATCAACATCCATAGAAACTAAACTAGAGTATGGTTGTTTATTGGCTGGAACTAGAGAAATATGGATAGAAAAAATATATTGGACGCCCCAAGTTAATACTCTAGGTTTTTGGAGTTTGCACTACCATGGTGAAAAATTTAGGCTACAATTTGGGTTAGTCTTGAAACTGAATGTGGGATTGACATGTAGTACAGAGGTGGGGGCCACAATGAGTCTACTCTACCCTGCCAATTGAATAGAGGATCAGAACAATATCCAAGCAGAAGATACCAAAATAGACACACAAAAAAAAAAAAAAAAAATTCTCCAATATTGTATCCTACCATAGGAAAGGGGGGGCTACAACATCATAGATTTGAGCATCTTTATTTGTTTGATGAGTTGCATCCAATGGTGGAAGAATTTTTACATCCCAAAGTTTGGCACCATGCAAGTTATCCTAACACTATCCTATAGACATCTCAACTTATTAGGCCCCAAGGGAAACTATTCTAATCAAGTTCATTCTTGGCATATGTTTAGTTTAGCTTATAAATTAATTGTCTTTATAATATAGAATTTTGAAGAAGAAGAAGATGTTTGTGTAATTATTGCACTACTTTTTTATAAGATAATATTTATATAATTGTTGCACTACTTTATTTTTTTTGTAAGATAATATTTATGTAATTATTGCACCACATTATTGTAAGATTTTATTTAATTATATGACGACTCTATTGTAAGGACCTAGAAGTTATGATTATAATGATCAATTAGATTCTCCATGGAAATACCATCACAAACTTATCATGACAAAATAATACTATATTTTTCCATCCCACGGACCTACTTTTTGACATTTGCTAAAAGTTGGATATAGTTTACATGTCTCTTATAATAAAACTATTTGAAATTCTTTGCATTTGGAACCATGAATTCTAACTCAATCAACCATTCTGCTAAAAATTTCTTCACTTTTTTGAAGAAGTCTCTATTAAAACTTGAATCTGTCTTTCTCCACAAATGTCAATACATTATTACAATTCCATGTGATTTTGATAGCTAACAATATGACTTCCTATAGGTTTACATATCTCATATAATAAAAAATTATGAAATTCTTTGCATTTGGAAATGCAAATTGTAACTCAGTCAACTATTCAACTGAAAAGAACTAGTACTTGAGTCTATATTATGTTAATACATGTCCATGTGATTTTCATACAAAAGAAGAGACAATTATGTTCAAATCATTTCGATGAATTAGGTGTTACATATGCTATCTTAAAATCATAATGTTCTAATTGTTGCACCATGCAGCAAATAAATATATCCAACAATAAAAAACATCTCTATAATCAACAAATCAATATTGTAATAGAAGATAGACGAAGGAGAGATTGGGAATATTATGCTCTTCATAAAGATAAGATACTAGTTCATAGATGTACACATCGTAGGGAATGTGTAAAGGCACAAAAAACTACTAACAACCCAAAAAACAAAATGATTTTTTGATCATGCACCGTCAAATTACATACTACACTAGAGCTACCACTAAGATACGAGGGAACCCATAGACAAGAAATAAAGTTCATCGAGCCTACAATAGAGGAACCATAGAGGATAAGTCAGGGCTATTATGGTGTCTACAAAGGTAATATACTAGCCTATAGACATGAAAATAAAAGAGATCAAATTCAATAGCAATCCCAGGACATTCAAATCCAACGACGTAAAGAAAGAAAAAGCAAAACACACTACTATTCATGCCATAGGGAATAAGAAAATGAACAAGAAGATACTAAAAGCACAATTAATTAGACAACTTTTCCATCATCCCATGCTAAGACATGTACTACTTCAAACATACCAATAGATCACCAAAGAACATATAGTAATTATGTAGATAACAAAAATGCAACATGAAGATTTAGTCGACGAATAGAAGAACTATCCATCCTAAAAAAATGCATGCTTTGGATTGAAGGCATGACCCTTCAAAAATCTATGATGCAACATACATAAAAAAAGATGTTCCAAAGAGAGTGAAGTATAATAATTGTCTACATTGAACAACATGGACCCAGGCAAGCAACCAAATTCTTAGAGGAGATTAACACAAATAGAAGAGATGCTCATTGTTAGGGTCAACCTAGTTATACAAGTAATCCAGGTGTTTGGTGGGAAGTATAAATACCATGGACACACCATCAACTTCAAGAGAGACATCAAAAGTATTATAATGGTCCTTCCTTGTTGAATCCCACAATTAGACATACTCATTGTACAACAATAGTACAATCGAATATAATGTTATGACTATTATGTAAGGATGAACCATGTTAGGGATGCATTTATATAGAAAATCAAATACAACTGATACTATGTTGATGTAAGTATAGATGTAGGGTGCTTACTTACACTACCCAAAAAGAGCACATATGTCTCAACCTTGTTAACCACCATTAAATCTATACATGACATCAGACTACCTGAAAGTGAGATAATTGTAGACGAGATAAATATAGATGAAGGCCAAATTATGAATAGTAGGCCCCAAATATCATTGTTCATTACTAAAATGCCAAATGCACATTATGAGCTGGAAATAATATGCCACACATTGAAACTTGACAACCTCATGGATTCTACTGTCAACTGGCCTAAAATAGAATGCTCCCCAATAAATGAGTACAACACTAAGGGGCTACTTGATATGGCATTTCCTACACTCTATCCAACTGGAGCCACACAAAACATGTAGCCATGACTAAAGCAAGTATAACTCTATTCATACGTGTAACACTTGGTCTACTTGCATGACCAACAGTTTGGAAGAAATCCACGTTTTAGGCACTTCATCCACAATCTTAAGCTACAAAACCACACAAAAGGCATTACATCAATGTTCATAAAGAAGAATGTGAAGAAAAATATAAATGAGTATAGGAACCCTAGGAGAACACCTACAAAGTGTACCCAATACACAAGTATAGGAACCCTAGGAGAACACCTACAAAGTGCACCCAATACACAAGTATAGGAACCCTAGGAGAACACCTACAAAGTGTACCCAATACACAACTTGTGGATAAGCCTATGCACTTTGGATCTTCGATTCGAGGAAGTAGACCATATTGGAACAAGCAAAACTTAGAGCTAAAGGACCCTAATCCACTAGTTAGGTCTGCCTTTTCTATACTTCATCCTAAGTATAGTGGATACAAAATGACCAGATCTCCAACAACTATTCACTGGTGAGACCTCTCAATGAACATTATCAAACAAGAAATGCTTAGAAAATGTTGTAAACAACCCACCCACTACATCGCTCTACTTGCAAAAATGGTTTCAAATCTTTTGAAAAGAAATCATTCAAAAGATACTAGGTGCAAAGGATTTATTATATAGAACTAAATGACAAAATAGAGGTACCAGATACATAGATGGGTTTATTTGGCTCCCAAATGCACCAAAAGTTGATAAACTAAACTATAATCACAACATATAAATTGACAAAGAAAGATCATTCTCCGATACATGTTTGTAACACATGGAATCCCTATGAGATTGTTGAAAGAAATTATACACTATATGGATCTCCAAATGACAATCCATGTTTATTAGACATAGCGGAATGGAAATATTCTATATAGATCCTTCTGAAGACTACAAAGAACATGTTAATCACATCCAAAGGAACACATGTAGCAAAGGAACATGCCTTCATAAAAAAGGGACAACAATGCAATTTCATTACAAGGCTCCCTAGAATGAATAATGCACATCTACATTAATATCTGATATTGCTCAAAACTAGAAATACAAACTAGTATGGGATGATGATAGACTAAAAAATCATAACTAACAAATGATTCAAATCTGGAGGGCCAACATAGATTTCCAACCTATCATTTCAAGAGAATTAATACTCAAGTACAATTATGCCACAAAAGTAGATAAAATATCATGAACATGAACAAATATGCTATCAAGAGTATGTGCAACCCAAGAGGAAAACAATCCCGCTCTAATAGCATATAGGAAATTCATGATAGAAATAATTGTTGAACATGACATAGGAGCACAAGAAATGTGCCATATGCTACAAAACTTTCTTCTCATAGAATGTAGTTTCCCCTTCACCTCCCTGAATGTAGGTACAAAGGTACTTCACCAAATCACATTATTTGGGACAATATAGGACAACTATATATCAAACTACATGAAATCACCACTCGAGCTAGAGGCATTAACATTACTTGAATCTAAAAGGTCATTTAATTACTCTACAAAATACAAAGAAAACTTGAAATATCCCCTTTTCTGATTTGATATGGTATTTCACACCTCTAATCAGATTTTCAAAAACAAACAACTGATATCACAAAGATCCACCAATTTCTCAATGAAACCCCAAATCGGGTATGCTAAAAATAGTGCTAAAAGCTTCACAACTTCACAAATTATTAATAAATCTGAAAATGGAAATTTTTACAGAACTTTCAGCAGCATAACATCCTACAAATTGACATTTCCATATCCGTATAGCCTTTACACAACAGCTCAAAAATGTAGGACCAAAACTATGCTCATCGGGCTCCCGAAATAGCACAAAATATGCCCGAAAACACCACAAAAACACTAATAATCTATCTCAAAAGTTTAATCACGTCCCAATATATATATTCAGCTCTATTTTAACATTTAAAAGTCTGATATACAGCAGCAACCCAAACTGATATGAAATACTCAACTGTAAACACCAAACTCCTACAAAAACACACCCGAAAACTCACAAATCTGCACTGTTCAGCACAAAGAAAAACTCTGTATGAGCATGCACATGGAATGGCTTCAAACTCCCATCCTTAGCCTTCCTGGAAACTGACAAACTCCCATTCTTGGGTCTCCCTGGAAACCTGCAAACTCCCGTTCTTGTGTCTCCTTCTCCACAGGTTTGGCAGCCTCTGAAGAATAACAAAGAAGGAGCAAAAATCAAGTTCTGGAATGAGCCCAAAATGCCTCCAAACCCCTTAAAAGAGGGCATAACTGTAACTCCCATCCAAGAGAGGTTAATGAAACTTATTTTAATAATAATTTTCATTTACTAGTCCAACGGTTTCCAAAGATTAACCCCCTTTTTCCGAAACTTCACTTTCCTGGGCCCGCTTGCCTTAGCAAAGATTTTCTTTTTTAATTATTTAAAAAGGGGACATGACAAGTCCTCCCCTCCCAATCGTTTCTTGTCCTCAAGAAATGGCTGAACAATAAACCAATCAATCCACCTAGATCCCAAATGTAGTCATGAACTATACTACTACCAATTAACACAGGCTCCTGTAATATCCTCTGCAATATGACCAAGAGGAATCCATAATCAAATTGACAATTATAGCTCAACCAAACTCCGAAATCACCACTACCACAATCAAAAACTCATGAGGCACAAACTCTTAGAACATCAGAACCCAAGTAAAGTGGACAAATCAAACTACCAACACAGTAAATACCATCAACGCATCCCACTGGCCTATATGGAATGTACAATCCAACTATGCAACAATGGTGAACCCTCTCGAATGAAATTGTACCAAGTATGGAGAATCCACACACTGTACAACTCCTGTAGTCAACACAACTCTGCAAATCATCGGCCACTATCTCATAACCATAACTCCCATACACTGTTGATGGTGAAAAGACATTACAAGATAAAGAGTAAGAAATGGAATCCAAACCAAATTTGTCTACCATCAACTCCTCAGCACAAGGATCAAATGCTAACTGATGTACATACCCTGCAATATAATGTTGATAAAAAAAACCAACCTCAGTCAACAGCTCACCATGAAGAAGTGATACAACCCACTACGACTGATCACCAGCTAAGTCAAGAGATGTCATAGCCAAAGGAGTAGAATCAATAACAACACCTGCTAAAGCATCACTCCAAAACTCCTGCTCTAAGTCATGTATTATCAACCTGTCAATTGCAGGACCTATCACCATGTCATGCCCATCAAACCTCTCATCCCGAGGCATCAAACTATCCCATAACTGATGATAAGCACTAGGAACCAAAGTACATCTCTGTATCATCATCTCATCAACATGGTCATCAAAGGTAGATAGATGAGCATATCTCACAGTGTAATGCCGATAGAATGCACCAATCTCAGTCAGTGGCTTAGACTGCAATCCAGATGTAACTAACTGTAATCGATCATTAACCAAGTTGGAACTGACTACTACCTCTGAAGACATTGCGAAGGGAGTAGTATTACTAGTAGGAACCATGCCAACTATCAGCTGACCAACATCACACATGGTCTTTGATACAACATCTCTAGTCTTCGTGCCATTAGTACTAGAGGTCACCACCATGTCAAGCACACCACAAAAATATGCTACAGCACCCAACTCAATTGAACCTAACTCTAGTGAGAATGAACCTGATATGCCAATGTTAGTATCAAGGATGGATGCATCCCCATCTCCACTGTCTCTAACAATCTCGGCCATGGACATCCTCAGATCACCAAACACCACAGCTTGTGACTGTATAGAACCAGGTAAAGATTGTAGTCGCTCTAACTCCATGGTCACCTTAGCCAAATGAGACTGTGACTCCTTGAGAGCCAATTGTGTACTCTCAAGAATCTCAGAAGTCACCTCAAGTTGCTTTGTAAGATCACTCACCTCATCTTCCTTGGCCAACAATGCATCATATGTTGTACTGCCCCACTCCATAAGATAATCTCTGTCGGCTACCAACTGCATATAATTCTGTCTCAAAATTCGAATAGCCTCCCATAAAGAGTGGATCTCTGTCAAGGAAAGATAACTTCCTCCCTGCTCATCACTAGTAGGAGAACCCCATCCATAAACTGCTAACAACTGACGAGCAGCATCGAAATGTTGGCAAGTGATAGCAATGTCTTGGTCACTAACTCTCAACTGATTAGACACATGATGGCACTGGCTTGACTGTCTCCTACAAACCTCCTCTGATGCACTGTCTGAAGGAGTGTCCTCAAAGTTACTAGTCTCTAGAGTATTACCATCCATATCCTGTGAATCAAATCTAAAGCTCATATCAACATACGGAGTATCAAAAACATTAGCATTGTTGTCCAACTCCTCTATACCCAAGGAAACTAAGTCTTCAAAACTGCCCATTGCATCCTTCTGGATGTCATCAATGCCAATATGATCCTGGGACTCATCTATACACACTGCCAAATATGAAATATCATCAACACATTCCAGCAAGTATGGTCGACTGGATATATGAACAAAGCCCAACATTGGTGTATAAAAACTAATACCAACATCAGACAAGATACTGGCATAAGAAAAGACAACACCATGTAATCTGCTAATCAAATCCATGATAGCACCCAAACAAACACTGCTACCAAAAAGTGTTAAAGATCTCCAGTCAACTGAATCCCAAATGCCAATATAACAATCTCGAGTCCATATCCGTAAACTAGAATCAACTGGTAACTCAAGCAAACTCCTCACCTGAGTAATATGACCAATACCAACTAACTCCACATACCTGTCATGATGAGATAATGAAGTCACACTACTATCTTTGTTCACCTTCAGCTGGCTGGAAAAATCATGTGAAGTACTACCAGCCTCAACCTCATGTGATGAAGCATCTAACTATGTCTGGTACTCTTTCTCAGCAAAGTCATGAATGCTCAATGTCGGCTCATCTCTACTAGGTATCTCACCATCCTGCACAACAACATCCTCATAATCATCATCTGAACCCACTACACTGTAGTCACTGCTTGTTGTAACTATACCATCCTGAATACCTGTGGCATCACCCTTTGACGACCTGTAAACAATTGTCTCAATTTGAGTATCAAGTTGACCGTTACTATCAATCTGTGTAATATCCTTTCCCACCACCTCCTGTGGCGGAGTAGAATCTGAGACCTCTACCTGGCTATCAGCTAGTTTCTCAAACTCCTCATGCAAGTTCTTGGGAATTGTGTCATCTGTCCTGTGAGAAAATTTGCGAAATAGAAATCCAGTCAACTTATCCACCTTAGCTGGGTCAGATAACAGGTCATTCATTATACGATGGTGCTCAACCAACTGTTTAGACATGTCATGGCTTATTTTCATAAGTTTATCTCGAATGTCTAAATAACCATCCTTTCTACTGTTTTGACTCTGGCTATCAATTGTCCAAGATCATTTCCTCTGAGACTCTGTACTATACCTGTCCATTCTGGATAAAGTAGAGTGTAACCCCAATAGGATATAACTTCTTCAAACACCAAGAACTAACATGCAAATGATTAGAAGTAGCATGCAACCATAGATTTGGACATGCAACTGATTAGAAGCAACATGCAACCACCAAATTATGACATGCAAGATCTGGGTAGTTGTCAGAACTAACATGCAAGATCTGGGTAGTTGTCAAAACTGAAATGCAAACTTCTACAACCACCAAATTCATCAAGAACTAACATGCAAATGATTAGAATTAGCATGAAACCATAGATTTTGACATGAAACTAATTAGAAGCAACATGCAACCACCAAATTATGACATGCAAGATCTGGGTAGTTGTCAAAACTGACATGCAAGATCTAGGTACTTGTCAAAACTGAAATGCAAACTTCTACAACCACCAAATTCACCAAGAACTAACATGAAAATGATTTGAAGTAGCATGCAACCATAAATTTTGACATGCATCTGATTATTCCATGCAAGATTTGGGTAGTTCTAAAAACTGAAATGCAAGATCTGGGTAGTTGTCAAAACTGACCTGCAACTTCTACAAACCCTCAGGCTGGCAAGATCATGGCTCTGATACCACTGAAATGTCCCCTTTTCTGATTTGATATGGTATTTCACACCTCTAATCAGATTTTCAAAAACAAACAACTGATATCACAAAGATCCACCAATTTCTCAATGAAACCCCAAATCGGGTATGCTGAAAATAGTGTTAAAAGCTTCACAACTTCACAAATTATTAATAAATCTGAAAATGGAAATTTTTACAGAAATTTCAGCAGCATAACAGCCTACAAATTGACATTTCCATATCTGTATAGCCTTTACACAACAGCTCGAAAATGTAGGACCAAAACTATGCTCATTGGGCTCCCGAAATAGCACAAAATATGCCCGGAAACACCACAAAAACACTAATAATCTATCTCAGAAGTTTAATCACATCCCAATATATATATTCAGCTCTATTTTAATATTTAAAAGTCTGATATACAGCAGCAACCCAAACTGATATGAAATACTCAACTATAAACACCAAACTCCTACAAAAACACACCCGAAAACTCACAAATCTGCACTGTTCAGTACAAAGGAAAACTCTGTATGAGCATGCACATGGAATGGCTTCAAACTCCTGTCCTTAGCCTTCCTGGAAACCTGCAAACTCCCATTTTTGGGTCTCCCTGGAAACCTGCAAACTCCTGTTCTTGGATCTCCTTCTCCATAGGTTTGGCAGCCTCTGAAGAATAACAAAGAAGGAGCAAAAGTCAAGTTCTGGAATGAGCCCAAAATGCCTCCAAACCCCTTAAAAGAGGGCATAACTGTAACTCCCATCCAAGAGAGGTTAATGAAACTTATTTTAATAATAATTTTCATTTATTAGTCCAACGGTTTCCAAAGATTAACCCCCTTTTTCTGAAACTTCACTTTCCTGGGCCTGCTTGCCTTAGCAAAGATTTTCTTTTTTAATTATTTGAAAAGGGGACATGACAAAACTACTACAAATTAAGAGTAATACAAGACATTGTCTGTGTATATCCCCATTTTTATAGCATTCCATAGAAAGACTCTGAATAATTTTAAATATTCTACTAGACATATACTTGCTTCTATACAAACATTTCTACCACATTGAACATGACGTGGGTTTTATAAAGGATGCAATTGGAAGAAATTGGCAACAAATAGACACAATGAGCTACATAGTTTAGCACATCGATCATCTTACTACAAATACACTGATAAACAAAGATTTAGAAGCTAAGGAAGACAACAATGCTAATCTAAAAATTAATGAATCAAAAATTCTATCACAAATGAGCCTAATATCCAACAACAATTTGAATGATCTTGAAGTTCTTGGGAGATGTGAATTCAATAACAACAATAAATAGAACCAAGACATAACTGCTCCCATCCTTCACTAGACATCAATAAAGTTTATAGACCATACCAAAAAAAACTCATTTTCCATAAACACACCATTCTTTAATGCAAGCCATATGTATACATTGTCTAGCCAAAGAAACAGTTATCACTGAATAAAATTATCAACCACAACAAAGATGCATGGACTATAGCATAGTACATGATCATTCAAGCTACCATGGGAATAGGAAAATTAAATCCAATTAGTTGCATAAGATCTACACTAAATGAGATTACACAACAAGAGTCTATCTGAATATTCACCCTCACTCTAATAGGCATTGCACTCTATTTAATATACATGCCACAAAAATAAATTATGCATTATGTATTCCTATTACAAGGGAAGGCACTAAATACCTTTTAGGAAGCTTGAAGAACACAAGATATATCTTGATTGATGAAATGAGATTTATAGGCCAAAGACTAATACTAAAGATAGATAGCAAGTTGTACCAGGAATTTCCTCATGGCAATCACCTTTACTTTGGTGGTCTATCCATGATCTTAGCCGGAGACCTTGTAGAGTTACCACCTGTATAGAAAAAGCCCATCTACACTGCCCATGCAGGAGTACAACTACTTTAGGAAAAGTTGACAAGAATTGTTAGCCTACAAACATTGTACTGCCAATAAGGAGAATTGAGCCAACAAATACAATTTTTCCAAGTATTACAAAACATATGGAATGTAGAACTAATACAACAAGATTGGGAGCTCCTCATGACATGCGTCAACATAAAAATAACACCACCTAAAAGGGAGGAATTTGATAATGCAAACCACCTATTTTCCACTAATGACTTTGTCAAACAACATAACAAAAAGATGCTAAAGAAACTATACTACCTAGTGGTGTTAAGTGTAGCAATGAGAACAAGGACTACAACTAACAATACCACAAGGATGAACATAGGAAGCACAAGTGTTACTTTTTGAAGGCCAACAGATCATGCTAACAACCAGCATATGGATACAAGTAGGACTTATAAGTGGAGCACAAGGTGAGGTAGTGGAGATTGTTTATAGTCCTGGCTCAAAACCACCTGATCTACCTTTATACATAGTAGTACAAATAAATAACTACACGAGTGTACCATGGAATGAGGAAGACCCCAAAAGGTTGCGGATAACCCTGGTATCTCTATGTAGTAGAAGACCAGTACCAATCAAAATGGCATGGGCAATAAGAATACAAAAATCTTAGGGCCTAACTCTACAAAGAGCTACAATCTACACTGGAAAAGTAGACAAACAAAGATTAAACTTTACAAATTTATCTAGAGTTGAAAGCTTAAACATGGTCTCAATCTTTAGCCAACATTCACCTTTGAGAGGCTCAAAAAATGAAAAACCACCCATACACAATCTTGCATAAAAATGAGGAAGCTTGACTACAAACCATGTCTCTCTAATTAAAGTAAGGTACAAAGTCTTTCCAAATTAAAATATCTCTTACATTATTATATTATATATGTAATATTATTATACCATAGACCGGACATACTAGATGCACCTATATGAAACACAATATAATGTTGAATAATCATGATTTACAACAATGTTTATAAGACTTTGAGTTTCTTTCCCCCAACTTGACCATTAATGGATTCTAATGTTTTCTTCTTGTAGCAACTCTCACACTGGCTCCCGCAACCTCCTCTTTAGATCCCATTGGTGTGTGTTGTCCAACAACTAGTTCAAATAGTTCCACCCTAGTTTCAAGTCCCTCTACTTTTAGATGGAGTTGCATTTATGATTTTTTTTGTATAAAAGGAATACACGGACAATGATATAAAGAGTGGAGATATAGTATATAATAGATAGATATAGATTCTGAATAACACATAACATCAACTCAAATGTGCTTAACTTTTTTTTGTATCTTTATCTCTTTCCATGGAATTTTGAGCTAGTCCCACTAGGCTCTTACCTTTCTATTTCTCTATTTGTTGTCCCTCGATTGTGGTGATTACATTCTCTACTAAAATTTGAGTTTTATTTCCATTTGTCTAATAAAGTCTTTGTAGCATCATGGATTAGAACTATGTGAACTCATCCACCCATACTATATCACATGGTTTATTTAATAAAAAATGTTTTTACCTATCATAATATGTTTATATTGATACTATATAACATAGAGAGAAAATGTAGTGCTTCAAAGAAATAAAATGTCAATTCAACATAATTGGTCAAAATACATTGCCTTCTTTGTATGTCCATTTACTCTTAATTATTTGGAGTAGTAATGAGTTTGACTATGTTAAATCAGTAGAGATGCTTGATTCTACAACATTTGAAAAATCCACAATATTGGTCATTGTGAAAAGTGGTAGTTTGCATTTGATAAGTGTTTAAAGTGTCTTTACCTTTTGGCATGTAGCATTTTTATTAAGGATTGGTCCATATCTTAGCCTATTGTATTCTTGTTTCGTGGGCTTAACATTCGCTATGATGCATGGATCATTCAACCGGTAACCATCATGCATCTTTGGCAATGAGGATTACGAGTTTATTGAGTTGTATATTGAATGCATTGTCATCACAAAATTAGTCAACTCTGAAGTAACTATGTTAATTGGAAGTCACTGAGTGCATTTGATTATCATGATTATAGGGACCATTGACATGGATCTCATAACCACAGAAGTGCAATGATCCTTTTAAAATACTATTTTCAATATCTTCTAAATCTACATGTAATAATTTTTTTAAATCTCTTTTATTTATCCCTTTGAAAAAAAAAAATCTTATTATGTTTGTTGCTAATCTTCTCTTACTTTTCTCACATCATTGTTGTAAAGCCATTAAAAATAGATTAAGGGTACAATCAAGTATATTAGACCAACAAGCTAGATATCAACAACTACCTATGTAGTCCATAATGCAATGAAGCGTAAGGGAAAAAAACAAATAGTTCAATAGCTATGTGTTTGAGAGAACAAAAGGTATTATTGGACTTTGTAGAAATAGAGTGAATCTTATGTCGTTATTATTAAATCGCAGAAATTGTACACCAGTAAAGCACATTCAACTCTCACCATTGCTCTTGTAACTTGTGGAGATAATGAAGCACAAGCCTAAATGAATATAATTGGTGACCCATTTCTATGGGCTTGTGTGAATCCATGTAACAAAATGATGCATAAGTTGAAAGATCTTCATGCTATGGTTTGGGATTAATTCCGAGTGCCACATAACTACCTTGTAAGCTTGGGGTTGGGAAAAATGTATGCTTAAGATATATCCGACTTCTCAAATATCTTATATCTACTACTGCTTAATTAAGAACAGGTTATACTTAGAATATGAAAGACAAATTTCCACATTTCAAGGGTTCACACTTTCCTCAGATAACCCGCCTACTAGTTTTACAAAATTCTATTAAAATTCGTAGAAACAAAATAGCTAATGCCCTCGAGTATCTATTTATTAATTAGTAAACTTGCAATAAAATGTTTCTAAGAGAAGATATTTATATGATTACCTAGACTTACATTAGGTTTTTTGTAGCTTGGTCCACTCAAAATTCTAGGCTCTTTTCTATGAGGAAGTACTTCTGCTAAGTAAATGAACAAATGTCTTTTGCATATAACATGTCAATTGCAATTCATGTGGTAAATTTCTATATATATTAGTTGATCAATCATAAGAGAAAAAATATTTTATCAAGTGTATCTTTAAAATCACAATATTATGGTTAATGAGAGGTAATTTGTATTATTCATGCAACAATTGTTGTGTTGCATTTTGTCAAACACTTTCTATGCATCCTTTTAGATTACCTTATTTGGTATAAATTTTATGAGATAGAAGTGGTCATGACATCTTACATAATACAAATATGAGCTCATTTTAGATTTTAAAAAGCTCGAATTTTATTAGAGACAATGTTTGAACCGGAGGCATAAGGCACATGCAAAATGGATTAGTTTCTTTTGTAACTTGATTTTGATTATTTTTATTCATGTCAATTATTTTTCATATCATTCCTTGAGATAACATGATCAGTTTCTTTTGTACAACTTGGTTTTGATTATTTTTATTCATGTCAATTATTGTTCATATCATTCCTTGAGATAACACAATCTTGAGACAATATGTGAAATATCTAAATATTTTTACATAACAATTGACCTAATCTTGGATCTGCAGGTACAAGTGCTAGTCATACTCAATAAAAGAGTTATGAAGTTAGTAAACCCTATACCTAACTTATGCTCTCATAATGGACTTCATTGAAATTATGGTGAACTCGATTTGATTCAAAGGTGGCTCTCTACTACTGGCAGGGTGACTCTCCTAAAATCTGTGATTCAAGCCCTTCCCATTTACAAAAGCATGGTTCAGGCTACCCCGACATATTTTCTTAAGGAATTTGATGCTCTTTCTCGCTAGTTTCTTTGGAGCAGCAATTTTCAAAATACTAAATGGATCCTCATTAATTGGGATATTCAGGCCAAAAAGGGAAGGAGGCCTTGACCTTCATTCTTCTATCTTGTGTAGTCAAGCTCTTGTTGCCAAGCTCTATTAGCACTGGTGTTCCAGTTAGTCTCAGCTTTGGGCCCGTATCCTATCACACAAGTATTTACCTGGCATGACACCTTCAGATGTTTCTAGGTTTCCTCTTGAGGGAAGAGGCTCTATGGTGTGGAATACCCTCAAGATTGGTGTTCATCTGGTGAAGAGAAGTCTATTTTGGATTTGTAATAGAGGCACTGAGACTTTATTTTGGAGTAATTCCTGGAATGGGCATCCTCCCCTCTTGTCCTCTTATTTGCACTTACAAGCTCTCTATGATTTTTTCCTTTCTGCTAGAAGGAATAAGGTGGCTCATTATAAGGAGGATCATAACCTAGGCCTTGTTGTTGGTTATAGATGGAAGAATTCTTCTGATTGGCTACCAGGTGGCTCTCGAGGGGGATTGGTTGGAGCTTTCTCAAATCTTGGCTTCTAGGGAGTGCAGCTCTCTACAGAAACCTGATGTTTTGACTTGGGGAGGTGTTTCTTCTGGCAAGTATTTTGTTTCTTCAGGGTACCTTGCACTGACTAAGAAACTACTTGGCGAGGTAGAGGTCTCTTGGTGGAAGAAAGCTTGGAATAGCTTTTCTTGGCCGAAGTGTAACTTTTTCCTCTGGATTCTAGTTTACAATCACTATCTTACTTGGGAGAATCTTTGCAAGAGGGGCTTCCAAGGGTCCTCCATTTATGTCTTATGCCGCAATAGTGAAGAGACTTTTTCCCACCTTTTTTTCCAATGCCCCTCTATCAAGAAGGTTTGGCACTTCTGGTAGAGTGTGTGGGGACGCACATGCTAGCATGTTTCTTCCTTGCCTAAGTTTTGGGATAGTCTAGGCCATCCCCCTTCCAAGACCTCTTTTCTTCAGGTTGCTTAGACTATTGGCCCTTCCCTTACTTTATGGCATGTTTGGCTAGAGAGAAATATGAGGATCTTTCATGATGTGTAGCTGGGGATCAGGCACCAGTGGGGGAAAACTGTTCATTTTCTTCATGAAACACTCTTGGCTAAATGTGACTTTGGTGGAGGTTTGGACCCTGGAGATGATGGTATTTACTCACACCTTTCTTTTCCTCTTCAAGGCGACACTCCTTCTCTCCCCCATAGATGCTCTGGGAATAGAGCTAGGCAACACTCTCAGTGTGTTAATCATGAGGGACATTGGACTCCTTCCCAAGGTGGAGTTCTTAAAATCAACATTGGTGGTTCTTCTTGGAAAAATCTTGGACCAGCTAGCATTGGGGGAGTTGGGCGTGACAGCTCTAGTGATGTTCAGTTTCTATTTTCTATCAACAAGGGTTACCATACAAATAACCTCATGGAAGCCCTTGCTATCTTGGTTGTAGTGGAACAGTGCTCTCAACATGGCTAGAGAAGAATTACTTGTGAGACTGACTTGCAGGTGGTTGAGAATTTATTGAGTAGATGGAACCTTGTGGATGTGGATTGGCATTTGGCTCTGGTTATTGAATAGATCACTTAGTTATGCAAGTTTCTAGATTATATGTCTTTTATGCATATCCCTCGGGAGTGGAATAGTGTGGCTGATTGCTTGGCTATATGGGCCTCTAAGCATGCGCTGGATTGGAACATTGTTGATCATAAGATGCTTCCCCCTGATTTTTCTCATAAGCTGGCTCAACTTGTTGACCGGGATAAAGCTTTTTAGTGCTATTTGTTTCCTCTGTTGTTTTGTTCTCTTTGGTATTCAATAAAAATTTTACCCCTCTTTTAGTTTATATGAGGAATATAACAATTTTAGCTGATTTCGTCTTGAAGACTGCACATTGAGAAACTATAATTATGTGGTGATTCTTGTTCACAGAAGATCCACGATGGTAGACAGCTCCCTGAAGAACGAAACTATTTTGAAATCCCCAACATTATCATAACACCATGTCAAATCATCCATCCCTTTGTAAAACTTTTCTCCAAGATAGTTTATTCCAAACTTGAGCCTTACTCCTGATTAAATATAGACGTGTTCTCCTTAAAATATCTCTTCAATGTGATTTCTTGTCTTTTGCAAGGAAATCTCATACACATGTTCTCCTATAACGGATGCGGCATGTTGCAGAGTACTTGAAGATGCAATGAAAATGGCATTCTCAGCGTATACCAAAAGAAATCTACATAGGTATTTAACTCGTGTTAAAGGTTTGATAATCCTCAATAAAAATGTCGATGCGATTTGATTCTAAGACAACATCCTCTTATCACTTCTTTGACTAAACACCGCACTTTCCCTATACTCTCATTACAATCTTCATGTAAATTTACTCGAAATTACAGAAAAGAAATAAATTGAAGCCTTCTCAAACAGAAATATTTCATCAATTATTTCACAAAGAAAAAAGAAATTTTCTCTATCGATATATACAAACTAGAAAACAAATTGAAATCCTATTATCTTCGCTATATAAGGCCCCGTTTGGTTGCTGGAAGATGAGGGCCAAAACCGGGTTATCAAGGGCAAAACCAGGTTTTGCAAAAAAAATTTGTTGTTTGGTTGGTTAAAATAATAACCCGGTTTTCAATTTCATCTTCCAATTTTGGTCAAAAATTGGAAGAAGTTTCTTCCAGTAAAAAGGTGGAATTCGAAATTAAAACCAGGTTTTGAATTTTATGACAGTTTTTTTAATAATATTGTGGGGTCTACAATATATTCATCTTCCGTGTCAACCAAACGGACCATTGGCTTTCCAAACCACAAAACCAGGTTTTCGAAAACCTGGTTATAAGATAACCTGGTTATGTCAAAAATTCATCTTCCCCAATCAAACGGGGCCTAATCAACATATTCTTTCGTGAAGTTGCAGTGAAAGAAACCAGCTTCTCTGTTTATGTCGCGAAAGCTTTCAATAATTTCTATTGCATTTCTCTGTCCTTGCAGAGTTATTTCATACCTTGGACTCTCTTTTTTCAGGTCAAACTCGGTGGATGAATCGCATTGTCAGTAGAAAAAAAAAAATAATTCGAAATGTTCAACTTAATTGGTGGATCCATTCAACGTTTGTTTACCAGTCAACAAGAATAATAATTTATTCGAGCTTAATAATACAAAAATATTAATATCATAAACGATTGTTATTCCAAAAAAAGTAAACCATGGGCTAAGGAAGAACAACGATATTTCCAATGTTTATAGCGCAAACCGCGTAAGAAAACATGGTTTGACTGACATATGTATATCAAAATTTGAATATGACGAGGACGTAAAACATGATGCGCGTATATGTTATTGCAGATTCCTCTGTAACTTCAAAAAACTAAGTCGTTTAATAGTTTCTCATGTTCTTTTTTCCTATATAAAGTTAGACATCTGTATTAGCGCTACAAAGAAAACAAATCACGGAAAGGAAACACTGTTAAGGACAAACCTCTTAGTGATAGGCAGCAGTTACCTTCGAGCCCGAAAGAATTCGACTGTTTCCAAATAATTTTAAGAAATGGTGTTGATGATTGCAAGCTCTGTGAATGGAGAATCACAAAATGCTTGGAAGAGGGCAACGAAAAATATTTGTAAACGAGCACGAATGTCAGATTACAAGAAAAAAGGGCCATTTAGATTATGGCAGATCAGTATCAACTCCTTAGATGATGTATGCAAGGAATGCTTGCTAGACTTTGGATTGTTTCCCAGGAACAGAAAAATCTGTGCTGAAATACTTTTGGACATTTGGGTATATGTTCGGCAGCTACAAAGGCATGATGCCTTTTCCATCTTATTAGAACTTGGAAGAAGAAATATGTTAAATTTAGAAAGCAATTCAAGGTAAGATCCTTTGCTTTTATGCAATTGAATATATTGGATTTCTTTTAATCGTATTTTTCGACACTAAATTGACAAGTTCGGACTTTACAGAGGAAGTACAACAGTTCCATATGGAAATGCGTCAGAGTTATACGTCTCCCAGCGGGATGAATTGCAAAATTTGACGTTGAATTTGGGACACCAAGATAATATGTTCATCCGCGAGAGGTTATTAATAGAAAGGAAACACAATAGTTTGGTGGGGAAATGCGAATCGGTGAATGAAAGAGCATTTGACACAGAAGTTCTCTCCATTCAAATTGGTGAGCTATTTGAAAATCTTAGACATGTGTATTCGTTTCGAATACTAATTTTTTTTTTTTCTCATATATTAAAAAGTAATTACTGCACAATTTTCTGATTGGATTTAATTGGTAATTCCTTGGTACAGGCCCTGCAGAGGAAAATCACTATAATAATGATACGAATTTCTCAGAAACAGAGGCTCTGTTGTTATATTTTACATCGACTGAATATGTTCTTCCCACATTTCTGAAATCGATGAAAAAACTAAAATTTCTAATGGTGTCCAATTGTGGTATAAAGAAGGCAACATTGAAAGGCATAGATGTCTTATCTTCACTCGCTCAACTCAAGAGCGTCCGCTTGGAGAGGGTGATTTCACCTTTTGGCGAAAAACAGAGCATGGGAGCACTGCAGAATATAGAGAAGCTATCTTTGAGCTTATGTGAAGGATTTGACAATATATTCACATTCGACACAACAAAGCTAAAAGATTTTAACCTGGACCACAGCAGTGATTTAGAGGAGTTGCCTCTTGAGATCTGCAATATGACCTCCGCTTTGTCATTGTCTATTACCAACTGCCATTTGCTTCAGAAGTTACCATTTGATTTTGGAAATGTGAGCCATGTGAGAATGCTAAGATTATCGGCCTTACCATTCTTGAAAGAGCTTCCTGCATCAATTGGAAGACTTGGACGATTGGAATATTTAGACATTTCAGCATGCGAAGGGTTGAAAGAACTTCCAAAGGAAATAGGAAACCTCAAGAATTTGAGGGAGCTTGATATGAGAGAGGGTTCCCTCCTGAAGAAATTACCAACAACAGTTTCTGAGCTGTGTTCCCTGAAGTTCGTTATCTGTAATGGGGAGATTGGAAAGCAGTGGTTGCAAGTGAGGAATATTTCTATTCCGGATCTTCAAGTTGAAATTGTGGAAGCACACTTTAACCTGGACTGGCTTGATGATTGATTTACTAGTGCCAATGCTTATCAGACATTTAGTGAATAACTGATTGTAGATTGGTATGCAATGTCGATGATCGTCACCGTATCAATGAATAAGCGAATGTAAATTTGCATTTAATAAGACTTTCTATTGGTCCATTTAACTATGGGAGGATATTCAATAATAATTAATGTAATAAGTTTTTTGTAGTTTTAAATAGCATAGATTAATTAGCTGTTGACACAGACCAGTGGATATAACCAGTTTATGTTGTTCGCTGCCAGTTTCATTAGCGAATAGTAAATTCCCCACTAACTGCCACCTGATCCGTTCCGAAAAGCCATTCTATATATGTTTCTAAAATTGAAAAACGATAAATAACAGTCAATCCTTTCGTTGTATTCTATTTTACTTCTAGTTTTAAAGTATAAAATTCTAGAATATTTACACTCTTGTCAAAATATGATAATTTAAATTGTGTAGTATTTTTAAATAAAATAGGGGTAAAAATTTTATTGAATACCAAAGAGAGCGGAACAACACAAGAAACAAAAATAACTATAGAGCTTTATCCGGTCCACCACTAGTTGATCCAGCATCTGAGATAAATCAAGGGGAAGCATTCTATGATTAATAATGTTCCAAGCCGGCCCATGCTCAGAGGCCCATTTAGTCAAACAATCAGCCACACCATTCCACTCATGAGGGATATGCATAAAGGACACAGAATCTAGAGAATTGCATAACTAAGTGATCTGCTAAATAACCAGAGCCAAATGTCAATCCACATGCACAAGGTTCCATCTATTTAATAAGTTCACAACCATTTGCAAGTCAGTCTCACATATTATTCTTCTCTAGCCATGTTGATAGCACTGTTCCACTGCAACCAAGATAGCCAAAGCTTCCATGAGGTTATTAGTACGGTAACGTTTGAACCAGGTTTTCCCTGAGAAGAACCATCCGTGTTGATTTTAAGAACTCCAGCCTCGAGAGGAGTCCAATGCCCCTCACGATTAACACGTTGAGAGTGTTGTCTAGCTCTATTCCCAGAGCGGTTGTGGGGGACCAAGGAAGTGCTACCCTGAAGAGGAAAGGAAAGGAATGAATAAATACCAGCATCTCTAGAACCAAACCTCCACCAATGTCACATTTAGCTAGGAGTGTTTCATGAAAAAAATTAACAATTTTCCCCGAGAGGTGCCTGATCTCAAACTGCACACCATGAAAGGTCCTTCTATTCCTCTCAAGCCAAATATGTCATAAAATAAGAGAAGGGCCAATAGTCCAAGCAACCTGAAGAAAAGAAGTCTTGGAAGTGGGATGGCCCAAATGGTCCTAGAATTTAGACAAGGAGAAAACATGCCAGCACGTGCATCCCCACACACTCCACTAGAAGTCCCAAATCTGTTTGGCAAAAGGGCACTAGAAAAAAAGGTGAGAAATAGTCTATTCACTATTGCAGCATAAAACACAAATGGAAAGCCCCTAGAAGCCTCTCTTGTAGAGATTCTCCCAAGTAAGACAATGATTGTAAACTAGAATCCAGAGGAAAAAGTTACACTTAGACCATGAAAAACTATTCCAAACCTTCTTCCACCAAGAGACCTCCACCTCACCAAAAAGTTGCTTAGTCAATGCAAGGTACCTTAAAAAAATAGAATACTTGCCAGAAGAAGCACCTCCCCAAGCCAAAAGATCATGTTCCTCTAGAGAGCTGCACTCCCTAGAAGCCAATATCTGAGATAGTTCCAATTGATCCCCTAGAGAGCCACCTAATGGCCAATCAAAAGAATTCTTCCATCTGTAATCTACAACAAGGGCCAGGTTATAAGCCTCCTTATAATGAGCCACCTTATTCCATCCAACAGAAAGGGAAAAAATCATAAAGAGACTGCAAGTGTGGATGAGAGGATAAGTGAGGAGGATACCCATTCCAAGAATCACTCTAAAATAGAGCCTTAGTGCCTTTGTTGTAGATCCAAAATAGACTTCTCTTCACCAACTGAGCACTAATCTTGAGGGTATTCCACACTATAGAGCCTCTTCCCTCAAGAGAAAACTTGGAAACATCTGAAGGTTCGACACTAGGTAAATACTTGTGTGAAAGAATATGGGCCTAAAGCTGAGACTGACTGGAACACTAGCACCAATAGAGCTTGGCAGCAAGAGCTTGACTGCACAAGATAGCAAAATGAAGGCTGAGGCCTCCTTCCCTTTTTGGCCTGCAAACAGTATCCCAATTGAGAAGGCTCCATTTGGTATTTTGCAAATTGCCACCCCAAAGAAATTGGCAAGAGAGAGCATCAAATTCCTTAAAAAAATACACCAGGGCAACTTGAACCATGCTTTTGTATGTGGGAAGGACCTAATCAACATATTGTAGGAGTGTCACCTTACCAATAGTAGAGAGCCATCTATGAGTCCAATGATTGACTTTTTGTTGAAGTTTACTGAACAAGCTCTACCAAATAATCCTAGGCTATCTTCCCACCACAATAGGGACCCCCAAGTAAGTCAGAGGGAGAGACTCAATCTGAAATCTCAGGATATTAGCAATCCTCCACTGGATAGGCTCAGAAGTGTTGAAGACAAAAATAGAGGACTTGTGGTCATTAATTTTCTACCTAGAGGCAGCCAAATAAGTATCCAGGGTGAGCTGAAAGGCTTCAGCTTCCCAAATCTGAGCTCTCCTAGCAAGGTCATATCATCAACAAACTGGAGGTGGGAAAGAGTGAGCAAAGCATTTCTCAATTACCATCCTTGAATCAGATTTTGGGAAACATGACACTTGATAAGTCTACCAAGTCCCTCAGCCATAATGATAAACAAATAAGGAGAGAGGGGATCTCACTAGCGAAGACCTCTAGATGCCCAAAAAAACTCTAACAGTTCAACATTAAGAAGGACCGAGAAGGAAGGAGTAGTAACACAGGTCAGAACCCATCTAACGCATTCCTACCTAAAGCCAAAAGCTAGAAGAACTTTCTGCAAGAAACCCCAATTGACTTTGTCCTAAGCCTTAGCCATATCAAGCTTAATGAACATGGCACATTCCGGAGAAGTACACATAGAGTGAATAGCTTTAAAAGCAATAACTGCCCCATCCAAAAAAAAATTTCCTGCCACAAAACCCCCTTGTTCCTTAGAGATAACCATGGGAAGCCAAATTTTAAGCCTCTCTACTAGGAGCTTAGTAATGATTTTATAGACCACATTACAAAGAGCAATGGGCATAAAGAAGTCCAACTGATTAGCCTCTTCCTTCTTTGGAATAAGGACTACAAAAGTAACATTCAAGGCCTAGAGCATTTCTTTGTTGGAATAGGACTCCTGAACCACATCCAAAAGGTCAAGATTGATAATATCCCAAAATTCCTAAAAGAATTCAACAGAGAAGCCATCAGAACTTGAATCTTTTCCTCCACGCAAGCTAAAGACCACCCCCTCCAAGTCAGACATACAAATTGGCCTTATAAGAGAGTCATTCATCTCCTTGGTCACAATAGAGGGAATATAGGACAAGATTGTATTCTCCTCAATCTCCGCTGGAGGTAAATCATCTGAAAAGATAGTAGAGTAAAACTAAATAGCTTCCCTAGATACAGCTTGAGAGGAGGTCAGATGCATCCCACTAGAAGTAACAAGAGAAGAAATGCAACTCATGTTACATTGAGCCTGCATAGATTTATGGAAAAATGCAATGTTCTTGTCCACTTCCTGAAGCCAGTCAACTCGAGCCTTCTGTTTCCAATAAATTTCTTCTCTAAGATCCCACTTAGCTAAATCACTAGAAGCTTGGGATTCTACTATGCCAAGAGCTTTAGAAAAAACCAAAACCTGAATCTTCTTGGTAATAAGATTGAGACGATCCTAAGTCCTCTTCTTCATAATGTGGAGATTACCAAAACAATTGTTGTTCCAATGTTTCAACTTCCTTTTAACATACTAAAGTTTTTTAGAGAAGGAGATAGCAGTGCCATAGGCAGGGCCTTCTTATCTCCACCACTGAGCCATTAAATCATGGAGAGAAGAGTCTCAAAGCCACATCAACTGGAACATAAAGGAAAGCTTCTTAGGGATAGTAACATAACTAGCTATGAGCTTGAAAAGCTAGTGGTCAAAACCTCTCCAATCAAGAATTTCAGAAGAGAGAGAAAGAGAGGCACAATTCCAAAAGCAAGAAACTAGGAACTTGTCCAAGCATTCTAAAATGGTATCATTTCCAACCCTTCAATTATTCCACGTAAAGAGCCCATTAAGAGGTTTGACATCAGAGAGATGTAAAAGATCAATATTTTGTCGAAGAAGCTTAGAAGAAGGACCCAAGTGAGCTAGCCCACCCCTCTTCTCCTCCAAACTGAGAATAGATTTGAAATCTCCAACCACAATCCAATGCAAGAAAAGATGACAGCTTTTGACATGCCTAATATGTTCCTAGAGCTTGAGCTTGCCAGGGAGATCAATAGGAGCATACACATTAGTAATAAGAATCATCTCTCCAGTTTCTACAAAGGATGCAACCATTGAGAGAGCCGAGATGGAAGAGACCCAGTAAAGTGGTATAACTTTCCTAGGATCCCAACAAATGGCAAGACCGCCAGAGCTCCCCAAAGCACCAACACAGTAACATTGGCCTAGAAATGAAATTTTAGGAGCACATTTAAACATGGAGTCCACTAAAAGCTCGGTCTCCTAGATATAAAGGATATCTAAAGAATGATTAGCCACTAGCTCATGAATAGCTTTTTGTCTAGGGATGCTATTCAACCCCCTCACATTCCATTAGAGAATCATCATTGAGTAGAGTGGGGAAAATGTTCATCCAAGGTCTTGACAACGCTAGAATCTACTAGTAAATCTCCTATAAGTTTAATATTTTTTTGATCTTTCTTTCACCCAACTCTTGAGGGAGTAGGAAAAGAGACTTTCTTAAATCTTCTTTGCATCAGGCACAAAGCAAGAAAAGATCCCTTTCCTTTACCCGAGGCAAACACATCTTTAACCAAATTTTCCAAAAGAACAACCTTGTCCTATGGAGTAGGAGAAACCACAAGGGCACCAGACTCAGGGCCAATAGAGGTCTCTGGCTTCTATTGAACAATAAAATCTTGGTTGCCACTAAGAATAGAACTCCTCCCCTCTCAGCCAATAGCCATGCATTGAGCCTCTACACGAATGCCTTCTTCTATGACCATGTTGTCAAGAACCTCAAGATGATTAAACCTTGAGTCCACTTGCCGATCTAGATGAGATCACTTCTAATCCTACCCCTTAGCATGGTTTCAACCTGGGATAAAACTATCCTTATCAAGACCAATAGTACTAGATGGCCCTTGACCCTAACTTGAAGTGTTCATTTGAGCTTTCCCTTCACCAGTACTATCAATTTGAACATTCCCTTTTCTAGTACTGATAGTTTGACCATTCCCCTTATCATCACTGGCCATCCTTGGGCCCAAGGACCTGCCAAGGGTACCATTGCCTTTGGATGCTTGAGGGCATTGGCACTATAAATGACCATACGCATGACAAATGCTGCAATGAAAGGGAATAGGTTCATAGTCTAGTTGTTGGATCCAAGAAGAAGAGCCTAGAAAATTTCTAAAGAATCTAGCAAAGCATTATTTAAATCAATTTGAACCCAAATATGGGCATAAGAAATAACCTTTTGTCCAGTGATTGATGTGCTATAGTAGTCGGCTTCCCAAGCACAACAGCAATCTATCGTAGGATATCCTCATGCTAGAACTGCAAAGGAAGCCGTAGTAGGTGGACCAAAATAGGAACCCTCGAAGGAAGATCCTCGATAGAATTAAACCTCGTATGCTAGGGTTTGACAAAAGGACCTATGCAGTCATAAAACTATGGGCCTCCCTCAAAGACCCAATTTTGATCTGATATGCTAGAGAAAGCCATCAAAAAGTAGCTATTACTAGCGAACATAATATCCATATCACCTTCCACCTACCATGAACAGTGAATCCAGGCATCTAGATCCAATAGGGAAATCTAGATACCAAGAAACTTGCATATTAATGCATGTATGGCCAAATAGTCCACATCTTCCATTATTGCTTCTAGAGGGATAACTAGCACAGGTCGATCCTAACTATGCAGAAGGCAGCCATTAACTTTATTTAACTTTGAGCACTCACTAATATAAAATGGCTTCTTCTCTTGTGAACTCACCTCAAGAGAAGATCCATCACAACCAGAGGCTCTTGCAAGAATGAGACTCTTGGAGACCCTACTCGTGGCCATAATAGCCTAGCAAACAAATTTTGAACCAGAATCGAAGCAATCTCGAATTTGTGCGAAAAAAATCATAAACCTTGTTGTCATGCCCTAGTCGCTCCAATTGCACAATTCAACAAAAACTTTTATACTATGTCATTTTTACGTCAAGTTCTTTGAGACATATTTTCTGAGTAGTGGTTCACATGAACCTATCTCTCATGAGAATAAATGGGATACTTAGCCCTTAATGAATCTAGGTGATGTTTAAAAAAGTGAAGCAAGAGAGTTTGCTCATCCCAACACTCTATAGCTCAAATGCACTTAAGTAATGAGTTTTCTCTAATATTAAGTTAATGTATTCTCATAAAAGTGACTATATAAACAATAAAAGAATTGTAGAAGTAATTTGAAAGTATATATAGTTAAGAGGCAGGCAAATAGGAATGAGTATATTTGTGTCAATTATATTAATCCTAATTGAGCACTACTTTACTCTACCTTACATGTACAAGTTATGTGCAATTTATTTATTACTAGGCATTATTTGCTTGAATTTTCTCATTCTAATGTTATGAAGTTGTAAAGGTTGATATATCTCTCTTGTCCCAAACTTGTATTTAGCTAGATACTTTTTCCCATCTCTTTTAAAGCAACCATTCATGTAAACAATTTAGTGGACATTGAATTCTACTGTGCAGGAACACAAATGTGGCTATCCTCCTTACAAATTGTATAGTTGACCAATTTTCAAAAAATTGAAAACATCATGGATTTTCTCGAAAATTCCACCATTCGATCTTCATGATCTACATTGTTTGTAGTCAGAAACAACAACAAAATTACAAAACAAAGACTACGATTCATGAATTTGGAATTTTTTTTTTTGTTGACTTTCTTTAGTCTTTAGTACATTTTGTCTTGAAAGAAGCCAGCATTAATTTCTTTTTAATGAGAGACATTTGTTGAATTATAAATTGATGCCATAATAGAATTTGAGATTAATGTAAACAGACTAGATGTTGAAATTAACATAAAGAGACTGGATTGTTTAGATGAATTGTCATATTTATTTCATGTAAGAGAATTAGTGGCAATGGAAATTGTTTGCACTCAGTGTGACATTTTGTTCAACTCCTATATTATTAATATATACATGTGTTTGAAAGAACTATACTATGTTGTTCATTAATAGTAAGAATACAATATAAATATACACGTATTATTATTATTATCTATAGGAATTCTATGCATAATATTTTTCCATTCTTATCATGCAATAATAAAGTTTATGTTAATGCAATCAAATTTAATAAATCAAAATTATTTTTTATCAAACTAAATTTAAATTTTATTTAAATTTTTTTTAAAAATTAATTAGCTTTTAATTTATTCCTTTTTAAAATCTTTTATATTTTTATTTGAGAAGATTAGATTTTAGACCTACTTAATGAATATTCAAGGATCTTAGAGATTTTTTTTTTTTTTTTCAATTAGTGTATGAAAAGCAAATGATTTTGGTATAATTTTGTTTTTTGGAATAATTCAGATCTCCTATCATAATATATATGGTAAATGTTAAAAGTTTACACATATTGAAATAAATTATTATGAATAATTCAAAAATAATTTTTTATTTATTTTTAATTATTAGACAAACCAATTATATAAGTGATCTTTCACATCTCAATTCTATATTTCAAAATAAAATTGAATTTAATATACAAATTTAATATTATATTTATCATTTTCAACACTCCGTAACTCTCTTACTTCTATTACTAAATTGGGAAAAATATATATATAAATTATTACATCCAAATTTATTATTGAAAACAAATATTTCTAATTTATCATTTTGAATTGCAAATTCCTTAATTCTATGTATTTGACTCACCTATATAGAAGGCATATTATTCTCTTATAATTAAAACATAAACACTTAGATGGACAAAAATTATATTTAATAACAATAATATCTATAATAAGGAAAAGCAATAATTGATAGTTGATACAATTAAATATTCTTTGTATTTTTAAACTTGTATAATATATCATGATGGAAAAAATGTTCTCAGTTGTAAAGGTATTTTTTTGTCTTCAAGAAAATTACAAATATTTATGCTCAAACATCTAGAATCTAGATTCAATTCGTTAGAGCCCGAATATGCTAATAAATCTGCTACTGTGTTACCCTCTCTATAAATAGTAGAAATATGACATAGATCAAAGAAGTCTAGAAGAAGGAATACTCTAACCGTAATATGCTTGATTTTCCAATTGGTAATCCTTCTACTAATAGAAGCATTAATAATGAGATTGGAGTTGCCTTCAATATGAGCTTTGATATATTAATTTTTTGCTAAAATCATACCATGCAACAATGCATAAGCATCAACCAAGTTTTTTATACACAAAGGAAAGAATAGACATTTGAAAGCAATCACCTCCCCCTTGTGATTCCTTAAAAAAAATCCACAACCTAATTTCCAAGAATTACCCCTTGATGAGCTATCAAAATTCAATTTAGTGAATTCTTTAGATGGGCATGATCATTTAACTTGAGATGTCTAGGCGAGGGATAGGTGAAGATGGAGAAATGAATGTAGGAATGTGAATAAGACTCCACTCCTTCAATAGTGTATAATCTCATTCTATAAACCTATAATTACTAATTTTATCTTTCACATAAGCATTAACACTTATCAAATAGATTTCTCTAAACCCTTGAGTAGCACAATAATTAGGGCACTTACATTCTTGAAAATATGTTTATTTTATTTCCACAAAATTGCCCATAGCATTAATACAAGGAAACATCTCCATATGAAGCAAAAGTATGATCACAAAAAAGGAATTGGCCAAGACTACAATATGTCCAATTAAGTGTTAGATAATGACATTGAGAAAACAATTGATCTACAATTTCTAATTCATCTTTGCACAATACACATTGAAAGTGTTGCGATATGTTGAGTTATTGTAGCCTATCACTAGAGAGAACTCTCCTCCTAAGAGAAAGTCATGCAAATTAGTCTAATTTAGGAAGAGCAACTCTACCTCAATAAAAAGATTATGCACATTGTTTAACATCATACAATTCCATTATGAAAATTGCCTTGTGTCCATCCTTAACATTATATTCTCTACTAGTAAATGGGGCCAAAATTAGCTCATCCTCGTTACCATTGAAGAAAGCTTTTCTTTGAGTGGTATGTGTAGGATCATGGTGTGCCAAAAAGTGGCAATATGAAAAACATGTATTTATAAAATGTCCAAAAGCATTTCAAAATTCACTTTGACTTTTTTCCACCCATCTTGATGCCAAACGAAAAAATGTAATAGCTTACCTTATTAGGTACACAATTTTAGAATAGGTACTCAATTTCATAATAGGTAACTGATCTATGCGCCTAAATCATGGTGTCAAATTCAAATGTCAAGGGAGTGAGGACCAATTTTAAAGTTAAATATTGAATTTTATTTTCCAAACTCAAAGTGAGGAATAATTGTTAAGTTGTATAGTCCTAGTATAATATAGTTATAGTATAAATGGGGAGGGGGCCAATTATTATAAATAGTTACTAAAATTTATTATATAGTACTAAATAATTATAATTATTCATAATTATATAATTATTTTATATGTAGTTAGTACTTATTATATATTATTATATAATTATATATCATGTATATAATAATTATAATAATTATATATTAGTTGTATGCTATGAAATGTATTGTTAAGGAGTACCAAGTAAACTAAGCATTCAACAAGACAAAACAAAGAAACATATACGATAAGAAAAAGAAAGCTTTCAAAAAGAATTAAAATCAAACAAGAACAATCTAAAGCCCTCTTGATGTGTAGATATGTCCAAGATGGAGAATGTGTGCTCAATTGTTCTTCCAACTTCAAATGTTTGGATTATGATCAAGTATGAGGGTGAGTGAAGAATTCAAGACTGGAAGTAGGGGTGGATTTTTCCATTATAATGGTATTTTGGTAGTTTATGGGCTCCCAAAGTAGCATTATAAGTTTGCATAGGAAGGTGGATGGATTATGAGAGGGGAAGGATAAAAATAATAGGCCAAGGCGTAGTGGCATGAATGGCCAATATGTAAAAATGGAGGTTTAATGAGGAAGGATTAAGTTGTCCTAAATGGAAAGCACATGGATTGTGCTTCTTTGGAGCCAAGCAGGGAGTGACACTTGTCACAAGGAGGGTGAGTGTGAGAGGATTGAAGACTTTGAGGGGCTGTGACCATTTCTAGGAATGTGAGGGGACAAGGTGAAGTTATGAGGGGTGTGGGTTTGTAAAAGGCTTTTAATGCATTTGGGTGAGCATGTGAGGGATGTGACATGAGGGGAGACTTTGGTTTGGGTTAGGAAGTCCTGATGTTTTGTTTAAAGTTGTGCAAATGATTAGGAAGGGTTTAGGCTTAGTTTAGAGGATGGATTAGGAGGAAAGTGGCATGTTAGAGGAGGAAAATTGGGATGATTTAATTGAGATTGATTAGGCAAATGAAGAGTTGACATTGGTGAAGGGGGTAGATTAGGTAATGGCAAAGATTTAAGAATAGTTAGAGGTTGGGGATTTAATTTATTAAATGATTTATTTAATAAAAGTGGATTTGAAATTAAATTATATATGCATAGTGCAATTATTGAATTTAATATAAGAATAGGGGTTTTAATTGATAACTAGACTTTTGATTTGTTATTTAATTTTATCAATTGAACTATAGTTAATTAAATAAATAAATTAACTAGGGGATGACGATTAATTAGTTAAATATTAAATATGTAATGAATAATATCCTAGGAGATGACTAAATAGTATTACGTTAATGATGTAATTAGATTTAGGTGTCTATGTATTGCCCCTCTTTGACATAGTGTTGAGACAACATTATTTCAAAGAAGTTAGAATGTAAATGACATGAAGAAGATGTTTTAAAGTGACAAAGTTGCCCTAGTCTCAAGGAGAGAAGAAATATATTGTACTATGTGATTCGCCCTCAAGAAGGTGGTGGGGAGAGAAGACGAGGCTCAACAACATCTAGAAAAGGTAGAACAAGTTGGGGTGAGCAGAAAGATGTTGACAAGCTAAATGAGGATGAAAAAGTGCAATAAAATTACAAAAATGACAGATTCAACATGAAATGGGTCACTGAAGGGGGAGGGTGGTGAAGTAGAGCACCACATAGGGCCTATAAGAGGCTCTAGGAGGGCCAGAAAGGACTAAATACATTAGTATTATTGTTGAGATATTGTGATTTGTGACCTCTGGGTGAGATGATGCGATGGCTACACAGGAACAACTAGAGCATCGAGCGTATATTGTTCAACACATATGGGAATGACATATACAAGACCGATCAATAGGATCAAAACCTTTGACCTCATGTTTTTTCATTTTTATATTATACTGTTCCCAAAGTTTCAAAAATGTGTTCTTGCGGGCATGGGTTCAGTAGGAAATGCCAAAGGGATCAGTAGGAAAATGATCCCACAAGAAGGCTAAAGTTAAGGTTCAAATGGAATGTTCAAGGAAGCTTTCCTAAGAAAGAGAACTCGAGATGAATTTCTTACTGGATAGAGAATATTATCATAGTAAAGTGTTCCTATTAGTGAGAATACATACCCACTAGTTAAAGGTTAAGAAGGTAAGCAAGTTAACATAGGAATGACGGGTAGGAATGAATGGGTGAGAAAAAGGTTGGGTACAATCCTGCTATGATCTAGGTCTACAAGAACACATGGTAAAGGATGGGTTGTGGTAACACAAGCTCAGTTTTGAGAATGTGGTAAAGGGAAGGAGGGTAGTTTAGGGGAAATGGTAAAAGGGGTTTGGTGGATACATAACTAACATGGTCTCATTTTTTAGTGTGTTTGTGGATGTAGTGGTCATTAGATACGTTTGTGTCTTGAGAGAGGCATGTTGTAGTACTATGAGTAGGGGATCAATTTAGTCTAGCTTATTGGTTGAGGATTGACATGATCAAGCTAGGATACCTAGTGAGATTTCCTCATACCTAAACCTACATGGATATGGTGATGATGTTGTGCAAGCAATGGCATGACAAGACTAAGAAATTTTATCTACCTACATAAGAGATGACCTTGATGTTGGAGGACATCAATTGGATATTCAAACTAACAGTGCGAGAAATGCCTGTAATGATGATGAGACAAGAGATAGGGGAGAGAGTAGTGAGGATATTAGTGGGGCCTAGAGTCTAGTTCAGGATCTAAAGGGGGTAGATTGCACTAGATGAGCATTTGGATAGGGTGGCATAGGAGAGGCAAATATATTTTTAGGTCTATGGATTAGTTCCGGGGTATATTGCACCAAACATAGGGAGGATTGGAGTTACTTTAGCACTGATCTTGACCATTACCTAGATCATGGATGAGGGAGCCTTAGTAGCATGTGGATCACTAATTCTAGCTGAGCTTTATATGGACTTCCATCAACTCATTTACCACGGGGCACAAAGAAACCAGGGGAGGAATATAGGCTTCCTAACCCTATTACAAGTGTGGGCAAGGAAGCCAGATGAGCCTATAGTATATAGCTAGGATGATCCATTAACCTACCACCAGGAGGTAGACTATTGGAGGGTGTAGATGGATGAGATCAAGGTGGTGACCCGAAGACCAAACCTAGGTGTCATGTCATAGGTAGAGGAGAGGTAGTAGTTGTCATTCACGATCTGTCCATGCTTTTTTTTTTGGTTAGTGAAATTACATTACTAAGTAGTATCAGCTCTACACGGTGCAAAAAAATTTTGGATGGCCACAACATATCCCTACGGAGCCACTATGGTATTGGAGGGAGGGAGTCGGTGACCCTATTTGAACCATCATTGCAGAGGGATTGGTTGTTCTTGGATTAGTAGGAGTTGTTACGATAGGATTGGGATTGGTTTGGGGGGCTTGAATATGTCAAGTCCACAAAGGGATATAGGGACTAGTTTAAGAGGTTGAGACTCGTGGGTAGGGCATAGGTGACAAGGGCAATAGTGGTGGTAGGGAAGATTTCTTGACTAGGGAGGAGGGGGGATATAAGGTGAGGGGAAAGGGGTGGAGGAGGAGAGGGGATAGGGGGAGGAGAGGACACAACATTAGGAGTATGAGAGAAAAGAGAGGGAACAAATGCCAATAGGGGGAAGAGGGACAAGAGGAGGGTTTTCCTCAAGGGGAAGGGATGGTGGATTGGTAGAGAGGTGTGCCTCATTACATTAGGAACATGTGAGTGAACTACTCTAGGATACACAATAGGAGAGGGACAAGCTCAAGGATGAGAGAGATCAGTTCTAGAGGGAACAAGATGCTACCTAGGGACATTTGTATAGGGAAAATATTGAACTAGGGGGCAGGGGGGGGGATTGTGATTGGATGTTGGGCAATTGGAGGGGAGATTAGAGGAAATGGGGGTTAAGAGAGATAGGTTGCAATAGAGAGTGGATGGATTATAGGTAGAGAGGGATAGGGTAATGGTCATGGTGTTGCCACTCTAGGCATAGATGGAAGTGAGAGGAGGGATAAAGGAGCTAAGATGGTTGAGGGTAGAGTTGGAGGATTTTCAAGAGAGGGTAGATTTCTATAGAGAGAGATATCATGTAGCTATACCTATGCATTATATTGAGTACTGTAGATGCCTGACATGATTAGGGATAGCTAGGACACACAAAAGGATACATGTTGGTGGGGAGAGTGGGTGGAGTATAAGGGATCTTAGAGGACATAAGGGACACAAAGGATAGGGTAGAGCCATAGATTAGGGAAGAGCCAAAGGCAGGGGAGAGAGATGGTAGGGAGGAGAGATGAGGGGGAGAGCTCAGAGATTAGAGGAGGGGGACATGCAGAGATGAGGAAACCATAGGCACCAAGTGTTGTACCACAAAGGCTAGAGGATGATCCCTATTTGTCCCATTGAGAGGATTCAAAGGATGAGGGTATAGATGAGTAGTGATATGTTGCATTTGGATTATGTGGCAAGATGTTGTATAAATATTCATTTTGCGGGCATAAACCCATATGTACTTATATTGATACATGTACCATATGGACGTTGTATTTGTATTGGATGTAGATTGCGATGGACATTTTTATATTCTATCAGGGGTGGGTGATCTATTCTTTGATTTATGTCAGGATATCATATATATGAATGAGTATTATTTTGGGTGGGAGATATGTGTTTATGAGTACTATGCCCATATATATTTTTCATGAGATGCATATTATATATTTATTATGTAGACTGATGTGTAGGATATGATATATGAGATGGATGATATGCATGATGTTATTGACATTGTGATGCATTATTTATGCTTTGTATGAGGTGTACTAATGTGTTTGATGTAGGATGTGATGTAGTTTATATGAGATGGATGATATATATGATGTTACTAACATTTGTGATGTAGAATGTGATGTTGTATATACATATGGATGTAATGATTTTGGTTTTGTTTTAACAATGCACGCAGTTATAAGATGTACCTATTTATTTATGATGCAAAAGATGTAATGATTAAAAAGGGATATGTATGTGAAATGAAAATGATAATGAAAAATGGATCAAAAAAGAAGGGAAACTAAAATTTATTATTAATGAAAATACAATAGACAACTAAATGACGTTTAAGGAGAAAATGAAATTGCACATGGTAACAAAAATGAACTTAAGAAGATAATGAAAATCACATGATAACTAAAACTAACTTAAGATGATAATGGAAATACATATGATAACTAAAATGAACTGAAGAAGATAATGAAATGTAGATGATAACTAGAATGAGCCTAAGGAGGTAATGAAAATGCACATGACAATGAAAATGAACCTAAGAAGATAATGCAAATGTAAATGACAACTAGAATGAACCTAAGGAGGTAATGATAATGCATAATGAAAACTAAAATGATGCTAAGGAGGTAATGAAAATGATAATGATAGGGAGACAAATTTTGGAGTAGGCGGGATGGGTAGAATGGATTTGGAGCATATCATTGATCAACTATAACCTTGCATGTTGGGGAGAGAATTTATTTGCACAACTTTGAACATAATTTTTTTAGGCAATCAAGGGGGTTTTGTAGGTGAGGTGATAGGGTAGAGAGGGGGAGTTGAGGTTTGAAATTGGACCCTTATGGTTAGGTGAAATGGGGGGTTAAGAGAAATAAGAACTTTTCATTTTTTAGGGGTTGGAACTGTAAGATTGGTAGGGCACGTATGTATGATAAGATAAGATTTGTAAGATTTGTAGGACTGATGTGTAAGATAAGATAGGATCTATAGGATTGGTAGGACCAATGTGTAAGATAAGATAGAATAAGAGAAAGGAAATGGGGGGGGGGGGGGGGGGGGGGGTGGAATTTTTCTTGAAGCTTAAGTGTGGGATGCTTTGTAAAGAAGGACCACCATATAGTTTTGAGCACTTAGTTTCATATATGAATACTTAGGATATGTCAATGTTACCTAGAATATTGAGGCCTTGATATAGGAATACTGGGGACATGCCAAGGTTACTTGAAATAAGGATTTCCCCATCATCACTCATGAATCTAGGAGGAATCAAAGTGGAAATGACACTTGAGAGTCGACAAGAAAATGATATTTCCCAATGCACCATGTAACCACAAGTGGTCATATGTTTTGGAATATGCAAGGGTCACATCCAATTGACTCACAAGAAGAAAAAAAGAAGATGAAAGACCTGATCAAAACTTTTCTTTCAAATTTACCTATTCTCAATGCACCATGATATGAGAGATCATGACAAATTTGAGGAGAGAAAAACCAAATCACTTGGAAAAGATACTTGTAAGAACCAATTTTTGAAATTCCAAAAATAAAAAGAAATTGAAAGAAATAGTAAATCAATAAAAAAGCAACCATTTTCCAAAGAGATTGGTAGGACAAGATACTGATGGACGAAGATCAGACATGAGGAAGGATGCATCCTACAAGGACCTATTGGTAGCATCAGGAGCTATGACGTACTTTGGAAAACTTAACCTTTTTGAGATAACTCTTTGATGAAATGGAATCCTGTTGGATGGTTCTTAAAAGGACCTCTTCAGAGAACTATAATATGTGACTAGATAGGAACTGGCTTGAAAGAGAAAATAAGATATGTACAAGGAGACTAGACAAGAAAGGATTTACAACAGAATGACCAAGGTGTTTACAAGGATCACTGTACAAAAGGTTAGTTTGATAGGAGGTTTATTACAAGAGGTTGGTGATTTTATTTATAATGGAAAAAAAGAAAAGCTTGGGAGGAAGAGATAGTAGAATGAGATATATAGTACATTTTGATTTAATATAGGGGGGTGGTATGATACACAAATATGATACTGGGTAAGTGCACCAAGTTGTGGTGCCAAAAGGGGGGTATGAGTGGACACCTTTTTTCCTAAAATCAAAAATTTATGAACTTCAACAAGAATTTGAAGATATTTATGATCAAAATTTTAAGATATGACAAAAAAAAAGTCATAGTCCTTTGAATCTAATTTCTAAACTACTAAGTGTTTTTCAAAATGGTTTAGTTTTAGGTCCTCAAAAAAGGGGGCCATAGAAAGTGGTACTATTTATTCCAAAAAAAACATAACATAGTACAAAGTGTGGCCCCCCTAAAATTTTAACTTTTTTTTTGAAATACTTTAATCGCTTTGGTCAAAAGTTACTTAACACTATGTAGTTTATCCCAGATTTTTCAAGTAATTTTATAATGTATATTTTTTAAATGAATTTTTTAACTAGACACATACCAAAAATGTAAAATATCTATGTGCTCCCCCTAGAAATAATTGAAAACTAATCTAAAATCAAAACCTTTTTTTGCAAAGTGTGTAGAATGGAGTCTAGTTTCTTAAAAATTGAGTTGTTGCAAAATTTGATGAATGAACTAAAATCTATCTCCCAATTAGCACATGGTGGTTTTTGACAAAAAATGAACATACATTCAGAAGAAATTATAGACGAAAGGCTTGAAATAGTTCAAATTAAAAATAAATTATATGGTTATATAGCTAACACAAAGACCTACAATGCCATGTAACCTGATTTTATCGATGCCCAACCACGAGGAATCTTGAAGGAGAGAACATAAGAAAAATAAATCATTTTTTCTATGTTTGCAGAAAAACACATCTCATACCTATTTATAAACTCCAAACCCTTGAGTTGGATCTCCAAGGAAAAACCAAGCCTTAGGCTTGGTTTTAATGCAAAGCTTTGAATAGCACGTATGCTCTATAGCGTGCATGCACTATTTAAAGAATTTGAGTTTTGGTCTCAATAGTGCATGTGTGCTATAGTGTGCATGCACTATTGAGACCTAAATAGTGCACAAAGAAGGAAGAAGAGATGCAAAGAAAGAGCAAGAGAGAGAAAGGGAGATGGCTATGTGTGTGTGTGTGTGTGAGAGAGAGAGAGAGAGAGATAGAGAGAAAGTAGGGGATGGGAGAGGAGAGAGAATAGGGGTGGGAGAGAGAGGAAGTGAGAAAGACTAGGGGTGGTAGAGAGAGTATGGTATGGGAGAGAGTGGAAGTGAGAAAGAGTAGGGGTGGCAGAGAGAGTATAGGATAGGAGAGAGAGGAAGTGAGAGAGAGGGAGAGAGTAGAGGTGGCAAAGAGAGAGTACAAGATGGGGGAGAGAGATTGAAAGTAGGGGATGGGAGAGAGAGGAAGCGTGAGAGAGAGTACGAGTGGCAAAGAGAGAGTACAAGGTGGGAGAGATTGAGAGTAGGGGATGAGGAGAGAGATTAAGAGTAGGGGATGGGGGAGAGAGAGTAAGCAGTGGGAGATAGAGTGTGAAAGGGAGAGAAAGAGAGAGGAGGATGGGAATTCATGTGTGTTAAAGAGAGAGAGTAGCTCAAGAGAGAGTAGGGGATGGGAGAGAGAGTAGGCAATGGGAGAGGGAGTGGGAGAGAGTGAGAGAGGGGGGATGGAAATGTGTGTAAGAGAGAGAGAGAGAGAGAGAGAGAGAGAGAGAGTAGGGGATAGGAGAGAGTGTGCAAATGTGAGAGAGTAGGGGGTACCAAAGAGAGAGCAGGTGAGAGAGAGAGAGAGAGAGAGAGAGAGAGAGAGAGAGAGAGAGAGAGAGTAGGGCATAGGAGAGAGTGTGCAAATGTGATAGAGTAGGGGGTACCAAAGAGAGAGTAGGGAGGGAGAGAGAGAGAGGGAGAGAGAGAGAGAGAGAGAGAGAGAGAGAGAGAGAGAGAGAGAGAGAGAGAGTGAGAGAGATTAGGTTGTGGGAGAGGGAGTGGGAGAGGGGAGAGAGATAGAGAAAGTAGGGGATGGAAGAGGAGAGAAGGGGGATGGGTGTGTGTGAAAGAGAGAGAGTATGGAATGGGAGAGGAGAGAAGGGGGATGGGTGTGTGTGAAAGAGAGAGAGTAGGGAATGGGAGTGAGAGACAAAGTAGGGGATGGGAGAGGAGAGAAGGGGGATGGGTGTGTGTGAAAGAGAGAGAGTAGGGAATGGGAGAGGGGAGAGAGATAGAGAAAGTAGGGGATGTGAGAGAAAGAGAGTAGGCAATGGGAGAGGGAGTGGGAGAGGGAGCAAGAGGGAGGATGGGAGTGTCTATAAGAGAGAGAGTGGGTGATGGGAGAGAGTGTGAGAGTGTGAGAGAGACTAGGGGTAGCAGAGAGAGAGTGAGAGTAGGGGATGGGAGAGAGTAGAAAGGGAGAGAGTGAGAGAGAGAGATAGTAGGCAGTGGGAGAGGGAGTGGGAGGGAGAGAGAGGTATAAAGGGTGTGTGTGTAAGAGAGATAGAGTAGGCGATGGGAGAGAGTAGGTGGTGGGAGAGAGTAGGTCAAGAGAGAGGGGGAATTGGAATGTGTGTAAGAGAGACAAAGTACAAGATGGCAGAGAGTGTGAGAGTGTGTGAGAGAGTAGGGGGTGTCAGGGAGAGCTCGTACGGGAGGGAGGGAGAGAGTGTGAGAGAGAGAGTGAGAGTAGGGGATGGAAGAGAGAAAGTAGAGAGGGAGAGAGAGAGTACTTAAGAGAGAGCTAGTAGGCAGTGAAAAGGGAGTGGGAGAGGGAGAGAGAGGGGGGATGGGAGTGTGTGTGACAAATATAGAGAGTAGTGGATGGGAGAGGAGAGAGAGAGGGGGGGGATGGGAGTGTGTGTGTGTCTATGAAAGAGAGAGTGTAGGGAATGGGAGAGGGGAGAGATAGAGTAGGCAGTTGGAGTAGGAGTGGGAGAGGGGGAGAGAGAGAGGGGGGAATGGGAATGTGTGTAAGAGAGAGATTAGGGGATGGGAGAGAGTGTGAGAGTGTGAGAGAGAGTAGGTGATGGTAGAGAGAGCTCGTACAGGATGGGAGAGAGAGAGAGAGTGAGATTAGGGGATGGGAGAGTGTGAGAGAGATTAGGGGATGGGAGAAAGAGAGTGAGAGTAAGGGATGGGAGAGAAAATAGAGAGGGAAAGAGAGAACTTGAGAGAGAGAGAGAGAGAGAGAGATAGTAGGTAGTAGGAGAGGGAGTGGGAGAGAGAAAGGGAGAGAGATAGGGGGATGGGAGTGTGTGTGATAGATCTAGAGAGTAGGGGATGGGATAGAAGAGTGTGGGGGGATAAGAGTGTGTGTGTTTGTGAAAGAGAGAGTAGGGGATACAGAATAGAGAGTAGGCAGTGGGAGAGTGAGAGAGTTAGAGTAAAGGATTGGAGAGAGTGTGAGAGAGAGTAGGGGATGGTAGAGAGTGTGAGAGAGAGTAGGGAGAGGGAGATAGAGAGAGGGGGATGGGAGTGTGTGTGGGATAGACGAGAAGAGAGAGAGGGGGGATGGGAGTGTGTGTGTGTCTATGAAAGAGAGAGAGTAGAGGATAAGAGAGAGTGTGAGAGTGTGAGAGAGAGTAGGGGTGGTAGAGAGAAAGTATAGAATGGGAGAGATAGAGTGAAAGCATGGGAGAGAGTGTGAGAGAGAGAGAGAGAGTAAGGGGTGGAAGAGAGAGTACAGGATGGGAGAGATAGAGTGAAAGGATGGGAGAGAGTGTGAGAGAGAATTGGGGATGGGAGAGAGAGTAAGAGTAGGAAATGGGAGAGAGAGTAGAGAGGGGGAGAGAGAACTTAAGAGAGAGAGAGATAGTAGGCGGTGGGAGAGGGAGTGGGAGAGGAGGGGAGAGAGGGGGGATGGGAGTGTGTGTGAGAGATCTAGAGAGTAGGGGATGGGAGAGGAGAGAGAGGGGGGGGGATGGGAGTGTGTATTTGTAAAAGAGAGATTTTAGGGTATGGGAGAGGGGAGAAAGAGTCGCCCAAGAGAGAGAGAGAGAGTAGTGGATGGGAGAAAGACTAGGTGGTGGGAAAGGGAGTGGGAGAGGGAGAGAGAGGTCAGGATGGGAGTGTGTGTAAGAGAGAGTAGGGGATGGGAGAGAGTCTGAGAGAGAGTAGGAGGTGGGAGAGAGAGAGAGAATGGGATGGGAGAGAGAGAGTGAGAGTAGGAGATGGAAGAGAGTGTGAGAGAGAGTAGGGTATGGGAGAGAGAGTGAGAGAGAGTAGGGAGAGGGAGACAGAGAGAGGGGGATGGGAGTTTGTGTGATAGATCTAGAGAGTAGGGGATGGGACAGAAGAGAGAGGGGGGGGATGGGAGTGTGTGTGTGTGTGTGTGTGTGTGTGTGTGTGTGTGTGTGTGTGTGTGTGTGTGTCTATGAAAGAGAGAGAGTAGGGGATGGGAGAGAGTGTGAGAGTGTGAGAGAGAGTAGGAGGTGGTAGAGAGAGTATGAGATGGGAGAGACGGAGTGAAAGTATGGGAGAGAGTGTGAGAGAGAGTAACGGGTGTCAAAGAGAGAGTACAAGATGGGAGAGATAGACTAAAAGGATGGGAGAGAGTGTGAGAGAGAGTAGGGGATGGGAGAGAGTGTGAGAGAGAGTTGGGGATGGGAGAGAGAGAGTAAGATTAGGGGATGAGAGAGAGAGAGTAGAGAGGGGGGGAGAGAGAGAGAGAGAGAGAGAGAGAGAGAGAGAGAGAGAGAGAGAGAGTAGTCGATGGGAGAGGGAGTGGGAGAGGGGGAGAGAGAGGGGGAATGGGAGTGTGTATGAGAGATCTTGAGAGTAGGGGATGGGAGAGGAAAGAGAGGGGGGGATGGGAGTGTGTATCTAGAAAAGAGAGAGTTTAGGGGATGGGAGATGGGAGAGAGACTAGGTGGTGGGAAAGGGAGTGGGAGAGAGAGAGAGAGATGGGGGGATGGGAGTGTGTGTAAGAGAGATAAGGGGATGAGAGAGAGTGTGAAAGAGACTAGGAGGTGGCAGAGAGAGAGAATGGGATGGGAGAGAGAGAGTGAGAGTAGGGGATGGGAGAGACTGTGAGAGAGAGTAGGGGGATAGGGGAGAGAGAGAGAGCTAGTAGGCTGTGGGAGAGGGAGGATGGAAATATGTGTGAGAGATCTAGAGAGTAGGGGATGGCAGAGGAGAGAGGGTGTGTGTGTGTGAGAGAGAGAGAGAGAGAGTAGGCAATGGGAGAGGGAGAGGGAGAGCGAGAGAGATAGAGTAGGGGATGGGAGAGGGGAGAGAGAGTAGGCAATGGGAGAGAGTGGGCAATGGGAGAGGGAGTAGGAAAGGGAGAGTGAGAGAGAGTAGGTGATGGGAGAGGGAGAGTGAGAGATAGTAGGGGATGGGAGAGGAGAGAGAGACTAAGAGAGAGTAGAGGATGGGAGAGGAGAGAGAGAGTTGGGAGAGAGAGAGAGAGAGAGAGAGTAGGTGGGATAGAGAGGAATGTGTTTTGACATGTAGTGCATACGCACTATAGTGTGTACACTCTTTATAGTGCATACACACTATGTGAAATCACTCAAAAAGGTCAAAAAGAAAATTTGGGGCCCATTTCATCCATTCTCTACTTTTAGTATATTGTGCATTCTATTATTCCAACAGAAATCACAGGTTCCAACATAGTAAACACTATTTGAAGACTTTATGAAGCTAGCAAACACCAAATTCAATCATTGGATATGTGATTTGAAGACTTTTTGAATATTCCTTGTATAGAAAAGGTTAGTGCAATCCTTTTTAAATATTATTTGTTGATATATAGATACAAATTTGATTATAATTTGACATGTTTTTTAATATATAGTGAATTCATTGAAATTTGTATGTTTGAATGAAATGTTATTTCGAATGGTTAGAAATTTGACAAGTTGTTTGATATATATTGTAAATTTATTCAAATAATTGTAATTTTTATACGTGTTTGAATAATTTGTAATTTACACATTGTAAGTAATTTAGATGTTTGAATAATTTGACATGTAGAGATCATCATCATGCCAAGGAAGAAACCAAAAAATCAAACAAATGAAGATAGGGAGAGAGATTTGGCAATTAAAAGAGATAAAATGAAACTACTATGTAAACAAAGAAAATTGCAAAGCAGTAATGAAGAATTGACTTTCAAAGAGAATCAAGAACCACCAATACAAAGAAACAAAGAGAAAGAATTGGAAAGACAAAGAGAACGATTGACAAGAAGACAATTGAATTGTGAAGCTACACCATCTTCTAATGTTGGAGTCATATCATCCTCTCATATTGAAGAGACACTAATTTGTAGATCTAACGATATACACACTCCATCATGTCATGTTGAAGACACAATATCAACAAATCAAGTAGTTGACATTCCATCTTTTGCATCTTATTGCCAAGGCACATCATCTTCGATTCAAGCTATGCAATACACTCAACCCTATGTTGATGTTCAAATGTTGAAGGAATGGAAGAAATTATAACACCTTCTCAAATTCATTTTAGAAGACTAAAATATTTGATTGATATTGATACTAACATTTTAAAACCAATGCCTGACAAGATTATCAAGCGTACTTGTCAAAGAAAAGTTAATCATATGTGGAGATTATTTTTTGAAGAATTAAATATTACAAGTCAATGCCAATTATCTGTTGAAATGATGAGAAATTGAAAATTTAGGCCTATCATGAAGATTCTTGGGCTAAGAATGATGGATGATTCAAATGAAAAAAGCATTGTAAAGAATATAATGATTACTTATGAAAAAGTGGGTTCTAAATCATGCATCAAAGATAGTAATGTCACAAGATGAGTACTTACATTGACAATAGTAAGTAGCCAAATGGAGAAAGCTAGAATCATGAGAAAGACAAGCAAAACATTAAAAATTGGTAGAGGTACTCGAAGGAGGGCCATGCTAAGGCATGAGAGATTGGAAGATCCAACAAAAAATGAGTTATGGACATTTAGCAGTAGAGTACCATGAAAGGATAAAGAAATTAGTGAAGTTTTGAAATCATTGACAGAATTTTTTTGGAAAAATAACACATGTGTTTCCCCTAATCAAAGAGATGTTGTAAGAAGGAGGATTAGTAGCCAAAATCACATCCCACATGTGAAACATTTTTTGGACTCAACTCAGACACAATTTTTTGCAAAATTTATTGGTATGTATCCTCAAATTTGAATGTGTCAAAGATTTTTTGAGATGAGTAAACCCTTTTATGTGAAGATAAATCACACACACACAACTTCTTGTTGTAGGATACATATTGAATTTTCTAACCATTTTGATGTTTTTAGACATATATATGTGCTTTTCCATTTTGAGTTCGTTTTGCAAGATTTTGACATGAATGGGCCACCAAGATCTTCAAGGGAATTCATATCCAACATTTTATGTGAAATAAGGGATGACCAACAATTTTACAAGACATCATGCTTGGATGGTACATGCTTATTTTGTGGTTCTTTGAAACTTTTATCAACTTGTCAAAATATGGATAGTACACATGCAATTTGAAATAAAATAGTAGATTATAGAAAATTTAAGACAGTGATATATGCTCTAAAATATGGGAAACATGGTAAAAGATGTGATTTGGTCATTCAAAAAGATTCCAGTGTATGAGTTCATGAAGATTTTTTGTGAAAAGATTATTTTCGAGTATGCAAGGCATACACATAAAGCTTGATAGTTGGATTTGCAATTCAAGTTGTGCAAGGATACATTTCCACTAGATACCATTGTTTCAATTGTAGATTTTGAAGAGAACTACACACTACAACCACAAAATGAGGTGCAAGCAAAGTATTATACTTCTCAATAAGTTTCCATATTTGTACACATAACATTCATGCATTCACCTACAAGTATAGAGGATGACAACAAGATTTTGAGGGAGTACTATTTTCACATCAACGATGATTGATAACATTCTATGGAGTTTTTACATTGTTGTTTTTAACTATTTTATGGACATTTGGCTAATAGGGGCATAACATATCGTCAACACATTATTTTCTTAGACAATAGCACATCTCAATTCAAGAAAGGACAAATGTTCTATTGGTTGAGCAGGATGCATAGGTTGTGTAGAATTCAATTTATGTGGAATTTCACAAAGGCTAGTCATGGAAAGGGAGAGCATGATGGTGCAGGCGCATGCATCAAAAGAGCCTTGGCTCATGAAGAACTAAAATACAAAGATGGAGCAATATTGATAGATGCAAAATCCATTGTCCAGTGGTATAACACTACAATGGGTTTAGGTAAGGAAGGTGAGTCTATAGTTCATAGATTTTTTTGGTTGATAGATAATACTAACAGTGCACCATATCAGGATTATTGCACGCTAACAGGATCCAGTGAGTTGCACTCTTTTAGAAGCTCTAATGTAGGTTCATGGAGTATCTGCACATAAAAAATGGCACGCTATTGTCCATCATGTTTAGAGAAAAATTGGGATGACTGTTAGTCAACTGAAAGGGTGGACAAATGGGATATACGAGTTTTGGACCGAATTGACACCTATTGTCCCTTGCAAGCACTAGAAATGGTAGAGATGGATTCGTCTATTGACTTTGACCACTTGTCTAATCTAGGTGAACCTGGTTATATATATATATATATATATATATATATATATATATATATATATATATATATATATATATATATATATATATATATATATATATCTTTGTAATTTCAATATGTAACTTTATAACTTTTACCTAAGTATTTTCAAAATTAATCACTGCATTTCGTACATTTGTCACTGCAAGGCATGTTTTTGCTGATATTGCACCTGAAGACAATGAAGAAGGGATAGATTATTATTTGTGTTGTTTTGTCCAAGCCAAACAAAAATTGGATCACTCAGTTATAGATGGTGAAGGTTTAGAGTACCATGTTGGTGCGGTGGTTGTAACCAGCACATGGCTTAGATGATATTCTATGAAGAACCCTAACTTGTGCTTATTCAAGGATTGGCAAACAGAGAGGAAGATTCTTCATTATTCAAACCTTGTTGTCGCATCAAATGTCCACTTGATAAAATATGGTGGAAAACCACATAATAAGATTCTTTGGAAAGTTTGTGGGTCAGACCACGAGGCAATACTTGAGACATTAAAATGTAGAGGAGATCTTGTTCGCTCATTAGATTGAAGAGAGAGAGAGAGAGAGAGAGAGAGAGAGAGAGAGAGAGAGAGAGAGAGAGAGAGAGAGAGAGAGAGAGAGAGAGAGAGAGATCAATTGGATCCAAATACAATGTTGCAACCTCTTTGCCAAGACTGTCGACATGACAAGGTGGGTATTTTTATTATGTGTAAGTGATGAGATAAGTTTAAATCACAGATTTTATGTTTTGATTTGTTTAGAATCGAGATACATTATTTGAATTTATATTAGATTCTTTAATAGGACCCATTTTTAGATTAGTCATTTGAATAAGTGAAAGTTTAGAATTTGTTGTTTAGATCAAAATGTAATGAAAGAACATGAAAATTGTTAGAATGTGAATGCTTTGTGATGTAAAGTCATGATTGTGTGCATGTAACCAAAAACTTCAAACTAGCGAAAGCAAGGATACAATGGGAGAAGTTTCCAATACTCATCAAGAAAGGGTTATCATACAACTCAGAAAGCAAGGATTTGTACAAATGGATAATTCTTAATGACAAAATAGATTCAATTTTTTTCATTCTCTAATTTTAGTGGATTAATCTTATCTTAGATTTTTTACTATGCTAATTCTTCATTTGTAGGTCACCAAAGAAGAGGGCTAATAAAGTTGAAGCACCAGTGATAAAGGGTGAGATGACAAAATCATCTGCGAAATAGTATTATCAATTCACATCCTTAATTTTTATTAGTGATTTTTGTTCAAGTACCATTGTGTGTTAATCATCTTATGTCTGGGATTGCAAAGGATCACAATCATCAAAAAGTAAGAAAGAAAAAAGATCTCGATCTTATGATAATGGGGTAGTTATAGATATAGTTCTCTCTGAGGATAATGTTGATTAGCCAATGTATAAGTTGAGAGAACCAAAAGACTATTTAGGTCTACTAAAAAAAAAAGGAAATTTTGATATTTTAGGATATAAAATGTTTATTGATGGATTTGACAAGAATTAAAAGTATACAGATAATCAATTTACTCTTCCATAAAATGGTTCCTATGTTAACAATTTTTGTTGTATTCCTTGATTTTGTTCCAGCATCTAATTTGATTATAATATTGGTTTGTAACTAAAGAAGGACAAAGCAAAAAGAGTAAACAAGTTGCATCTATGAACACACCTACAAATGGAAGTGGAAGAAATTCTAAGGGAGCTAAGGAAGTGAAAACTATAATAGATCAGGACCAAATAGGGATATGATCATATACAGGTGCAAGGAGTTCAAATGATGAACCTTTGGTATGTAAACTCCAAAATACCATTTTTGGTTTTAAACTAAACTTGAGTATGCATTTGACTTATTTATCTTGAAAATGTAGAATGCATGGAGATGATGTGCACGTATTGATTAGTAGACTTTGGAAGTCGAGCTTCACTTCAAAAATATATGAAGAACAAGAATAGGTATTGTAAACTTCTCAAATGGAGTTTATAATGTTTTAGAATGTTAGGACTAGTTTCAAGTTGATATCAACCCATTTGTAAAGGATTGAGACTCATTGGTGTTTCTATAAACCTTGAGTCCTTAAGACCTATAGGCATTTAGTATCTAGGAAAATAGGTAGAAATACCTTATGCTGCAGTGCACCAAGAAAATTTTTCATAGATATAGGTTAAATAATGTAATCTTAAAGGACTTTGAGAGTCAAGACCACATGTAAGGTCAAATGAATCCTTGGTGTCATTATAAGCCAGGATGCCATTTGAACCAAAGGTCTTTTTTGGTCAATCTAGGTTGTTTTAGGAGGGAATAGGAAATTTATAGTTTCCTAGGAGGTTTTAGATGCCTTAGTAGTCATTTGGAATGATTTAGAAGCATAGGTGGGCAATTGGAACAAAAATTGTCAAAAGAGAAAAAAATTGCAAAAATGCAAGAAAAGTTGCTAAACAACAATTTTTGCAAAATAAGTTGTCAAACTATTACGGAGTTGTATCTTCATCAAAACCGTTCATAAAGTGGTTGTGACCATTGGAGGAAATCTATTTAAAGTTTCCACAAGTGGAGAAACCCATTGTACGAATCATGTTAACAACAAAACATTGAATAAAACTCAGAATTTTTGGCTTTTTTTCTATTGTTCCAATTTCGTAAGGCCTGTATAGATTGGTAGTAGTGAAAGTTTCATATGTTTGGATAGAGGATTGAGTTAGTGTTCCATTTCATTTTGTTTGAAGTATTTATCTTACATACAACAAAAGTTAAATCAATTTTTGTAGAGGTTGGTCAGATTTACCCTAAATCTAAGGGTTTCTTCAAGATGGCCTCCTAACTTGCAAATCATTGTGGGATTTCAATGCCATTTTGGGGAATGCAAGTTAGGAGAGGGTACTTTAATATGGTAGAGATTTAGAACTATAGGATTAGAGTGCCTATTTTTACCAACAAGCCCTAGATTGAACATGGTCATATGTCTAGTCTAGATTTGAAGAAGAAAGAAAGTTCAGGCTTCCAAACTAATTGATTTAGGAAGAATTTGTCTTTTAGGCTATTGGAAAGTGGAAACGGGGCACAATTTATGGCTTTCATACCTAGAAACCTCTTGGAGTCAAATTAACTTCATATTGTGAAAGAAACTTTAGATTTTACTATGAAAAGATCTACTCATGTGATTAGTTCAATATTTATTGAGAGAGAAAGGAGGATTGATGAAGGAACTTCATAAAATTCTTCAAAGATTTGGATTAATAACCCTTAAAAGTTATACTTTTATTATTATTTAATGTATTACATGGGGGGGGTGGTGATGCAGAGGTTAGGTAGGAATAAGAGAAAAGTTGGTTTCAATCCACAAGGATAGACCATACACCCAACTTCTACATTGTAATACAATGACAATGCTAATTGATCAGCATTAATGCATACAACTAGACACTTAGCAACTTGAACCAACACCCATGGATGATGGATTTTTACAAACTAGGACTCTTAGCATGTTAAGGGGGTTCAACATAACACCAAAACCCAATAATCACGACCCAACAACAACCAAAAATTAGATTTCATAGTTCCATCCAAATAATGCAGCACATACCATTAATCCATGCAACTGCAAACTTGACTCAACTCCCCAAAAATGGTGGATCCTCACAAATGGAATCGAAAAACATGATAAGGGATTTAATATGTTAGTAAAACCCAAGAATCAAGACCAAACAACATGCTAAACACGAGTTTCATGGCACTATCGAGAATGCAGCAATTAAGGCTACTAGCCTGTCCCAAGATAAAAAGTGCAATAATTATAAAAATTTCCAAAGGACCTCCCCAACCAATTGTCATTCTAAATACCCTTTATGGATTTTGTCAAACCTTCAAAAGGACAAGTGTTGGAACCAATTACAAGCCTCTCAAAACTGAATTGTTCTATAGGCCTAATTCCTTCAATTAGGTCACATTTATGAAGGAAGTACCAAAAATCAAGTTAGAGGAACTAAACCAATGCACCAAATAGTTAGATGAAGATGAGGAAAGGAGGATTCCAAGGTTTTACTTACTGGTTCAAGACCCAATGCATGCAAATCCATGAACTTCATAATGTAGCAAAGTTGTCACATGAAGATGCCAACTCATTTATGCATATTCCATACAACCACCATCATATCCAGCCCAAAAACAACCAAAATCTTAAATTAAATTGGACAATCTCCCATTCCACCAAAAATCAAAATTTTCCAATGGTGAAAATCGGAGAAATTAACATTTTTGTACAAAACCCTAGGTAGTGAGGGTTTGCAAACAACTTTCACTAAAAACCTTATAACTTCAGCCTCCCAATGTTTCAAGAGATCAAAGTAGGCTCATTTGAAAGGTGATTCAGAAACCTACAAGAAAATATAACTTTCTAGTTCCTCTAACCCGTACAGTATGTACAATGTACAAAAAAACAATCTTTTTGCAGGAAAATGATAGTTTTCTTTATTGATTTCAAAGCTAAATGTACATCTATTTGTTCCACCTACCTGTAAGGGCTTATGAAGACCTTCCTCCAACTATTCCAACTAAGTTTCAAAGGTTTTGACCACTGGAGGAAACCTTTACAAACAAAAACCATAAGTATTGCATAAACGTTACATTATTGCTCTAGTTATGCAACTTATTTGCATTTTATGGCTTTATTAAGACTTATAAGGATTCTAACACCTCCTATGACCTCTAATAAGACCCTAGAAGACTACTAGACCCCTGTGACCTCATGAATCAACCAGTTTATAGGAATATTAAAGTTGTCAAGTGTTCACACAATAGGGTCAGATTGCAAGAAATAAGCAAAAATGCTAAAATTAAGTTTGAAAAAGGCCTAGAAGACCTTAGAACAATTATTTTTCCTACGAGAAGACCTTATGACTCCTTGGTTTGATGGGGTGCTCCTGCACCATGGCAGAATTTTTTAAATTAATAGAAAAAATAAACAAAATATTAGTTAGGAAGTTATTATAGCAAGTTGGATATATTGTTGAAAATAAATCTTTAAAGAGCCATTACATGGAAATGTATATCATTAAATAAAATTGCAAACATATATATTATGAATTTCAACATCATCTTTCTCCCACCCTACCCCCTCTCACATTCAAGAGACAATCATGATGCCAAGCCTCATCTTCTCTTAACAATGAAAAATATATCAAATACCCTCTTTTCTTTTAGGAAAAAGATACCAAACCCTAACTAAATAGATATACAAATAAATTTCTTCTAAATAAAAATGAAAACCTTAATTAATAAGTTCAATTCAGTTGATGGATCATCAATGAAGCTTAATGGATCATCATAAATCCATACACCTTTACACTTGGCAACTTGACTTCACACCCAAGAATGGTGGATTTTCACAAACTAGGATTCTCAACATGATAAGGGGTTTAGCGTGACAGTAAAACCAAAGGATCAAGGCCAACCAACATACTAAAACATAGGTTTCTTGGCACTATTCTGATAATGCAACAATTAAGGCTACTAGCTTGTCCCAAGGCAAAACGTGCAATAAGTATGAAACCTTCCAAAAGACCTCACAAACCAATTATTATTCTAAATACCCTTTACTGAGTTTTTTAGATTCTCAAAAGGACAAGTGCTGAAACAATTTTTAAGCCTCCCAAAATTGGATTGTTCTATAGGCCTAATTCCTTCAATTAGGTCACCTTAATGAAGGAAGTACCAAAAATCTAATGGGAAGGACCAAACCAAAGCATCAAAAAGTTAGATTAGGAAAAGGGAAGGAAGATTCCTAAGTTTCACTTACTGGTTCAAACCCCAATGTGTGCAAATCATCGAGTTTCATAATGCAACAGAGTTGTCACATGAAGATGCCAACTTATTTGTGCATATTCTGTACAACCACCATTTTTGCATATTTCATATAGCCACCATTTTTGCATATTTTTCATTTGGAATTTTTTAAAAGCATTAGGGTGCAATTAACTTAAAAATTATCAAAAAGCAAAAAAGTTGCAAAAAGTGCAAGAAAGTTGCAAAATGCAAAAAGTTGTCAAACAACAATTTTTGCAATATTGGTTTTCAAACTGGAAAAAAAAAAAATTGTGTAGTATTCAAACCATTAAAATAGTAGTTGTAACTATTGGAATACATTTATTTAAGGTCTCCAGAAGTGGAGAAAGTCATTGTATGGACAGGTAAACAACATTTAGTGAATTAAACTCAAAATTTCTGATTTTTTCTCTATTTTTTCAAAATTGTATGTCCTGTACAGATTGGTAGTGGTATAGGTTTCATATGGTTGGATAGAGGATTAAGTTAGTGTTCTATTTCAATTGGTTTGAAGTCTTTATCTTATTTAGAACAAAAGTTATAGTCATTTTTGTGAAGGTTACTTGGATTTACCCTAAATATGAGGGTTTCAACAAGATGGCCTCCTAACTTGCAAATCCATCGTGGGATTTGAATGACACTTTGTGGAATGAAAGTTAGGATAGCGATATTTGAGATGGTAGAGTTTAAGGGTTCTAGGAGTAGTGCACCTATTTTTCCCAGCAAGCCCTAGACTGAACATAGTCTTATGTCTAGTCTAGTTTTGAAGGAAAAAGAAGGATCAGGCTCCCAAGTTGATTGATTTGACATGGGTGAAGGGTGTAGAAGGATAAATTGAAGGTCTAGAAGAGATCCAAGGGATTGAAACAAGTTTTTGAACCCATTTACTCATGATTTCCTTGTAACCCAGCCTAATCTAGCCAATTAGGACTGTGACACAAAGTGGGCATAAGTTGGTGTTGGAGAAGAGTCTGTACTTGATCTTTTGGAATCTCTTAGGAGTGATTGAAGAGTATTTAAAGGTGTAAAATAATTTGGTGGTACTTTGTATGGCTTTGGATTTTGACTGAGTAACTTAGGATTTGTCCTAGTAGAAGTGCTAGTAACAATTTTGCAAATTTGATTGTTGGTCATTGGGAAACTTTGAAGTTTCTTATTGAGTTGAGTCTATAGAAACCATTTTTTGATAGAGAAGTTGAGTCTTAATCAATCTAAGAAGAATTTTCCATATTAGGCCTACTGGTGATAGGGAGTCCCTAAGGGTGTGATTGATCTAAGTTGTTTGAGTACCCTAGATTTGAGGGTTGGGCTTGTAAAGTGGAGTCCACTTGTAGGATAGAGTCTACCTATGTTAGGAGCCCATTAGATCAGTCATTTACCTTGAAAGGAAGTCAAGTTTTCGTTTGGAGGTTGGAAGAGCATTTTGTGCTTTTTTTGCATGCTCTGTACCAATTAGCCTACTTATGGTGAAAATGGAGGGCTCTACATCATAAGTCCTAGTGTACCTTGTATTTTTGTGTGTCCACTTTGTGCCCATGCACTAAATAGCAAGAAGAAGCATGAATACCATTTAGAGTCTTCATATCATCACTAACTCAAATTGCAAATCATTTTCAATACTAATCAATAAGAACACTAAAATATTAAACTCAATCATAACAAAAGATAGATTATTAAACTCAAACTCATGAAAAATTCCAGCTAACAAAAGATTGATTATTATACTCGAACATTAGGCTCCTTCCTCACGTCTTCCATTTCTGATGATGTAAAAAGAGAAAAAATTACATAAAATTTTGTCCTCTTGCATAAAATGTTATCCTCTTGCATTTTTCTCCATATTTTTCAATAACATCAAGAAAATAAATCGAAGATTAGGATACCCATTTTTCTCTTCTATAACATATCAAAAGATGACATGTCATTATTTTGGACCAAGTCTCTGTTGTTACACTATGGACCACTTTTTAAGCATAAAAATGAGCAATATAGGTGATTCTCAAGGCCCAAAAAAAAAAAAAATCTTAGAAGGTTATAAAGGTCTCTAGGATCATTAGGTTAAGTTTTATGCATCTAAGAGTCAAGATGTCAAAAATTGCAAAAAATTGCAAAAGTTGTCAAAGCAAAATTGCAAAATGGCTAACAACTTTGTAGGAGTTTGGGAATTGGTGAAGGGCTGAGATTTTGGAAATAAATTATTTTACTATTTCTTAACCTTTTCCAAGTTGTAGAATTGAAATCAAATGAAAAATGTAAAAATTGCAGTTTTTATGCAAAGTAGCATTGTTGAAAGTTGTAAAAGTTGCTCAAATTTGCAACTTAGTGGGAAAAGGGTCATGGGATTGAACTATCTACTTTGTTAGCTCCGGGTGGCTGGGTAAACACTATCCCCAACCTTGTCCTATCCCCTTCAACTCTCGAACATTCTCAGGCATGCCGAACCAGAACGTCCCTAAGGGTTACTAAATGCTATAGGGCTACGATCTTTGATGGGGTATATCTCAGAGCTTATGTGAGGTATGGATGTGATTCTAATTTTTATAGGACCATGTTATGGAGAACTAAAATAACCTCTCTTTCTTTTTGGAGATCACACTCTATTTTGATTTTGCAATGCCATCTCAAGTGATGCTAAAACTTGTAGTATTGGCCAATACAAAGTTGCCAACTACCAAATCTCTCTCACCTTTCTTCATGGATCAGAGTATCTACCCGCTAACTCCAAGTGGCTAGGTAAACCCTATCCCCAACCTCATCTCATTCTATTCAGTGCTTGAACGTTCTTGGGCGCGCCCAACCATAACATCCCTAAGGGTCACTAAATGCCATAGGGTTGTGATCTTTTATGAGGCATATCTTGGAGCTCATGTGAGGTATGGATTTGATTCTAATTTCTATAGGACCATGTTGCTGAGACCTATAATTAACTCTCTCACTTTTTGGAGATCACACTCTATTTTGATTTTGCAGTGCCATCTCGAGTGATGCTAAAACTTGTAGTGTTGGCTAGTACAAAGTTGCCAACTGTCAAATCTCTCTCATCTTTCATCATGGGATTGAATTGTCTACTCCATTAGGTCTATGTGGTTGGGTAAACCCTATCCCCAACCTCATCCCATCTCAGTCAGTGCTCAAACATTCTCGGGCATGCCCAACCGAAACATCCCTAAGGGTCACTAAATGCCATAGGTCTGCAATCTTTGACAAGGCATATCTCAGAGCTCGTGCAAGATATGGTTGTGATTCTAGTTCTTATAGGACCATGTTATGAAGACCTATAATAACCTCTCTCACTTTTTGAATATTTCACTTCATTTTTATTTTACAATGCAATCTTAGGTGACATTAAAACTTGTAGTGTTGGCCTGTACAAAGTTGCCAACTGACAAATCTCTCTCACCTTTCATTGTGGGATCAAACTATTTTCTCTGTTAGCTCCGGGTGGCCAGGCAAACCCTATTCCTAACCTCATCTTGTCCCATTCAGTGCTTGAACATTCTCGGGCATGACAAACTGGAATGTCCCTAAGGGTCACTAAATGCAATAGTGCTATGATCTTTAATGGGGCATACCTCGGAGCTCGTGCAAGATATGGATGCAATTCTAGTTCCTAGAGGACCATGTTGTTGAGACCTATAGTAACCTCTCTCACTTTTTGGAGATCTTACTCTATTTTTATTTTGCAATGCCATCTCGGGTGATGCTAAAACTTGTAGTTTTGGCTAGTACAAAGTTGCCAATTGCCAAATCTCTCTCACCTTTCATCATGGGATCGAATTGTCTCCTCTATTAACTCTAAGTGGCTAAGTAAACCCTATCCCCAACCTCTTCCTACCATGTTCAGCACTTGAATGTTCTCGAGCATGCCCAATTGGAACATCCCTAAGGGTCACTAAATGCCATAGGGTTGCGATCTTTGACAGAGCATATCTCAGAGCTTGTGTGATGTATGATGCGATTCTAGTTCCTATAAGATTGTGTTACATAGACCTACAGTAACCTCTCTCACTTTTTAGAGATCTTACTCCATTTTTATTTTGTGATGCCATCTCACGTGATGCTGAAACTTGTAGTGTTGGCTAGTACAAAGTTGCCAACTGCCAAATCTCTCTCACCTTTCCTCCTGGGATCAAACTATCTATTTTTCTAGCTCTGGGTGGCTAGGTAAACACTAGCCCTAACCTCTTCCCATCTTGTTCAGTGCTCAAACATTATGAAGTACTGAGGATCCCAAGTATCTACTATTGTTATTAATTTGGGTGTTACTATATGATCTAGAATGTTATGAAGTACTGAAGCATATAGTAACTTCTCCTATGTCTCTAGAAAATGTAGTGTAGCTTCAGGGTCCCTTGGCTCCCAGGAATTTGTAGCAGCTATTCTCAGTACTATAAGATTAACTTCAATGAAGAGTTGAGTGTAAGGAGTTGAAGAAACAAGTTTTTCTTTTGTGTAAATGCCAAAATCACGAGGCTCATTCCCTTGCATAATCCTTTGCCACAATGACATTACCTCTAAACCATGCAAAGGATGTTGAAGTGGTTCCCAACCTTGAAACACTCTTATAAACAATGTCAAAGCTAAAAATTTCATAATAGAGAACATCTTATCTAGTGTACTACAAGATTGAGTAATTCTACCTATCAAATTCTATCTTCTATAAGGTACATCATTGACCAATTGTGCATATAAGGAAATATATGCATTGGAATATATGTGGGTGCCCATTGCAATTGGTATTCTATGATGGCAAATCTAACATATGGAATTAATGAAACCTTGAGAATCCTATTAGGCTCTACATCATAACTGAACCTTGGAATTAATGTAATGTAGTGTTTTCAGTTTCAAATTTGTTATATGGTTGTAATAATAATTTATGATAAATGTTTAGATGCATAACATAAAAGGTAGGCTTTAAACATGAACATGAAGATCATAAATCAATATGACAATGACATAAATTGCAAATGATAAATTTTTGGCTATATGTAATAATTTATGTTTTGAATTAAAATTTTGTTTTGACTCTTGAAGTATGATTATTTCATATATATATACATTATTTAAAAAGTAAAATAGACTAGTAGTAAATTTAACTTGCTTTTTGTAGCCTATTTACACCTAAAGAATCAAAGGCATCACAAGTCCTAATTTCAATAACCACAATATTACAAGAAATCCATCTAGTAATCTAAGAAATCTATAGAGTAATTCTTCCTTGTTTCCCCCTGGCAGGGAACCTAAGAGATCACATAACTAATTAGGGTAAAAGTGGAATAAATTTTACTCTATTTTTAACACAAAATTCAAGCACATACATTTCATCTTCAATTCTTCTAACATTAAATATTTTGATATATCTAATTGATTAAATATATGAATAATCTATATTAACTCAACACCCAAGTTCTTATAGGTTCCCAAACCTCACTACTAGAAATGCATACATAAGTTCCAATAAGTAAAAACCATCATAAATATATGAACAAGATTTCTTTATAAATAATTGAATCCATTATTACAAATAGATAGCGTAAAAATCACATGAGCATACCAAGGACAATCATCTTGATATACCTATTCTTCTTTATTGCAACTAAGTATGTGTACATATACATATTACAAGGAGCAAGTAATCATTATATATCATGTTTTCATATACTTTTAACATTTTTCTCCTCCAACATGATCTCTATACAAAATGGATACATAAGTATTATATCATAGTCATGATACAAAAATACGATGCTACAACGTCTAGTCACACACAAAAAAAGATGCAAAATTGGAATGTGTGAAGAAAGATCATCCAAGGCTCTTGAAAAACTCTAGAAAAATACTGAATGGATAAAAGACTTTGCACCCAACCATGGAACCTTACTACCCCACTCCCCTAAGATAGAAGATAACACAAGGCCCCACACTAAGTTCAAACATAAGCAAGGGGATAAAATAGCTATTTTAACACTAATAAAGTTTATTGCTGATCAATATTGTATCAAAAATTCAAATTGATTAGGTATTGAATTAAACTTGATAAACAAATGAGAGAGAAGGAAAAATTTAAACATGAACATGATCATAAATCATATGACGATGACATATTGGAAATGATAAACTTATGCTTAAATAGTGATAAAGTTTATTGTTAATCAATATTCTATCAAAGTTTCAAACTGATTAGGTATTGAATTTAATATCATACATGGACATATCTAATTTAATGTCATACATGAACATATCTAATTTAATGTCATACACAAACATATCTAATTTAATGTCATACATGAACAAACATATCATATATTAACCAATAATGTCATAAGTCTAATAATTTCATGCATCAAATATAGAATGTCATATATACATCAAATGTATGTTGAATATGTCCACTGACATAAAACCCAACATAAATGTCTATTGATGCCTATAGATATACATGTCTACCAACTATATCTTCTCCTTCCCACGAGGGGAAGGAAACAAATCTCGTGAGATCTTCTGTCGTCATGTAGAGGGAGACAGTGGCGATGATGGGGTCTTCCTCACACACTCTCTCATCCTCTTGTTGAGGCTCTTCTCTAACTTGAGCTGATACAAATAAACTAGATATGAATCAATTATTATTATACATTGAAATCAAATATATGTACACACAAAATTAAGTCTTTTCTTACCACCATCAAATAGTTGCTCTACAAGTCCACCTTGAAGGTTCATGTATGATCAGGTGTAACGAGACCCTACAACAATTCAATCAATATAATCACTTATAAATAACATTACAAATTTTGATACTGACTATTATAAACAACAACTAAAACCAAAAAAAAATCTTTTATAGCTCAATCAATGGCTATGAACTAGCCATAGCTATAGCCACTCCATGATTGATGGACTACTGGGGATGAGGAGAAGTGTCCGATCTCATGAGTTGCATGCCATACAATACACATTACATGTAACATGAAACATGAAACAAATATAATAAAATGAATTAAATTAGCATAAAACAAATGTACCTCTATGTAGCTCGTATGATGTCTATGCTCTGAGTCTGTAGTAAATGTCGATGGTCCTATAGAGAATTGATGCACATGCATAATTTTTTTATCAATCCTTAATATGATTACTTAATAAAAATATGTATTAATTTCAATGATTAAATTGATGCATACCTTTGGACTCATGGACGGGACAAAAAATAGGGCCAGGGGATTGCTACTAGGCCTGCCAACACTCTGACTTTGAATTTTGAACAATGTCAATAGGTGCTAATTAATTTATCATTAACTATATATATAAAATGTGATAAAATTAGTAAATTATAATTGTGATTTACCTTTGTGTCAATGCCAAATGTGTCACTCAGGAATTGATTAGTGACGAGCCCATCATCCGCACCATCTATATCATGAGTGCCAAATGTGCATAAGGATCTGCATGATGTGCACATGTGACCGTGATGCATAGAAGGCTTCCCCTCAACTAATGGACTTGTACAATGAATGAGGGTTTGTGTCAAAGCATTAATGGTCCCTAGAGTGATGGCCTCTACAAGTTCCTTCACAACTGAAGGAATATTCACATGCTCACTTTGTGGCTTGACGATAGGTTCCCTAACTACATTAGGGTCACAACATGCCCCTAGCCTCTCAAATGATGACCCCCCACCTCTACCCTGGGAGTCTAATATATCAAAATAATTGGGGATCTCCCCAAGGACAAACTCAATACAATTTCTTTAAAAAATACATGGGGACCTCATCATTGTTTCAAGGAGGGGCATCAAAAACCATCCACTATCTATCTCGAAAATTATTCCTAATAGCATCGTGTATGCACCAATGGATGGAGAACTATTTAGTACCCTCTCTAATAGTATTTTGTTCACTGGGTTTTCTAAATAATGTACATATTGTACCTTGTGGTATTTCTTTTTTTTTAACATCTTGATATGACAATTTATTTGCATAATATCTTTTTTACTCATCCCTCTTAACCCGCCAAACATCTAACTAACCACTAACAGAAGAAATGTAGGTCTTAATGGATTCAAGGGATGATGCTAATTGAGCTCTCATTGGATTCGTTTGTCCACATTCTTTCAATTGACCAATGAGTACTTCTAATTTAGTTTTGCCTCTTTCTATTTCATTTATTATATTTTCTTGTGTGCCAGGAGGAGGTCTTGCAATTGGTTCAGGCTGTAGAATTTGTTGTTCCTCTTATGGAGGGTTTTGGTTTTGATTTTCTTGAGGGTTTTGAGCTTTTTGGAGATTTGTTAGTTCGTTATTGACATTTCTTGATAATAAAACAATTGAAATCTAAATAAATAAACAAATCTAAAGAAAAATTGTAAAAAACCTACAAAACAATATAAAAACATATCAAACAATGCAAAAAGGAATTTAGATAACATACAACGTGCTCATGATCTTGAACTTCAATGGAGTGGAGGCATATTTGCAAGGCAGGTCGTGAAAATTTTGATTTGTTGCAATCCACGTATGCACTGTTGTGAGGAGAATTAAGAAAAATAATTGAAAATCATTTATAATATTTTTTCTTTTTTAAAATGCATATGTGCTATTCAAAATTGAAAAAAAAAATTATGTCACCTTTTTGGCACCACAACTTGGTGCACTTACCCACATAGATATGATATAAGGATATGATACATAGATATGATACAAGGATATCATACATAGATATGATACAAGTTTCACTAGGATACAAGGATATAATATAAGGGATATGTTCCCATGGGAGATGGTGAGGGTGTAATACAATGTACTAATTTTAGATTTTCAAGCTCATGGATTGGGATAGTGATAAGAATAATGTTGTGATGTGATGTGATGTCGGACCATTGTGGGAACATGGGGGGGTGGATGATTGGATATGATGAGAGAGGTAGAGGGATGGAAGGGTGGTTCCCTAATGGATAATGAGAAGGCCAAGTACACATGGTGCCTATTGCTAGGTTTTCACCAAGGTAGCTATCTGAGGCACTTGTATTGCCAAGTTTTCACCATTGGACACTTATTTTTCTTTAATATTTTTGTGCTTTTCTCAAGTTTTAGCAGGATATAGTGAGGGGCATAGGCATAGAAATTCTTGAGGTGAATGATGTTGGTTGAATCATTCGTTGTTTCACCTTCAAGACTTGATAGTTAATAGGCGCCAAAGCCAAAAGATGTCATGACAACATATGGACCCAGCCAATTGGGCTCAAATTCGTCCTTCTTTTCATGATCTACCTAGAATTTCATGTATTCTTTGAGGACCATGTCACCTACTTGAAGTTGTCATGGGTGAATTTTTTTCTTGAAGTTGTGCTTGAGCCGATTTTGATCAACCATGAGGTGGTTGTAGGCATGTTTCCTTCATTCACCCAGTAGGTCTAGCTGTGTGAGTCTGGAAACTTTGTAGTCTTCATTTGATATTTTCCCTCATAAAGATATGTGTAATGGTGGGAGGTCAACCTCAATAGCAAAGACTACTTCATTACTATATACCAAGGAGTATGGAGTTGTGCATATGGATGTACGAAATGAAGTGTGATAGACCCATAAGGCTGGGTTGATGTGCATATGCCAATTGTGGCCGAAATTATTGACAACTTGCTTGAGGATTTTTTAGCAAGGTTTTGTTATTTACTTGATCATGAGTGTCACCTTGTGAAAAGTATGGGTTGGAGAAATGGTGATGAATGTGGAGTGAGGTGCACAACTCTTCCATATTAAGGTTTTCAAAGTTAACTCCATGGACTGTGAAAATGGTATCAAGGATACCAAAGTGACATATAATATGATAGAGGATGAATTTAGATACTTGAACTCTTGTGGTAGTAAAAAGTGGGACTATCTCACACACTTGGTGAAATATTATATAGTGGTGATGATCCATTTGTGGCCTTCTAAAAATAGGTGTGCAATAATGCCAAGAAGGTCAAACCCCCAACACGCAAACGTCCATGGTGGTGCGATAGGTTGAAGATCTTGACCTAGAGCTCATATCAGATTTGCATGTTGCTAACAAGGTAGACACCTTTTTACAAATTCTAAGAATAATGTTCAATAGTAGGCCAATAGTAACCAGCTCTAAGGATTTGTCTAACTAAGATTATACTACTCGTGTGAGCGCGACAAATTCTAATGTGTAACTCTTTTTTATCTAAACATTTAAAGAGAGTATCATGATAACCTTGATGATATAGGGTGTTGGCTATGATAGTGTAGCAAGATTCTCTATGAATAAGGTTTTGGAATTGTGTTTGTGTGAGGTGTGGGGATATGATACCATTTTTTAGGTAAGAATGAATTTCATTGTTCCATGAGGATTGAGACAACCAAGACACATACCTATGTTGATTCATCATTCTTGTATGTGGGCTTGTGTAGCTTCTCAACTAAGAAATCATACCATGTACCTTCATGAGGTATTTCCAACAGTGAACTAATAGTGGTCATTGCATCTTTAGTGTTGTTTTGCAACCTTGTTACCTAAATGAATTAGATCTAGGTGAAATGTTTCTTTAATTCATCAACCAATTCTTTGTAAGGTTAGAGCTTGGCATCCCTTTTTGATATTCATCAAGCACCTATTTGATAATAAATTGTGAGTCTCCAAATACTTATAGCTCTGTTATGTTTCATTCGCCCACAATTTGGAGGCCTACAATAAGATCCTCATACTCTAAGATGAGTTATGTGTACTGGATCTATATTTTGAAAGATTTGGGAATGTAGTCACCTTAAGGGGTGAGGAATAGTATCCCTTCTCTGGACCCATGGGAGGTATAGGATCCATCAAAGTATAATTTCCATGATGGTTGTTCTTAAATCATGTAGAGATGTTCATCTAGAAACTCCATAACAAGATAATAAGCATCAACTAATGGGACATCAGCTAAGTGATCAGCTATAGCATGCCCTTTGATTTCTTTTCTATTGACATAATAGTTGTCAAATTCATTGAGGAGAATGACCCATTTTTCCAGGCATCCTATGAGCATTGTGCACGATAGAATTTATTTTAAAGGATCAATCTTGGGGATGAGTTGAACAATATGACTCAGCATGTAATGATAGGGCTTTAGAGTAGAAAAAAACATAACTAAACAAGGTTTTTTCATAGGATTGTAATTAAGTTCATAGCCAACTAGAGTGCGACTAATGTAGTAGATGGCTCGTTCTTTCCCTTTGTCATCAATTTGTGCTAGAAGTGCACCTAATGTAGTTGGAGTAGCTATTATGTATAGTATCAAGGGTCTCCTAACAACTGGTGGAACTAAGATAGGTGGATTGGCCAAGTATTTCTTGATCTATTTGAAGCTATGCTAACTTATAAGATCCCATCTGAAATTTTGATCCTTTTTTAGCAGATGTGTGAAGGGTTGACATTTATTTGCTAGTTGTGAGATGAACCGTCTAATTGATTATTATTGTCCCTGGAGAGAACAAGGTTGTTGCAAAGTCTAGGGAGGAGGCATATCCATGATGGCTTTGACCTTCTAGATTCAATATCAATGCCATGTCATGATACAATAAAACCTAGGAGCATGCTAGATGTGATGCCAAAAACACATTTCTTAGGGTTCAACATTAGACAATATATTGCTAATTGATCAAACACTTCTTCAAGGTGAGATGGGTGATCCAGTGCATTAATAGATTTGACCACTTAGGGGTAAAAGCACAAACCTATCTCACCCTTTTGCAAAAGAAAAGGCTAACAAAAGTATAATTGTTCACCTTCAATGTCATAAAATTGGTATTATTATTTTGAATATGGAAATGAAGTTAACTAATGAAATGCATAGAAATGGATGAATTTTAGGATTATAATTTTTTATAATTTTTTAGAGTAAGAATTGATACAATTTCCTAATTTTCATACATAATTTTTTAGTTGCTAAAAATTTGGGGTCTAGTTCCCACCACAAAATTATGTGGAAATAAACTTATTTAACTTTGATCTTAGACTATGTTATAGATAACATACATAGCTAGAACAATGAAAAGAAGGCTTTATACCTATATTTTCTCTTTTATAATGATTCAAATTTCAAATCACCTGAAATCAATAGTTTTCATCTCCCACCACAGTTTTCAAAACAAATATATTCTAACCAGGAAAAAATCATATATTCTAGAAGAGGACTCTCTCCTCTAGAATGCCATATAATTTTTAATTTGTTTTCAAAGATTTATTATTTTTTTCTTTGTCAAAATCAACATATTTTTGAGTGTTAAATTTTATTTTTAGATAGAAATACTCAAATTCCACTATTTTGATAAGTTTACCTGAAAGGTGACACAACTTTGTACTTTTACCCCAAGATCCCATCTACATAATCCTTAAGGGTTTTGTGGATGAGGTTATGGAAGATGACCATCATAGCTCACTCGTAGGTTGCTCCTGCATTATTTAACCCAAATAGCATCATGTTATAGAAAAACAAGATCATGTTCATCACAATCAATTGCTCACCTGGAGAATATGTTATTGAAAATTTAGATGTCATTCAATTCATAGTAGAGAAAATTTGCATCAATCTTAACTTAGGCATAGTGGTGAGAAAACTAGTGTCAGCTAGATCTCTTGAGCTTGGGGTGATAAACCAGCATTTTGTAGGGAGAAGGAACCAATACGGTTACATGTGTATGCTTGTCACAGGTGCATGTCTTGCTCAAATGGGCACAATAGTTAAGGTTGATTTTGAAGTAGCAGATGGCATAGTTGCAAGCACAACTTTTGGAGAAGGATGTTTTTGTGGCAAATCCTTCTTCATGCCATGTAGTAGCGACCCACAATTGGTAGACGAAAATGGGTATCTTGTGTTCTTAATGCACAACGAGAAGACACAAATTTCTAGGTTTGTGGTGTTGGATGCACAGTCTCCCTCATTAGAAATGGTGGCGTCAATGAAGCTCCCGCAAAGGGCTCCCTTTGGCTTCCATGGCCTCTTTGTCTCTACTGCCAATTTGGGTGCCACGTCTCATCGAGTATGACTATTCATGTGGTTCTTTTGTAATAGTTCTTGGCAGCACCTTTTTATTTTATTTTATTTGCAAGAGTCTGAGCACAAGTCAATCATATGTGTTCCTTCTTCAGCTTGTTGAATATCCTTATGATATTACTTATTGTACATCTTATACTCTAAATTGTGGATTTCTACTCTTATGTTTCTTTTATTGATTTAATAAATATTTTATGAAAGTTGTATTTAAAGAGTTCACAAATTCAAATGTTTAATCTCACTTATGGGATACACATTGTTGTTTCCTCTTTTTCTCTATATATAACTGAACATTTTTGTTTTCTATTTAGTTAGTTTAGTCTCTCACAATATATATCATTTAAGTCTAATTTTTTATAGTACATGTATGTAGCTACTTTCATACACCTATTTTCTAGTATACCTCAAACTCAATTGATTCATGAGGCAAAGTTAATTCTATTAGTTATAATAATTATATTGTTAATAATATTTTACTTAGCAATTTTAAGTCTTGATTAGTTTTTACATATAAACCTAATGAATATGTTGGTTTCTATAGTAGTTTGAATTTCTCATTTGGTTTCAATACTAACTATTATAAATAACTAAAACCAAGAAAATTCTTTCATACCTCAATCAATGGCTCTAAACTAGCCATTATTGCAGCCACTCCACTATCTATGGACTACTGAAGATGAGGAGTCTTAGATGTCAAGAGTTTCATGTCATACAATACACATTACATGTAACATGAAACATGAAACAAATATAATCAAATGAATTAAATTAACAAGAAACAAATGTACCTCTACAAAGCTCCTATCACACCTAGGCTCAGAGTCCCTAGTGAATGTTGATGGTTTGTGGGAAAGTTTCAATTCTTTTATAAAGCTCCTATCACACCTAGGCTCACAAAAGGCATATTTCTCTAGTGCAAACCTATTGAGAGTAACAAGGAGGCAAGCTTGTAAAGCTTGGTCACACATAACAAAGGGCCCCTAAGCCATGAAAACCTACTCATAGTGGTGCACACATTCCTAGAGAATGTTTGGTAGGTCAGTAAGAACTTGTTAGTCTTCTCTGATACATTTGATGCCAACAAAAAAGTGATGACCCTACACAACATTAAAAAATTCTTTAGAATCCTAATCATTGACCTCTAACCAATGGAGATGGGCCTTGATCTGAACTCCTCTAGCAACATAATTATTTGCAACTTGCTTCTCATGCCAAAGATTGGCAAGCCAAACCTAGACATCCATATCAAACGGATTCATGGCGAGGGCTTATGAGGTTGTGCATAGATCTTTAGTTGTGGCTTCATAAGATCTTTTATGGTACTTAGCCAACTATCTACCATAAATATGAAGAATTCTCATAGTATAGAGGATGGCGTAATTCCACCATTGAATCCACCCAACCTAGGTGTGGGGTTGAGGCTCAAGATTCCAAACTTGAAGAATGTGGGCAATAGTCGATGGATGGGACAGCAAAGAAGTATTGAGATAAAATTGGGTTTTACAAGGACAAGGCTAGCTTGTTTTCCAAGTCATAGAAAAGATAATGGGGGAATGATCTAAAAGCATCACATTTGGAAAAGGTGTGATAGGTAGGGCATACTTGTGAAAGAAGGAAAAAAAAAAAAAGACTGCGAATAAATCATTGCCCTATCAAGTCTCTTTAAGACTCTGCCAGACTCATCTCAAAAATTGGACCATGTATGCCAAACCCCATCTGGACGACAGCTAGCATTGGGATCAAAAAGACCTATCTTGTTCCACATGTAAAACCAAGCTTCTCTTTCGCCAATTGTCCATCAAAAAGGCTTAAGTCCTTCCTTATCAGTGGTTAGCTCAACCATGTCAAAGTCCCCACAAAAAACCCAAGTCGCGGGTGGAAAATGATCTACCAACCAATGCCATAGGTGTTAACACTCAACATCATCATTAGGGGCATAAATGTTAACAATACCAAAAGAATGATTCTAAAAAGATAGCAAAATCCAAACCATCCTGTGCAAAGGGGAGAGAAGAGTAAAAACTCCACCAAATAACAGAAGAAAGTAAATGAGGGGAGAGAAGAGTAACAACTCCACCTCAGCCAGCCTCATGCTAGGAAGAAAATATGACATTGTCCAACCAAATAACCCTACAAGTTGAGGTGAAAGGAAATCCAACAACTTTTACTTCTTGAAGAAATAGCACATCAAGATTACCAAGTCGACACTTGGTGTCATGAAAAAAAATTAAAAAATAGGGAGGTCTATCAGCCCCCACACATTCCATGAGAGATAATTCAAGGTAAACCAACTTGCTTGTCATCCTCATCTCCAAGAGAGGAGAATTTGTTGGGCAAAAATGTGGGAGCATCAAACAAGGAGTCATTAAGAGAGATGACCCTTTGAATCTTCTCCCCATTGCCAAGATACTCATGGTGGCCATTTGGGTTGTGAGACTGATGTAGGGTTTGCTATGCAATCATTAATGCCACTTACAATGCTCAAATCCATAAAGGATGAGGATCAGGAGTATGAACACCCACTGTCACCTCCACTCTAGGATTTGAAATAGGAGGCAAACGAAGCAAAGAGACTAAAGGCTCTGGTCAAACCAAGCTTGAGCTAGGTCTAGCATTATCCATAGGCACAGAGCTCACCTTAGCTACAACCGAACCCTTTCCTTTTTTCACCATCAGAGTTCATTCATCTTTCTTGGTAGTTGTAGCTAGCTTGGCTTCTAAAAGGGGTGGACAATTGTGATCCAACAAAGGAAAATCCCTAATCTTGTGCTCAATGGACTAACATTGATAACAAGTATTCAAAAGGTTTAGGTAAATCACCTTCTAAGTGAAGGCGGTACCACCAATCTAGATATCCACGAAGTCTTTGAGGTCCCTAGATAGCTCGACCTCAACACAAATGCTACGGCCGAGCATTGAAAAACTTGTCTGATACAAGGCAAACAACCTTGCCGACGGTTTGCATAATAGCTAACAAAAAAGACCAGCATGGGACAAGCACTCCAAGGAACTCTACCCAAACATGAACCTTAAGCTTGCTTTCATCATAAACAACAAAATCACATGACCAATGTTGGAAAACCAAGAGGGAGGACCTAACAGTCCAGGGACCTCAAACAAACACATGTTCAACTTGGCCCTCAGTGTGAAAGTGAAAAAGGAAAAAACCTTTGGTAAGGATTTGAATGCCTTCAAGATGAACAACCTTAGGTGTCTAAACCTTGGAAACCCATTCACGCAACATGCTTTCAGGAGTGTGACACGCAAAATAGCCAATGAAGATTTGTTGTTCTAGCCTAGTGCATGCACTATCAAACTCCTTGACATTCAAAATAATATCAGGAGAGAAATTACATAGTGGAACAACTTGGGGACAAACTTGTATAGTCATTTGTTTGGCAGCACCATTCTCTCCAACAACAGCAACTCCAACACCAACAGCAACTATTGAGTCAGAGAAGGCCAAGACCATTATAAATGAATACTAATCCCGTAATTATTGTAGTATAACAAGCGACAAACTGACAAGGGTTCAAAAGAAAGTTGTACAAACCCTAGCAGAGCACATTTTTTCTTTCAAAAACAGTTTTGCTACTATTTTGTCAAAGTTTGGAAGACGTCTATTTTGTGAAAGTTGCATTGCTAGAATTATAATGTCATCATGCATTTGTTGACTTCTAAAACTAATAAATCTTTATTAATAACATATTTGAAGACCATGCTCTTACCTTATAACTCCATTCAACCTATGAAACCATAATTTTTTTAAATATAAATACTAAATATACAACATAATTAAAATAATTATCATTTTATGAATTAAATAATATCAATATTACTATTGATAAATATTGTTATACAATCAAAATAAAATAGATTTGAGTGAAAAACACACTACTATTAAAATCTATATGATGAACAAGATAGTAGAAAATATCAATTCTTACAAATTAAATTTAAGAAATTCACCAATGACTAGTAATATTATTAGCACTTGAAATTTGAGATATGAATTATCATAACTCGAATCAAAGATATTCAATAAATATTAATATAAATATATAAAATACTTTTTAATTTTTTAAAGATTTCAACTTTCAATTTCTTGGAAAGAAAATGTTTTAAAAAATTATTCATGTCTTATTTCTTTTTAAACTTATTTAAGTGCAAACATAAATATTATACATGTAAATAAACGTTATATATGTAAATACTAATTGATCTCACAAAAATGATTTATGTAGTGATTACTCACTAGACTGTCTAAGAGGAAATTGGAAGTCCTCCATTATATTATACATTCTTGTGATTTGTATGTTTTCTAAGTATAGTGTTTTAACATCTATTTCTTTATATTGTCTTTTATAGTACAATTCCCAACTCCATTAAACATAGGTCAATGTGTTTGAATAAAAAGTTATGCAGATATATCTTACCACAAGCAAAAATAAATAAATCCAGAAAAAATATATACATTAGCACCAATTATCTATTAAAAACAAACCAAGAACTCAAAAAAAATAGAAATAAAAAATAAAATAAAATATTCAAACATAACCATAATTAATTCCAAAAAAAATTCACTACACTCTTCCTTGAATTCGACATTTCGACTGATGTGAATCTCGTCATTATTCATATATTCATTACCCCAAATATTTTGAAAACATTTTCAGTGATTTTAATTTCATCAAACATAAAATAAGAAAACAAAGTTAATTGAATATCACAAATTGTAGCCAAATAGAAAAACTCTGTTCAGAAAGAGTTTAATTAACCAGTACACGATTCAAATTTTCAAACTACTATAATTGCAGTGCAGATGTCAGAGTGACCAAGGAAGTCCATCTCCACGCATTTGACGCGTCCTCTTTCAAGCTTTATATTTTTAAAAAAAGTACTCAAAACTGGCTTTGTCACTGGTAAACCGTTCTTTCTGCACCCACAAGAAGAAAAAACAATAATTAAAACATAGGCTTGCTACAGTTAGCAGCTGAATAAAATTTTATTCACAATTTAGTGTTCATTTTAAGGGGAAATGTTTGTCTAGTTTCTAGGAGTTAGATGCTTTACTCTAGAATATAAAGTATCTTTATAGAAAAATTAATACAGGAAAAAAGGAGATATATTTTTTCATATTATACCGAGATGGGAGTTAATCATCAAGCCAATCCAAACTGAACTGAATTTCCACAATATCAACTCTAAGCTCTGGGATGGCAATTCCTTTGGCCTTCAACCACTGTTTCCCAATCTTTTCATCGCATATGACATGTTTCAGGGAAATTAGTCCACAGACAGTTTTAGGCAGCCTCTTCAAACGAGAGCACTCTTTCATATCTAACTCGGTTAAGTTCTTCAGCTGCCCTATTTCGCCTGGAAGTTCTTTGAGATCCACACACACTGAAATGTCCAGATATTCCAACCACCTAAGATTCCCAATTGATGATGGAAGCTCTTTTAGGCTTGCTAGTGCTGACAACCTTAACACTCTTAGAGACCTCAGATTTCCAAGCTCATATGGTAACTTCTGAACCAGATAACAGTTGGTAATGGAGCACATCTGAGCACAAGGCATATAGAATATATTTGGGGGCAACTCCTCTAAATCACTGCAATGATCCATGTTTAAATCATGCAGATTGGTAACGTTGAATGTGGATGGGTTTTTGAGCCCTTCACATAAGCTCAAGGAAAGCTTCTCCAAGTTCTGTAGCGCTTTGCTCTGTTTTAGAACAGCTGGTGCAATCACTTTCTCCAGGCGGACACTTTTGAGCTGTGTGTGTGAAGATAAGGTTTCTAGACCTTTCACAGTTGCCCTCTTTGTGCCATAGTTGTATACCATGAGAAATTTCAATTTCTTCATGGATTTCAGAAATGGAGGGAGGTAATATTCACTTGCAGTAAAGAGTAATACCAGAGCCTCTGCTTCCGGGAAATTCATCTCGTACCACTGGTTTTCTCCCATGGGCCCTGCATGTACAAATCAGAAAATGAAATTCAATTAGAGACTAAAATATATGGCTACAAATACTAGTTGTTATATAAGGACAACTGATAAGACAATTGAAGTTTCATTCTCCTACTGTTTATTATTATGTCGGTCATATCCACAATTCATAACATTTGGTAATTTAAATTTAAACAATTAATATCTTAACTGGTGAGATTCCTCTGAGAGATTTTGAAACTCACCTGTGTGAATAGAAACTATCTGAGCACCAAACTGTGCATCAGAAAACGCCCATGACCCTGGCAAGTTAAGCTCCTTTCTGGGCATAAGCAATCTCTTCCTGTGGACTACATCGCCCTGGCATCCCAAATACAAGGCCAAATCTCTAACTGCATCGTGCTGAAAAAAGTAGAGCTCAGAGACACTTCCATGGGAAATTGCAGCTCCGCTCCTGTTTATTTCAACAACCATGTCAAGAATGTTCAAAGAATTGGTAACAAAATTTGTGTACATGAAAAAGATAAGACAGTTACCCTTGACTACTGGTCAAATTCAGCAGATTTCGACTTGCAAGTTCCAACAGGATGGCAAATGCATCTTGCCATTCCATATTCCGAGCATAAACCCAAATATCTAGCAGAGCATCGGCACATATCTTTGTGTCCTCTGGAAATGCCCCCAAGTCTATGAAACATTCCCTCACCACATCATCTAACAAATCAACACTCGTCTCCAAGCATTTTAAAAGCCCTTTTTTGTGATAATTTGATATGATTTCCCCTTTGGACAGCTTATTCTTTGCAATCTCCCAGACCACAGGTGGCTCACCATGCAAAGAGCTCGCAATCACCTTAAATTTGGTAATTTAAATTTAAACAATTAATATCTTAACTGGTGAGATTCCTCTGAGAGATTTTGAAACTCACCTGTGTGAATAGAAACTATCTGAGCACCAAACTGTGCACCAGAAAACGCCCATGACCCTTACATTTTCCTTGCACCTGTTACTCATAAATATGGAAAACAAATTCAGGAGAACTAGTTTGTCAGCATAATCACACACATCAGTTACATCATATATTTGCATATAACTATCTGAACTTCTGATCTGGGTGCTTGATACTATGTTACTGGGGAATCCCATAGTACAAATTACTTCTAAGAATGATCATTTGAATATTTTATTCTTGAAAACTTAGACCTTATTTCCTCCTGCCTAAACTAGCAAAAGTCAGAGGAGTAATATTGTCATTATAAAAAATTCAGATATAAAAAATAAAAATAAAACTAATGCGTATTTAAAAGTATGATTGATTTCGGCCAACTCTTATAAAACAGTGAAGAGACCAGAGAAGAATACACACCTCTTTCACTAGATTTGCATCTGCGGTGCATGGAACTGATGTCTGGCCGAAAGCCCAGAAGCAGAAAAGTGACAGAGCATCTTCCTGGCCCAGTAATGGCAAATGATACACTTCTGTAGAAGGATTTTTCGGTAGAATCTAACTGTCTCTAGTTGTGATGAGGGTTTTGTATCCTGGGCCTTCAAATAGCAAATTTTCCAGGCTTACTCTGTCCCAGACATCATCCAGAATCACAAGAGTTGGCTTCAATTGTTTCAGAAGCTGCTGTCTCAGCTTTAAATGTGCATCTTCCACGTTATGAAATTCGGGTCCCTTCTTCCCAGTTACTTTCTCCCACATGGTCTCTAAAATGCCCTTCAGATTCGGGGACCGTGAAACTGTGATGAAAAATATGTTGCTTGATAAGTAGGATATGATTTCCACAGCTAGTCAAATTGTGATGTGAATATCAGGATTTAACTATGTGATTTTGAGTCAAACTCGATGACCCATGTTTCATGAGTAGTGATTCAACATGAATCCATCTCTCATGAGAATAAATGGAACACTTAGCACTCATTGGATCTAGGTGATGCTCACAGGGGTGAAGCACCGGGACTTCCCGGGAGGTCACCCATCCCAGTACTACTCCAGCCTGAGCGCGCTTAACTACGGAGTTTCCTCCACAATTAAACCCAAAGCTTGCAACCCCATTTGCAAAACCTTCACCAAGTGTTGTGCCTTATGAACCATTCATTAGAAAGCCCCTTAAGCTCATCAATTGATAAGTAGGATATGATTTCCACAGCTAGTCAAATTGTGATGTGAATATCAGGATTTAACTGTGTGATTTTGAGTCAAACTCGATGACCCATGTTTCATGAGTAGTGATTCAACATGAATCCATCTCTCATGAGAATAAATGGAACACTTAGCACTCATTGGATCTAGGTGATGCTCACAGGGGTGAAGCACCGGGACTTCCCTAGATCCAATGAGTGCTAAGTGTTCCATTTATTCTCATGAGAGATGGATTCATGTTGAATCACTACTCATGAAACATGGGTCATCGAGTTTGACTCAAAATCACACAGTTAAACCCTGATATTCACATCACAATTTGACTAGCTGTGGAAATCATATCCTACTCATCAATTGATGAGCTTAAGGGGCTTTCTAATGAATGGTTCATAAGGCACAACACTTGGTGAAGGTTTTGCAAATGGGGTTGCAAGCTTTGGGTTTAATTGTGGAGGAAACTCCGTAGTTAAGCGCGCTCAGGCTGGAGTAGTACTGGGATGGGTGACCTCCCGGGAAGTCCCGGTGCTTCACCCCTGTGAGCATCACCTAGATCCAATGAGTGCTAAGTGTTCCATTTATTCTCATGAGAGATGGATTCATGTTGAATCACTACTCATGAAACATGGGTCATCGAGTTTGACTCAAAATCACACAGTTAAATCCTGATATTCACATCACAATTTGACTAGCTGTGGAAATCATATCCTACTTATCAATTGATGAGCTTAAGGGGCTTTCTAATGAATGGTTCATAAGGCACAACACTTGGTGAAGGTTTTGCAAATGGGGTTGCAAGCTTTGGGTTTAATTGTGGAGGAAACTCCGTAGTTAAGGGCGCTCAGGCTGGAGTAGTACTGGGATGGGTGACCTCCCGGGAAGTCCCGGTGCTTCACGCCTGTGAGCATCACCTAGATCCAATGAGTGCTAAGTGTTCCATTTATTGTCATGAGAGATGGATTCATGTTGAATCACTACTCATGAAACATGGGTCATCGAGTTTGACTCAAAATCACACAGTTAAATCCTGATATTCACATCACAATTTGACTAGCTGTGGAAATCATATCCTACTCATCAATTGATGAGCTTAAGGGGCTTTCTAATGAATGGTTCATAAGGCACAACACTTGGTGAAGGTTTTGCAAATGGGGTTGCAAGCTTTGGGTTTAATTGTGGAGGAAACTCCGTAGTTAAGCGCGCTCAGGCTGAAGTAGTACTGGGATGGGTGACCTCCCGGGAAGTCCCGGTGCTTCACCCCTGTGAGCATCACCTAGATCCAATGAGTGCTAAGTGTTCCATTTATTCTCATGAGAGATGGATTCATGTTGAATCACTACTCATGAAAGATGGGTCATCGAGTTTGACTCAAAATCACACAGTTAAATCCTGATATTCACATCACAATTTGACTGGCTGTGGAAATCATATCCTGCTTATCAATTGATGAGCTTAAGGGGCTTTCTAATGAATGGTTCATAAGGCACAACACTTGGTGAAGGTTTTGCAAATGGGGTTGCAAGCTTTGGGTTTAATTGTAAAGGAAACTCCGTAGTTAAGGGCGCTCAGGCTGGAGTAGTACTGGGATGGGTGACCTCCCGAGAAGTCCCGGTGCTTCACCCCTGTGAGCATCACCTAGATCCAATGAGTGCTAAGTGTTCCATTTATTCTCATGAGAGATGGATTCATGTTGAATCACTACTCATGAAACATGGGTCATCGAGTTTGACTCAAAATCACACAATTAAATCCTGGTATTCACATCACAATTTGACTAGCTATGGAAATCATATCCTACTCATCAATTGATGAGCTTAAGGGGCTTTCTAATGAATGGTTCATAAGGCACAACACTTGGTGAAGGTTTTGCAAATGGGCTTGCAAGCTTTGGGTTTAATTGTGGAGGAAACTCCGTAGTTAAGCGCGCTCACGCTGGAGTAGTACTGGGATGGGTGACCTCTCAGCAAGTCCCGGTGCTTCACCCCTGTGAGCATCACCTAGATCCAATGAGTGCTAAGTGTTCCATTTATTCTCATGAGAGATGGATTCATGTTGAATCACTACTCATGAAACATGGGTCATCGAGTTTGACTCAAAATCACACAGTTAAATCCTGATATTCACATCACAATTTGACTAGCTGTGGAAATCATATCCTACTCATCAATTGATGAGCTTAAGGGGCTTTCTAATGAATGGTTCATAAGGCACAACACTTGGTGAAGGTTTTGTAAATGGGGTTGCAAGCTTTGGGTTTAATTGTGGAGGAAACTCCGTAGTTAAGCGCGCTCACGCTGGAGTAGTACTGGGATGGGTGACCTCCCGGGAAGTCCCGTGCTTCACCCCTGTGAGCATCACCTAGATCCAATGAGTGCTAAGTGTTCCATTTATTCTCATGAGAGATGGATTCATGTTGTATCACTACTCATGAAACATGGGTCATCGAGTTTGACTCAAAATCACACAGTTAAATCCTGATATTCACATCACAATTTGACTAGCTGTGGAAATCATATCCTACTCATCAATTGATGAGCTTAAGGGGCTTTCTAATGAATGGTTCATAAGGCACAACACTTGGTGAAGGTTTTGCAAATGGGGTTGCAAGCTTTGGGTTTAATTGTGGAGGAAACTCCGTAGTTAAGCGCGCTCAGGCTGGAGTAGTACTGGGATGGGTGACCTCCCGGGAAGTCCCGGTGCTTCACCCCTGTGAGCATCACCTAGATCCAATGAGTGCTAAGTGTTTCATTTATTCTCATGAGAGATGGATTCATGTTGAATCACTACTCATGAAACATGGGTCATCGAGTTTGACTCAAAATCACACAGTTAAATCCTGATATTCACATCACAATTTGACTAGCTGTGGAAATCATATCCTACTTATCAATTGATGAGCTTAAGGGGCTTTCTAATGAATGGTTCATAAGGCACAACACTTGGTGAAGGTTTTGCAAATGGGGTTGCAAGCTTTGGGTTTAATTGTGGAGGAAACTCCGTAGTTAAGCGCGCTCAGGCTGGAGTAGTACTGGGATGGGTGACCTCCCGGGAAGTCCCAGTGCTTCACCCCTGTGAGCATCACCTAGATCCAATGAGTGCTAAGTGTTCCATTTATTCTCATGAGAGATGGATTCATGTTGAATCACTACTCATGAAACATGGGTCATCAAGTTTGACTCAAAATCACACAGTTAAATCCTGATATTCACATCACAATTTGACTAGCTGTGGAAATCATATCCTACTTATCAATTGATGAGCTTAAGGGGCTTTCTAATGAATGGTTCATAAGGCACAACACTTGGTGAAAGTTTTGCAAATGGGGTTGCAAGCTTTGGGTTTAATTGTGAAGGAAACTCCATAGTTAAGCGCGCTCAGGCTGGAGTAGTACTGGGATGGGTGACCTCTCGGGAAGTCCCGGTGCTTCACCCCTGTGAGCATCACCTAGATCCAATGAGTGCTAAGTGTTCCATTTATTCTCATGAGAGATGGATTCATGTTGAATCACTACTCATGAAACATGGGTCATCGAGTTTGACTCAAAATCACACAGTTAAATCCTGATATTCACATCACAATTTGACTAGCTGTGGAAATCATATCCTACTCATCAATTGATGAGCTTAAGGGGCTTTCTAATGAATGGTTCATAAGGCACAACACTTGGTGAAGGTTTTGCAAATGGGGTTGCAAGCTTTGGGTTTAATTGTGGAGGAAACTCCGTAGTTAAGCGCGCTCACGCTGGAGTAGTATTGGGATGGGTGACCTCCCGGGAAGTCCCGGTGCTTCACCCCTGTGAGCATCACCTAGATCCAATGAGTGCTAAGTGTTCTATTTATTCTCATGAGAGATGGATTCATGTTGAATCACTACTCATGAAACATGGGTCATCGAGTTTGACTCAAAATCACACAGTTAAATCCTGATATTCACATCACAATTTGACTAGCTGTGGAAATCATATCCTACTCATCAATTGATGAGCTTAAGGGGCTTTCTAATGAATGGTTCATAAGGCACAACACTTGGTAAAGGTTTTGCAAATGGGGTTGCAAGCTTTGGGTTTAATTGTGGAGGAAACTCCGTAGTTAAGCGCGCTCAGGCTGGAGTAGTACTGGGATGGGTGACCTCCCGGGAAGTCCCGGTGCTTCACCCCTGTGAGCATCACCTAGATCCAATGAGTGCTAAGTGTTCCATTTATTCTCATGAGAGATGGATTCATGTTGAATCACTACTCGTGAAACATGGGTCATCGAGTTTAACTCAAAATCACACAGTTAAATCCTGATATTCACATCACAATTTGACTAGCTGTGGAAATCATATCCTACTCATCAATTGATGAGCTTAAGGGGCTTTCTAATGAATGGTTCATAAGGCACAACACTTGGTAAAGGTTTTGCAAATGGGGTTGCAAGCTTTGGGTTTAATTGTGGAGGAAACTCCGTAGTTAAGCGCGCTCAGGCTGGAGTAGTACTGGGATGGGTGACCTCCCGGGAAGTCCCCGTGCTTCACCCCTGTGAGCATCACCTAGATCCAATGAGTGCTAAGTGTTCCATTTATTCTCATGAGAGATGGATTCATGTTGAATCACTACTCGTGAAACATGGGTCATCGAGTTTGACTCAAAATCACACAGTTAAATCCTGATATTCACATCACAATTTGACTAGCTGTGGAAATCATATCCTACTCATCAATTGATGAGCTTAAGGGGCTTTCTAATGAATGGTTCATAAGGCACAACACTTGGTGAAGGTTTTGCAAATGGGGTTGCAAGCTTTGGGTTTAATTGTGGAGGAAACTCCGTAGTTAAGCGCGCTCAGGCTGGAGTAGTACTGGGATGGGTGACCTCCCGGGAAGTCCCGGTGCTTCACCCCTGTGAGCATCACCTAGATCCAATGAGTGCTAAGTGTTCCATTTATTCTCATGAGAGATGGATTCATGTTGAATCACTACTCATGAAACATGGGTCATCGAGTTTGACTCAAAATCACACAGTTAAATCCTGATATTCACATCACAATTTGACTAGCTGTGGAAATCATATCCTACTTATCAATTGATGAGCTTAAGGGGCTTTCTAATGAATGGTTCATAAGGCACAACACTTGGTGAAAGTTTTGCAAATGGGGTTGCAAGCTTTGGGTTTAATTGTGGAGGAAACTCCGTAGTTAAGCGCGCTCAGGCTGAAGTAGTACTGGGATGGGTGACCTCCCGGGAAGTCCCGGTGCTTCACCCCTGTGAGCATCACCCAAATCCAATGAGTGCTAAGTGTCCTATTTATTCTCATGAGAGATGGATTCATGTTGAATCACTACTCATGAAACATGGGTCATCGAGTTTGACTCAAAATCACACAGTTAAATCCTGATATTCACATCACAATTTGACTAGCTGTGGAAATCATATCCTACTTATCAATTGATGAGCTTAAGGGGCTTTCTAATGAATGGTTCATAAGGCACAACACTTGGTGAAGGTTTTGCAAATGGGGTTGCAAGCTTTGGGTTTAATTGTGGAGGAAACTCCGTAGTTAAGCGCGCTTAGGCTGGAGTAGTACTGGGATGGGTGACCTCCCGGGAAGTCCCGGTGCTTCACCCCTGTGAGCATCACCTAGATCCAATGAGTGCTAAGTGTTCCATTTATTCTCATGAGAGATGGATTCATGTTGAATCACTACTCATGAAACATGGGTCATCGAGTTTGACTCAAAATCACACAGTTAAATCCTGATATTCACATCACAATTTGACTAGCTGTGGAAATCATATCCTACTTATCAATTGATGAGCTTAAGGGGCTTTCTAATGAATGGTTCATAAGGCACAACACTTGGTGAAAGTTTTGCAAATGGGGTTGCAAGCTTTGGGTTTAATTGTGGAGGAAACTCCGTAGTTAAGCGCGCTCAGGCTGAAGTAGTACTGGGATGGGTGACCTCCCGGGAAGTCCCGGTGCTTCACCCCTGTGAGCATCACCCAAATCCAATGAGTGCTAAGTGTCCTATTTATTCTCATGAGAGATGGATTCATGTTGAATCACTACTCATGAAACATGGGTCATCGAGTTTGACTCAAAATCACACAGTTAAATCCTGATATTCACATCACAATTTGACTAGCTGTGGAAATCATATCCTACTTATCAATTGATGAGCTTAAGGGGCTTTCTAATGAATGGTTCATAAGGCACAACACTTGGTGAAAGTTTTGCAAATGGGGTTGCAAGCTTTGGGTTTAATTGTGGAGGAAACTCCGTAGTTAAGCGCGCTCAGGCTGAAGTAGTACTGGGATGGGTGACCTCCCGGGAAGTCCCGGTGCTTCACCCCTGTGAGCATCACCCAAATCCAATGAGTGCTAAGTGTCCTATTTATTCTCATGAGAGATGGATTCATGTTGAATCACTACTCATGAAACATGGGTCATCGAGTTTGACTCAAAATCACACAGTTAAATCCTGATATTCACATCACAATTTGACTAGCTGTGGAAATCATATCCTACTTATCAATTGATGAGCTTAAGGGGCTTTCTAATGAATGGTTCATAAGGCACAACACTTGGTGAAGGTTTTGCAAATGGGGTTGCAAGCTTTGGGTTTAATTGTGGAGGAAACTCCGTAGTTAAGCGCGCTCAGGCTGGAGTAGTACTGGGATGGGTGACCTCCCGGGAAGTCCCGGTGCTTCACCCCTGTGAGCATCACCTAGATCCATTGAGTGCTAAGTGTTCCATTTATTCTCATGAGAGATGGATTCATGTTGAATCACTACTCATGAAACATGGGTCATCGAGTTTGACTCAAAATCACACAGTTAAATCCTGATATTCACATCACAAAATATGTTGCTTCCAAAACAATCTGATACATACAACAAACCAAATCTAGGTTTCAGTAATTTCTTTAACATGCAAGATAATTAAACTTCGGCAGACTGGAACCAGTAATTAGTACATAGAATCAGAGGTAAACACAGTAATACATGAGATTTACAGTCTTGTGTAAACAAAATAGAGAATAATAACTACTACATAGAACTGTAAACCAGACAGATATATTTATAATCTACTGTAGGAAATCGAAACAAACATTCGTGGTCAACCATATTAAAATTTTAACAACTCATTTCAGAACATACATCACTAAAAAGAATCTTTTTGCTCGTGACTATGAGGATGCTAGAATTTCGTCTAATCTCCACATACAAGGGTAACAAAAAGCACCCAAAATCTTGGAATATTTTGGGAGAAATAGCTTAGAAATTTCTGATAGTACCCTTCAAATGAAAACTTAAAACAAAACAAAAACCTTATCCAAATTGAGGGGAAACCCCAACAAAACAAAAACATTATCCAAATTGAGGGGAAACCCATTTCATCTTAATGAAAACATAAAACAACAGAAAAGCAGTACCCAATTTGAGGGGAAGCCCATTTTACCTTTAATCCGAGAATCGTTACAGAGAGCCAGAGCCAAAGTGGTTTTGCCACCTCCTCCCATACACTCTACTCCTACAACAGATATTCCATTGTCGAACAAAAGTTCCTTCAAATCCCCAGTGGATTTCTCCAGACCAACGAAAATTTGAGATTTTACATAACCATTTTCATGATTATACCTTCCAAAATCTCCTACAGTCTCGATATTAGAGTCAATGACATCATCTAAAACCATTTGTTGAAGCGTCATGGTATTTCCGGAAGGGTCATTTGTTACCATGGAAGCTTGTTTGAACATGAAATCATTCAGGCCCCAGCTTATATCTGCAGCCTTGGATGGGTGATTATTTTTCAATTCTGCTAAAAGAACTCTGGTGACAAGCAATATCTGAGCAGGAATTAACTCCAGGAAGCTATTAATATTCTTTTCAAGCTTCAAAATCTGTGAAGCGTACCTATAATTAAGAGGCAGGTTGAAAAGACTAATGTTTTCGCATTTTTTCACGAGTTCCGCACCTCTTACTAGTGTACTGTAAAACTCGTGAAAGATGGGATTTTGCTTATCCTTGGGCAATTTGAGATCAGATATATATATTTCCTGAATGGCCGGCGTTAGACACTTCAGCTGAGAAGCAGCTCTAATGCTTAGACTCTTGCAATTGAAAATCTCCATTGTATATATATCTACGAGAAAAATGAAAAAGCGTTGTTCTACACACAAATTAGCTTTCTCTGTTCGGGAGTTTGAAACGTGCTGAACTGCGTACTCAAACAGTGGTGGCAAAAAATGTAGAATAAATTTATCTTTTACTAGATATATAGAAATAAGGCAGAAATATTCAGAGCTGTACCACGTAGAGCAGAATGAAGATTGATAGTTTTTTTGTTTTGAAAAGATGACTTTGTGACTTACACCATAGACATGATATTTCAGACAGGATGAGTGGAAACGCTTACGGGAGGACTATATATAGAGGAGGATTTTATGTATAGTTCAAGCAATTAAGTGAAAATTTTATGAACAGGGTTCCAGGCAGTTTCGGTACGGGACACAGGTTTCCTCGAGAGGGGACCAAGGTCCAAGTTTATGGATCGCCATGGACATGAAAGTTAGTAAAAAAAATAGACGATGTAAAAGAAACTTTTCTATACTTTTACACCAACAAAACTAGCTTTTATATATATATATATATATATATAAAATAAGTCGAGATATATCCTTCTCGAGTCGCCTATTGCATTGAGTGAGATAATGAAAATAGGCGCCTCGAGAAGGATATCTCTCGGCTTATTATATATATATAATATATAAGCTAGTAGCACTCGCGATGCAAAATGAAAGACATTATTTTTTAAATTATAATTCATTATAATTAAATATATAATGAAATTTTTGTATTAATAGATATTTAATATTATTATGATTTTAGTATATTTTATATATATTAATTTTAAAAATTTGCATAGAGAAAAAATAATAATTGTAACTTAAAAAGATATTTTAAAATCATATAGATATTTATTTAATGTTATAAAAAGCGAAGAAATGTTAAACATTGTATTGCTAAACAATTGAAGCACATTGAAGCAATATAGAAATTTTTGTACAAATATGTGTAATAAAAAAAACTTAATAATCATTGAAAGAAATGATGACATAGTCCATCAAAAAACTTAATAATTAAACAATTGAAGCATATTGAAGCAATATAGGAATTTGTCTACAAACATGTGTAATAAAAAAATACTTAATAATCATTGAAAGAAATGATGACATAGTCCATCACAAAACTTAATAATGTAATATTTAATAACTATTATAAAATTGGGTATAATAAAAAATAGTATTGTTCAAAATGTTGACAATACGTTAATAAATAATATGTAGAATATTTTTACTTTCTCAACCATGGATGGACTGGCAATAACTCTACATTTTCATGAAAATTTTTTCATACTTTAATTGATAGAGTAGACTTTACATGAAATAATGTAGGTATGCCATAATTTGCATGCAACAACCTGAAAGATGGAATGACTTAATTACTTTAGTATAGAGCATAGTTATAAAATTTTAATTGATTGTTCCTTGGTCCATTGTTTATAGTTCGACTGGTCATTCTATCCCAAGTTATCCAATACCGAACACTCAACTCCTCTATACGAAGGATGACATTTTGTGGAAGTCTATGATGAAAGTCTCGTAACCACCAGTAAGCCCATTCCAAATGTAATTTGTCTAACATTTTCGTAAGCCACATGAAAATTATGAAAAAAAATTATATCATTAAAACATGATAAAGAATATTTTTTTTTTTTCAAAAAGGAAAGAAATGTTGAATCAAGGATAGTAATCATAATATTTAAACTAAGGTATTTTACATGAAATAAACATAAAATATATTTGATCAAATTCATATTTTGACACACATTTTTTAAAAATTATTTGACATAGTGTGATACAAACTTATAAAGGCATAAGAAAATAAGTGATCATTTTCTTTAATGTAAGGATACTAAAAAAAAATTACAAGGGTATATTAAAAGTCTATTTATATATTTATGGATGTGAAAACATGTATTTGAAACAGTTGCAATGTGATTTGTAGTAGTTTACAAGTAAATGAAAACTTTATTTAAATACTACAATCATACAATAGTATAGTAAATATAATAAAAATTACAAAATATTAAAGTGGCAAATCAAAATTGTAATTGCATTGGACAAAGTATTAAAAATAAAAATATTACATCAATTCTCTTTCAAAAACTTAAGTCTATTTTCTTCATCCTTGCGCTTGGCAACTTGTCTACCCTTTTTCATTTTCTCATTGCGATCATATGTGAATGGAGGCATTATTCTTAGACACTGTAAAGATTTAACACGAGAAATTGCCACAAATGTCAATCCTGTTCTTTCTCTTGGTTGTATATCAATTGTCACTTTTGGAAGAATTAAATCTTGAGATTTATGTATAGTCAATGCCCATGCCAATCTTAAAGGCAATTGAAGTGTTGTACCCTTCTGTATTGGTGTTATTGGAATTGTTTTTGGATGATGGTCTTCAAATGGTAGTCCAAAATAGTTGTCAAACTCAACCATCACATATGTTGGAGGTTCAAGTGGAGCGTTGCCTTGTTTGTAGACTATATTTCGAACAATACCCCAAAGATCCATTTAGAAGACCTGCTTGTACCCATAGATTAGAAGTTAGCATGACCCTTGCATCCTTACAAAGTAGCAATTCCAGATCAAGCGCATCATTTGAATAATCTTCCAATGCATTACGATGTCCTGCTTTTGTCACAACACTACATGCAATAGGATACTTCAATGAATGCAACATTTTTTTATTATGACTATGAACATTTTCATTTTTTGAGAATAGATGGACAAAATTTTCAAACTGTAAATTTGTTGGAAGATCTATGTTGATAGGGGTTCTTGTCATTAGCAACCTCCAATCATCAATCTGTGGGTTTGCATCTCTTACATTCATCAAAAGTTGGCGAAATCTTTGTTGATCCTCATTCTCCCCATCTTGCCTGAATATCTTGTCCAAAGTAACAACAATCTTGAATTCTTGCCATAGCAACTTTGCCCTTCTATTACTGTCATATGCTGGTCTGTCACCAACTGGAGGAAGTTGGCCCAAATCTCCCACCAAAATTATAGATACACCTGAAATATAAGAATGAAAATATTTATGTCAAAATGATTAATTTGTAATTACATTTTAGTAACATAATAGTCTATATTTTATACATGCTACACTTGTTAATGAGGAAAAGTGAAGCCTTTTACCTCCAAAGCTAATATTTGCATTTTGTGGGAATGCTTGTCGAAGTCGAGAGTCAATGTTTTCCACCATGTTTTGACCAATGAAGCTCATTTTATCAATCAATATATACTTGATATGTGTCATTTCTTCTTGAAAACTAGTGAGTCTTGTTCCTTCTAATTGACAAAAACCTTGTATTGGTATTTTTAATTTTTAATGAACTATAAAAGCTCCTATGTTGAATGTTGTGACTCCTGTTGGTGCAAGTAATAGAAGGGGAGATAGAGATTGCATTGCTACATTTTGAAGAGATTGACTAATTGCACCAATTAGATATGACTTTCCAATGCCTGTTGTTCCTTGAATTATCATGAGCAATGGCTCCACATTCTAATTTCTATGATAGTGTGTCATAATAATATCTACTGCCTTTTTCTGTTTGTCAGCAAGGGTCATGTAGTTGATGCATTGGAGAATGTCATCATATATTAGACAACCATGATTCTTCACATTACTTATAAAATTGATTGCTGCAGTAGTGCTCTTCTCCCTTATAATCAATAGACCAATTTGTATGTTTGTCAATGTCTCTTCTCCCCAACATGTTTATTTCTAAGCACTCTATTTTTTGACCACGATGCAACCTAGATATAATTTCCTATTCATATTCTATTGTATTTCTTTGAACATTGTTATTGTCTTCAGTGTCAAAATCACTTGGGTTTTCATCATTGTCTGTCACCACAATACGTTGAACATGCCAAGGAATGTAATTAAATGTCTCCCAGTTTTGTATGATGGCATCATCATTATGACCAATATCATGTTCTATATCACGGAATGGCTTGTAGAGAAATAATTTTGATAAAAAAAAGTCAACCCATTTAGTTGATTCGCGTGAAGGTATAGATACAAATCTAGGAAAGACTCTGACTATTGCTGCTTTGTCCCTTGGCTCCCATTTATTATCTCTTCTTCTTTTAGGATTATATATCCATGATCTTGCCACATCAATTAATGTGATGGCTTCCATACATAGGGGCCTTTTTTTGTACCCATCAATGAAAGATTTTGTTTTCTCTTCAGTATTCTCTTCATCATTTCCATTTTCATTATTTATAGTTATAGGTTTGAAGACCTCATGGGAGACATTTAGATTAACAAATTTTCTACCACACTCTACCAATGGAAGCTCTAATAGCATATGACATGTTTCTTGAGCACCAATGTCTCTTTCTATAATTGTCTCAGTTAGAAGTTTCCTTTATGCACGTGCAGCTAAAAAATCTAGGTTTTCCATGTTGAATAGGTGCATCAACATTTGATGGTATCTTTCTAAGCTTTTCTCTTCTTTTGCTGCATATTTGGCAATGTATTTCACCACAGCATGTTTGGAAAGAACAAGTTGCCAATCTATATTCGCTCTCCATAGTTGTAGTATGTGGTGATTATGTGAGTTGACTCTTTTATCATTTCTGGCTAGTTCAAATTTCTTTTCACCTGTTTCTCTGTCTTCATATAATTTTGATCCCTCTAGGTTTAATGGCCAAGGTGCATTATACCTATAATAAATATAAGAGAGATATGTAGTTAGTCATGTGACACTAGTGACCAATTTCTAATTTTGGTTTAAATATCGCAATGTAATGAAATGATTACCTGCAAACCATATGCCCCCTTTTCTTTCGCAAACATGCACCCTCCTTACAAATTGTGTGTCTTTCTACACAATTTAGGATCTCCTCATAGTCATGATCTAGATTGACCTCTGCAAGTTGTCTCGTGTTTTTGAGACATGGATGTTGTTGAAAATTCATGAAAGGCTACAATTCAAAATAAGTTGAATGAGTAAATAAGGTTATATCAAATTATACCATAGAATACATATTTATAAACATACCTGTATATTTCGCTGGTGAGGATCTTGTCTAGGTTTCCATGCATGAACAATAGAATGAAAATATCTTTCATCACTTTTGCGTTCATCCTCATTTGACCAATCAATGTTCTCGATATTAGGTGCCCCTTCGATCCATATGAATCCATGCACATGTGGGGACCCCCTATGTTGTCATTCATATCTACACCAAAAATCTTTGACATTCATTCCATTTTCTAGAATCTCTTTTCTAAACATAGAGTGTCTCAAGTGCATATAGTGTGCCACAATGTGAGGATAATCAATTATATTTTGCCTATGCCAATTTTGAGCTTCACGTGGATCAGTTGGCATTGTTCCTGGTATTAGAGCATGTAAATCAGGCCAATACATATCTGTTGCACTCAATGTGAAAAATATTGTAGGACAACCAATTTGATGAAGCAAATCTGTCAATTCTGCATGAGATTTTGCCCAATATGACCTTGTTCCCCTTAGCGTTGTACCAAACCGCATCAATTTAACTACCAATCTAGAGTAAGGTGTAGTTTCCATATGTTGTCACAACTCATTGATGGTGATTGGAATGTCTTTAAAGTTTCTCTTTACAAACACAGAGGTTGAAATCTCTGCATGATGTCTCATGATCATGTTATTCGTGAAATATCTAAATCTAGGATGATTGCCAAAACGATGATCCCTATATCGCACAAGATGCTTTACAAATTCATGAAGATATACATGTTGCAACCGTGGTTCTAACCAATCACAGGTACCATTAGGAAATAGTGTTGGGAATGCCATATCCAATAATCCTGATGTGACATACTCATTAATAGGTGACACACCAATACTTGGCCAATCTATCAATGATGTTGGGTTTACATCAGGATTATTAACCCATGCATGGATAAGTTTCATTTTCTTTTGTGCATTAGGAGGTCTTGAAGCCATTGATGTTGTGTGCTCAATTACATTCCCTTCATCTGTCTCCATAACTGGACCCAGAAAAACAATATCATTTGCATCTGTATCAAACTCCATATTCATCATCTTCAATCTATGAAAAACATTTTCATCTCTATTTCTGGGTAGATCGTTGAGAGCATTTTCATTAATTTGAACATCAAAGTAAAATTTGTCATGCTCTACTTTGTATTTGAGTGCTTTGTATACACGATCTCTATTCACAGTAAAGTTATATTGTGTCCCACGTTTATCTGTCCTTCGTACAATAATAATTGGCAACTTATCTATTGTATGTGGAAATATGTTTGAAACATGATCTATGTTTTGTGGGAAACTTATTGTGTGTCCTTTGTACTTAAATTGGCCACCAGTTGCATGTGTCACTTGCAATATAGGACTGACACGTGCAATTAACATTTCCTCAAATTGTGTCAAGTTTGCAAGCTCCTCTGGTTGAGGTCCTGGGTCCATATTATTTGAAGCTGAGAATCAGTTATTTCCTCTCTCTTGTCGGCATCTATTACACACTGGACCTTCAGAGGTGTGTGACACTTTCATTCCTAGACAGCATTCTTGACAAATATAACACATGTTTGGCATTCTTAAGCTATCCAATTTTTGGCAAAACTGCATTTGGAATCTATAGAAATTATCACGAAGATTTCCATTCGGGTTTTGTGCATTTTCTACATTACCTTGTCTAGCTAAATTTATCCCAACTTGAGTTGTATGATGGGGTGTTTCAGGAACAGGTTCAGTTATCCTTGATACTTCATTTTGAAGATCCAATTGCATATTTGTAGTCAAGGGTTGATTATACCTCTCATTGAGCTGTAAATCCACTTGATGTCTTCCTTGTATCTTAGAATGTGATACTCCATTGGATGTTCTTTGACGACAACTTCTGTTACTATTTTGTTGATCACTATTTTTAGATTCCAATTCTTGCACTGAAAGTTGTGCCCTTTGCCTAGCGTAGTTTTGTCTTTGGAGTTCATTACTCCTCCTTCTTTGATCTTGTCTTTGATCTTCTATCATTTGTTCTCTCTGACATCTTCGATATTCCCTTTGATATTCTCTCTGATACGCTCTTTGTTGTCGTATTTGATATTATCTCCTTTCCTCATCAAATTGAAAATTTGGTGTTGATAGACTCATAGCTATAAAGTGAATAAAATCTTCGATTGATGAGAAATATCTTGCAATTTATGTTCATAACAAATATCACATATAAGAAATATGGTGATATTTATTTTATTATATAGAAACATACATTTATTTTATCTAAGAATCCATACCCTTTAAAGATGAAGTATATAGACACAAAATTTCCTTAAAGATTATAATTCCAAAATATTCGATTGGTTCACTATTTGAAAAGAGTAAGAATTTATTGTAGTGAGTGTTTCTATTATTGATTTCAATGTTAGAATGTAAAAACACTACTCCATATTACACTATTTTCTCTTAGATCTTAATGCATTTTAGTTAAATTACTAATTTCATAATTTTAGGTCCAAAAAAATTTATTAAGTATTTATTCAAATTTTATATTTTCTTGAAATTGTCAATTTCAAATAATAGAATATTTATTCATTTTACTAACTCTTTTAAATTTTATTTATTTAAAATAAATATAATATAGGAAAAATCTATTTGAAAACTTAATTGAAATTAAGATTTAGAAAATTAACTTTCACAATACATACAAAATATTAATATAATTTAAACATAGTGCCTAAGAATATATTATTATTAATTAAAAATTATTTTAGGAGCACTATCCTTAAGTGGCACTACACTTAATATTAATATACTATATATTACTATACTATAAATTAAATCTAACTTATAAGACAAACTATTAAAATTTGAAGTAAATCTAATATTTAAAATTTAAAAAAGAAAACTAAATAAATTTAATTTAAAAAAATCAAATTAAATATCTATATGAAATTCAAAACTTTACTAAATATATCTAAATTTGAACCATATGTAATATTTCTAAAAAAACAACTAAATAATGTTATTAAAAAATCAATTTAAATATCTAAATGAAATTTAAAACTTCATCATTTATTAATCATTTACATGGAAATCAAAATTTGAAAAATCATAGGATTTTAAAAATAAAAAGGCTCCTATTTCATTATATTTCATATTTATTTGATTTCTGTAAAAAAACTAATCTCTTTATTTCTAAAAAAAAAACTAAATTTTAATATTTCTTAAAAAAAACTAAATCTAGTATTTCTAAAAAATTACTAAATCTAATCTTTCTAAAAAAAAATCTAATCTTTCTAAAAAATAACTAAATCAAATATTTCTAAAAAATAACTAAATCTAAGATTAACTTGAATGTACTCTTCAATCTATATAATCTATATGAGACTTGCTATGCTTGGCTAGGAATGATTTTTTCCTAGTTTTTGGAAGCATTAGCATGTCTTTTCATGGTCCTCAACATGATTAGTTTGAGGGATTCTAAGAAGGCCAGGGAATCCATTGGTTTTGCCTTTTCAATACAATGGATCAACAGTCTTCTGGTTTATGTAAAATGGTTTATTCAAGTTTCAACTTTCATTAAGTTCGGTTTCTTGCATGCATATGATCAATCATGATTGTCATTTTTCAAAATTTGCACTTCTTTAAGTCTCATTCATTGTAAATTTGCTTTGTTCGGTATATAGCTAAAAAAACAGAAATATGTAAGTTTGAATCTTTACTGAAGTTTAGAATTAATCTAAATCATTGAGGGATTTGGTGAAAGGTTTATTTAGAACTTTCACGTACCTTAAGAGTTGAATGTGTATAGGTTGATTTTGATCCTTTGAATTGGTGGTATAGCAATTGAAACAAAGCCAAAAGCTTTTTAAATGGTAAGTAATCCTCATATGGCAATATGAATTGCTTTGAGTCAGTGTACTTTGTGCAGGACAATAGTTTGGAACTGAGACAACTAAATAGAAGGTATTTAAACCATACTAGATGTAAGTGTTGTATTCACTGGCTATTCTGTATGATTTCATCAAGGACGTTAATGTTCAGGTCATCCATCCTTACTCCTATGCTGTATTTAGTCCCAATGGTTTTTAAAAAGTAGATATGAAACAAAAGGTTTCTTATCTCTTCTTTGGTAATTTGTGAAAAGGAAAATACTTAAATCCTATAGAAATCCAAAGAAGGTCACCAGCAATATAAACAGTAGGACACAATTGGCATGGTTTCAGTCACATTTTATTTTTCATAATTGTGGATTGGATCACTTTTAAATCCAAAATGACTGAACGTGTGCAATAGATGAATATAGAACGTGCAATAGTGTTCTATCTATTTTGAAAAAAAATAGTGGTAATAAAATGTAGGGAAAAAAAATTCAATGTGGTAATAAACAATAACAAATGATAAAATTAAACCTCAATTAAAATTGCAGTGTTATTCAAAAAAGACATCATGGAAATGGAAATAGTAGAGATGAAAAGCATACCTTTCTTAAAATTTACAGAAAGAACAAAGTTAAAAGTTGTATGTTGTTTTTAGTCAGAGTCGCAAATTGTTATATAATGGGAGCTTAATCTGTTACAAACGTTTCAATATCTTGGAGTGGTCCATTCATTTCTTAACAGATTCATTATTATGTGTTAAATATAACTTTTAATAGATATGCCATGTACCTGCATGCAAGTTTTTTAAATTAATATATAATATATAAGTGCAATTGATGCGTTTGTAAAGAAAGAAAGAAATCAAAACATGCAACTAAAACAACTAAAACACACACGAGTTTAACAAAAATGCACACGACTTCCATTCTTGCTAGCGGAGTCGGACGTGGCAGAAACAATCAAATGAATGTCAAATTTATTTAAAATGTTGAAATGTTTACATTGAAATTTGCTCCCACTGTAGAAAGCCTCTCGGCTTAATAATAATAATAATAATAAAAGTAGTATTTTACAAAGAGGTTTGGATATTTGGGAGCCAATTAGAAAGAGAAGTTGAAGTGTAAGAATTGGAAAAATAATTATCGCATTTTAAGTCTAAAGTAATATACAAAAAAATAATATGATATTGATTATATTAATAATTAGAATGGTAAGGGGAGGTTTAGAGTCAAGGTATACAAGTGTCCCTCATGGGGTCTAGGTCTTCCAGACGGGATTAAGTAGTGATGTCCATCAACAAATCTAAGTGCCACCTTTTACAACAAGTACAAGTAAGGCCTCCAAAATCTCACAAACTTCAATATGAGTCTTTTCACAAAAAGATTATAATTTCCATTTTGGGTTGGAATTTTTTCTTGACGATAACAAGGGCTCCTAAGAACTTTTGGCATAATGATAGTTACAATGGTATTGCAACTAGAAAACCATTAAAAAACCACATACTGGAAAAACTAACATGTTAAAAACTTGAGTACATCACCAATTCTAATGCTCAAACTCTTGCAATTCAAAATATGCATCATATCTATATCAACAATTAATAAAAACTAAGGTTCTTAGCAACTTAACTTCTTTAGTTTAGCAATGTAAAACATGTGTATTTACAAGTTCTTAGACACGACTCTAATTTAATTCAAATGCTAATGACTATCTTGAACGTCTATAATTTGAAAGAATAATGGGGATATTTTTAAAATAAAACATCATTCATGGAAAATATAAACCTAGGTAGATGTAGCCCACATCATTATACTAGTTAATATATCCCCATTTTTTATTTTCCCTATATTCTTGAAAATATGTTTTTTTTGTTCTTTTTCTTTGATTATTATCAAATATAACTAGAGGTGTAGATATCTACTTGTCTTGTCACACTCCTTTTTTTTCAATCTAAATTTGAAGTTTGTTCTATTTCTAGGAATATTCTAATCCAAGTGAATTTCTTAGGTACTTGAATAATATATCGATATATGGAACAATTAGACTATGAGGGTGCATATTGAAGCTCTTTTGTTTTAGGTCAAGGCTATGGTCTTAATGTCAAAGTTCAAAAATATTGACATTTTTGCAAATAATTATCTCGAGGCTTTATGAATATTGATATTATTTAGCAATGCATACACTTTGATCTACATGCTATGCATTCAATTGATGGTGACATTAGATAAAATCTATGAATTTTAGGCTAGTGAAAAGCACACTAGCACATTTTTTTAGGCATTGATAAGCTATATTTAATCCCATAAAAGATATGTGATATAAGTGAGTGATATGCATAAATAGACATTTGATGCCATCTCACACACCATATTAGCTTGGGTACTAATGGTCACTCAAACCATGCATGTGTAACAATACTTGTGATTTAGATTGGAGAATGGTGCTTCTATATTGACTAATGAGTAAAAATGCCTTTATATGGTATTGGACTATCAATAGGAACATATAAATGCAACACTTAGTCAAGGATTTGTATCAAAAATATTTCATGTAATGATTTGTGGACATCTTATATTTGTGTATGTCTATTATCCATCCAATAAAACCTATAATTACACTACTTTGAATTAGAAATGAAATTATTTTGATTGTTAAATTAAGCGTGTGTTAGATAAGATTGGTTGGTAGTTAGAATTTAATTGAAAAAATATGGTCAATGTATAATTTAAGCTCTCAAAGTAAGGTTATTCCACATCTAAGTTGTGTGTAGCTTGAGAAAATCCTTTTTATTATTGTATTATAATTTTATGTCCAAATTTGTATTTACTGAATCTATTTATCATATTACTTCAAAAAATAATTATACCCTCCATCAAAAAAAAAAAAAGGACCTTTAGAAGAAATCCTCTTTATACTAAACCTTTTCCAAAAGTTTTTCTATCACTTTTCATCTCAACCTTTATTTAAATGCATGCTTCAAGTTTGTTGATATAAAAGAAATACTTTTAAAATTGAACTTATCTGAAATATATAATTTATTTATCTATAATAAACAATAATTTAAAAAAATTAAAAATAATCATATTACACTAAACACAAAATAGTAATATTGTTGCTTTGATATATTAAATTTTGGATATCAGAAAACATTAGACTATCAAATTATTATTTTTAGTATTCTCTCTTTTGATTTTAAGCTTTTTTATGATTTCTAAACTATACTGAAAAAAAGAGTGAAAGAATAGTGCAACCATACAAAAGACCTTAAGAATTTAAATATAGGTTACTAAATAATTGTAACTTCAATTATGCACAATATATTATTCTTATTATAAAAAAAATTAATCTTAAGTCCATTTAAATTTGTCACATAACTTGCCACTACCCCTATGTACAGATAATTGGTGTTTATTATAGTGTTTTTTGTTACGTTTGTTGGGAATGTGGAACCTAATGTGATATGAATGTTCCACTTCTAATGAAGAATTGTATACTAAAATAAAAGTAAATGTGTATAATCATTCATTGTATTGTGTTGTAGTAAATAATGTATAATAGAATTATTTCCTTCGCATTCCCAATAGCCTTCAACCCATTAAATGTACGCATAGTTATGCTATCGTAGAATGACATATGCATTCAAACCACAATTGTCTTGTAGTAGATGACACTAGCCCTAATTCATGTATCAAAAAAAAATTAACAAGAGCATATTATATGGTTTCTATACATCATGTATCATTGACAAGATAAAGTTTATTGAGTCAAATATATGCATTTGATAGATTAAAGCCAGGAAGATGAAGAATCTACCCACTTCTATCCTATCAAAATTTGTATAACAATTGAATATGTCATCAAGAAAACATGATGTCCGTCATTTCCAATTTAGTGATAGAGAATAGATATTTTCTCATCCCAGCAACCAATTGTGTTTTTATGTGGACAGATTATCAACAACCAGATCATATTGTAATTGTAAGTAATCTTGAAGCTTCTTTTTGACTTACAAAAATTTGTGTCACACTTCAAACTTGACATCAGGGAAAAGGATGTGCACAATTTACAATTCAATTAAAAATAATATATGTCTGTTAATCCAAGCTATCGATAATATTTTTATGTGGAAACTTTCTCAAAAACCAGATCATTCTACTATTACTACAATAAATCAATATTTTCTATTTGTAGAAGTTTCTTTATAACCTATGGAAATTGTATCTCATCTTACTCCAAGTGTTAGATACAAAATGTCCACATCTCTTGTTAGTGTCCATTGATGAGTGTTTTCTTAATAGACACCAATCTTGTTACAAATTGAACTTCAAAAATTTTCATGGACAAATGTTTTAAAAAATTGAGAGGAATTTAATTTCTCATTTTGATTATGTATATTTGTTATATGAAGGTTTTGAATCAGGGAAAAAAATGTAAAAATAAATATAACTGAAAAATAAATAGATTATTAGAATTAGAAATTTAAATTACATTATTATGAATTTTAAAAATCTTACATTTTAAAAAAGATAAATTTAAATTATTAGTCCTTGCCTTATAGGCAGGAGACTATAGTTTTTTCCCTGTTTATATTATTACTTTTTTCAAAAATCTAAAAACATTATCAAACATTAAATCTCTTAATACTATTATTAAAATACATATTTTTCACACTTAAATGCTATCTTTTTATTGGTTCTTACTATTTTTGCTAGTGGTTTAAACATTTTTAAAAATCCATTTAAATTCTTTTATTGCTATGTGAAAGGAAAGTGGCTTAAATAAAGGACCAGCATTTAATTTGGCCTTAGTGGTTGCATTATATTCATCAAACTTCCACCATATATGCATTTTATTGAGCAGCCATATATGCATTTTATTGTGCATTGCATTTCAAGCTAACTCATGATTAAAACTTATTGTTTTTATGAGTTTAGATTTAGCATTTTCAAATTTAATTATAAAATGCATATAGTTAGATGCAACTTTTTTAACTACATAATTTCTATTAAATATTTTTTATGATTTTATTGGGTGAATCATTTTGAGTCTTATATGTGCAGGATTGAAGTTAAATATTTTTATTTGTGAGTAAGTTAGTTTAGATGTTTATACTTTCAAAATTCTATTTTTAAGAATTAATTTTTTTCATTCAACTAGAATATTTTTAAAAATATTATCTACACTTATACTATATAATATTCTAAGAAATATTATTATATATTATTATTATTAAAATATTTTTATTTTTATATTATAATTTATTTATAATAGTATATATGATATATATAAATAGAATTTAACTAAATAAGATTTTTAGTGATTAAAATATTTTATATACTATGATAAATTTATTATTTTAACATTAGATTTATGCTAAAAACTATTAAAACTAAGGCAAGTACTAAGCCATTATATTGCACTTGTTTTATATTTCATACTTGCTTTCTGGAATACTCACAAAGCTTTGGTGTTTTTTTGGGTTAGGTTGGAGATAAGTAAAACCAATGTAGTTTTCTTTCTCCATTTTCTCCATTATATTCTATGCTTATTCCGCCTTATGGATTTCTTTTCTTTTATATTATTTGGGTTTTTTTTGTTCGTATCACATCAATATTGGATTTGTATTGTATTGCAATAGCCTTATATATTTTTATAAAGGGTTTGTATTTATTGTAGGGATTCCATTCTCAAGAACACATCAAAATAGAGTTATACAGAGATCATATTCTTCAAGTAATGAAAACCCCAAGTCAGAGTGGTGTGTTAGGTACTCCTTGGATAAAGATGGTGTTTGACATTATACTTTAGGAGAGGATGTCTACTCTCATTATGAAATTAATAATACATAGTTTTTGTCATTGTATGGAAGACTCCAGACATCTTCATTCTTCTTCTTTCCGTGATTTTCTATGTTCTGGACATTTTTTATATTTGTAGTTACTAACTTTCAGGTTGTGCTACCATTCAATGTGAAGCTCCTCCTTGGCCACATATCTATTCTCCTCCTTAGCCAGGTACATATTCTTTGACATCTCTTTTTAAAGATAGGGCTTTGTTTTCATGATGAATATTCTAGTGTTTGGCCCCATTTTGTAGTAAATTTCATAATTTCTTTTTGCTATCTGAGTAATCTTTTTTTTGCCTTCAAATTTTTAGACTAATTAATACATGTGATATTTTGAGGGACAAATTGGAGTATTCAGATATCTTTTCTCTAAAACATCAACTATGAATATATATTGAAATAAGTATATACAATTATTTTATTATCGTCTATTTTAAAATAAATAAATTTATAATAACTAATATTAATTTTGTTGCCATAAAATTGTTTGCAAGAAATGCATTGGATCTTATCCATACTATATATTTGTACATTATGTTCTAATTACATACTTACGAATTAATATTTATATATATATATATATATATATATATATATATATATATATATATATATATATATATATATATATATATAATACAAAATTTGACAAATCAATCACTATAACAATCATCTATTTTTTCACCAAAAGGCAGGGACTCTAGCTCTTCTAGAGCCCTTGTTTATTATATATTTAAATTATATATAAAATCATAAATTTTAATATGAAAAATGATTAATAATTAAGGCAATGTATTTTTATAACAAAAATTGAATTAGTTTTGATGCCTTTGATGAAATTTATAATCATCTATTGGAAGCCTAAAATTAATCATCCTTGTTGAATTTTTTCATGTCCTACAATCGAAGATTGTTTTCTTCATATTCTATAAAAAAAGCACTTTGTAATTGGATAATATGAAGTAATTTGCATCTACTTAAAACAATAAAATCCTATTATACAATAGTTGTGAGTCATATTATAAAAATGAGGAGGAATAGAAGGGGCTAAAAAACAAATTGTGAATAATTTTTAAAATTCCTTTAAAATCTTAAAACAAAATGACAAGGAATAGAGGGGCCTAAAAAACTAATTGTGAATAATTTGAAAAGTTCCTTTAAAATCTTAAAGCACTATCAAACAACAAATATCACATTTTGTTGACATTCCATTGATTTCCCCAAGCACTACACTTCCACCATTTCACCTAGAATAAAATGTATGGTTGCTTTGTTATTAGCTTGAGATTGTTGAAAATAAACAAATGTTTCAATAATGTCATTTTATTTTATTTTTATTTAGTAATACTATGTAAATCATCTATCTTTTGTGATTAGTTACAATTATTAACTCCTATTAATTGTTAAAAGTAATTTTTTCAATAAATTATACTTATTTATTAATTGTGTGAAACAATATTCTTTTGAGACATTTAATGATTCTCGTAATTCTTACACATATTCAATAAGAAATTTCACTACCACATTTTGGTGTAAAAATATTTTTAGTTTGTGGGAATTTATTTAAATTTTGATTCCAATAATGTTTGAAAAATAATGAATGGCTCAGTGAGCAAATTTCTCCTCTCTACGATCGAAAAATGCAAACCAGAAATACTTAAGAAGCAAGAACAAAACCTAGGGTATGTATAATAGATAGTGTTCTCATTTATGGAGAACAAAGTATGTGATCCTCATTAATTCTCACTTCTGGGCACACAGAGAAAATTCATCGAACAAGATGGATGGCTTGAGGTCAAAAAGCACCAATCTAAAAAGTGGATAAGTATATCCTATAACTATAGCAAGGGAACAATTTCCTCAAATAAGCATCACGATAGCTACAAAAATTCTTTCGGCTCTCTTCTGGATAACCAAGAAGTGAAATATGGCCTCAAGAAGCCACGATGATTAGATGCCCTAACTTAGGGATCAAAAGCTACATATTAGAAATGTAGAGAGGAGATGCTTAATAATAGCATGGATGTAAATTTTCCAAACTGGTGAATCAAATACGCCCAAAGGAGATGCCAAGATCTATGTCTATTTGCTCGATGGACAAGACCTAGGGAAGAAATCAATTTAATATTATGATTATGGAAAATGAATTTCTTTATTTGGCTTGCCATAACTTATAGATTTGAAAGAGGTACTTTTCTATGGTAATACTAGGATGTATAATGGATATACAATAAAATTTATAGATCGGGAGCCCTTTTTATCTTAAAAAAATATGTCAAATTTGAAGTAGAAAAAGTGGTTGTGTTACCAAGCTTTCAAATTTAATTCTTTGGTCCAAAAATGGTTAAGCTAATAGTTTTGAAAATAGGAACATTTATAGGAATGATAGATTTGGATATAATATTTAGAATAGATGTTAATATGTCTGAATTCAAAACCTTAAATTTAAGGACAAAGCACAAAATATTTTGCAGTAAGATCAATCCTTGCTAACAATATATACATGATTAATAAAGACCCATCTAAATTTAGCGAATAAATAGTTGGGGAGAGAACATAGGATAACCATAGTACCCTAAACAAGGGGGTTACAATATCTCTCAATTAATCAAAGGAATGTACAAGGAATAGAGAAAATATTTTTCCCACCCAATTTAAAATTGATCACTCTCCTCAATGTAGAAGGAGGAGAAAGAAGCCATGAATATCTTAGCACCAATTATAACCAGAAAGCCATCAAAGAAGGACAATGTAAATGACTCAAAAGTGGAGAAAATTACAGACGAAACTATAGAAAGAAAGGAAGCAAAGATTAGGTTACTGATAGAGGCCTTAAAAAATATGGTTGTTGACGTCCTCATGAACCAATTCATAGATGAGTTGTTTGATAAGGAGGAGCTCAAATCACACAAATATTTACTAATCTCAAAGATGGAAGAAATAGAGAATTTAGAAAAAGGAATAAAAATACGATTAAATGAAGTTAGAGATAGTGGGACATGGGTAGAAGAACTAACTAAGGAAGAGAAAAATACCTTGTGTTTAGGGGTTGCTATCCCAAGTAAGGAAGAACATAAATGTGCTGAAATTTTAGAAAACTAAAGTAAAAAAATATTTTCATGAGATATGTAAGAAAGATGGGATAGCCAAAGGGTAGGTATAATTAATCGATATCTTAAAGGTTAGGAAGGGGAAGGTCCTTCCCAAGGAATTATGAATGACCTAACATGGAATGTTAGGGGTTCGAATGCCCCTAAGAAGAAATGACTTATAAAGAACTATTAGGATTAAACCACAGACATAAATAACAATTACATGCAAATGTAAACAATATCAAAAAGTAATAGATCATACAAAAAAGAACACAAGACACCAAGATTTAATGTGGTTCACCCAATCCCTAGTCTATGTCCACCAAAAAACAAGTTTGATATTATTACAATCCAATAATTATAGCCTGATTACAATTTGGAATCCCTTACGGCTCAATACCATTACAAGGACCAATTTTTGCATCACCACACTGAAACAATCCGTAACCCTAAGCCATTTTATACAAGTATTTTTACTACTTTAGGGTTATAATAAATAATTACATGTTGGCCCAAAATCCTGATAAAATAGGGCCCAAATTATTATTTTTTAAAGAATTTAAGAATTATGTACAATACTTTCTTGATCATTCACCACAATCTAACAATCTTCCACTTGGGGACTAATTAGGCTCCACACTAAACAACAATCTCCCACTTGGAGACTAATCCTATAGCTATGTCACAAATCCATGAGGCTCCATCTTGTCTAGCTTCAATAGTCCATCATCCAAAACCGACCGAATGAAATGGTACCGTAACTATATGTGTTTGGTCTTTGAATGCAGACCATAATTCTACACAAGATAAATGGCACTCTCACTATCTATACAAAAATAATTATCCTTCTGAGGGTTTCCCAATTCTTCCAAGAAGAACTAAAGCCATATCATCTCCTTAGCTACCTCTATAGCAACAACATACTCTGCCTTTTTAGTGGATAAAACATTAACCTTCTATAACCTAGAAACCCAGCTCATAGTTGCCCCACCAATAGTAAATACATAACCTATAGTACTTCACTTGGTATCAATATCCCCTGCCAAATTAGAGTCAACATAGCCCTATAAATTAGTAATAGAGCCCCCAAAGTGTAAACACTTACTAGATGTTCCTCTCAAATATCCGAGAATCCATTTGACTACATTCCAATGCTCAATTCCTAGATGACTAATATACCTACTAATGACTCCCACTGCATGTGCAATATTTGGCCTTGTATATACCATAGCATATATCAAGCTTCTACAGATGAAGCATAGGGTACCTTGGACATCTCATCCTCCTCTTCTTGTGTCTTGGGACACATCTCCTTAGTCAACTTCAAATGACTAGGCAAAGGTGTGTTGACAGCTTTAGCATTCTCCATAGAGAAACATTGTAACACCTTCTCAATATAATCAACCTAAGATAGCATCAATTTTCTATTCTTCCTATCTCTACAATTCTTCATACCAATGATTTTTTTTGCTACACCCAAATCCTTCATAACAAATGCATGTGCTAACTGGCATTCCAACCCCTTAATTTGATCCATGTTAGACCCAGCTACAAGCATATCATCAACATATAAACATAAAATAATGTAGCTATCATCATCTAACCTCTTACAGTAAACATAATGACCTGAATGACACCTACTATATCCATGCTCATGCATAAAACTATCAAATTTTAGATACCATTGCCGAGGTACTTGCTTCAAGCCATATAATTTTTTCTTCAATTTGCATACTAAGTTCTCCTTACCTTTGACTAAAAATCTTTGTGGCTGAGCCATATATATCTCTTCATCCAAATCACCATGAAGGAAGGTTGTTCTAGCATCAAGTTGCTCAAAACACAAATCTTTTGTAGCCATAATACTTAAAACAGTACGGGTAGAAGTCATCTTAACAATAGGAGAAAATATCTCACCAAAATCAATGACCTTTTTCTATGCAAATCCTTTTACAATTAGCCTTGCTTTAAATCTTTTCTTACCTGCATCCTCTTCTTTTAGCCTGTAAACCCACTTATTCTGTAAAGCCTTTTTACCTGCAGGCAACTTGCATAAATCTCATGTCTTATTTTTTAGCAAAGAGTCCATTTCATCTTTAATTTTAGACTCCCACTAAAGCTTAGTATCTACCTGCATAGCTTCATCATAACATTTAGGTTCACTAGCATCAATAAGTAAAATAGAATACAAAGAGAGAGAAAATCACTCAAGAGGTCTAATTAGCCTTGTTGACCATCTAACATTCACTGCTATGTGTGGTATTTTTTGTTGTAGTTGTTGCACAATATGAGGAATGGCTAGAACATCACCTTTTGAAGTATCATCCAACACTACATAATCATCTTCTCTCTTCTCATGTTGCTCCAATAGATCTTTGTAGAACATTTTCTCATTGAATATGACATCCTGCTTCTTACAATTTTATGATTTTCAAAATCCCAAAGCCTATAACCAAATTTATTAATGCAATATCCAAAAAATACACATTTCTTTGACTTAGCTTCCAACTTGGTTCTATTTTCAGAATGTATATGAGCAAATGCTTCACAATCGAAGATTTTGAGAAAACAATAACTCACCAACTCACCGTCTTACTAGTCCATGCTTCCTTTGGAATACCAAAGCCCAAAGTAGTAGAGGGACCTCTATTAATCAAATATATATCAGTATTGATAGCCTCCACCCACATGTGTAAGGGGAACCTAGCATGTAACCTCATACTCCTTGCATGCTCCATTATAGTTCTGTTCATGTATTTAGCCACTCCATTTCCCTGTGGAGTCCTTGGAATAGTTTTCTATCTATGAATACCATTAGCAAAGCAATAATCTTCAAATTCATGACTGTAATACTCACCACCATGATCCGATCTAATAAATTTTAATTTTTTACTAGTCTCATTTTCAACCAAGCATTTCTATTTCTTAAAAGTTTGAAATACATCAGATTTGTGTCTAAGGAAATAAACCCATACTTTTCTAGTTGCATCATCAATGAATGTAACAAAATAATGAGAGCCACCAAGGGAAGATACCTGAGTCTGTCCCCATACATCTATATGCACAAGCTCTAATTTCTCCCTTTTATTTTCCTTCCCAGTCTTCACAAAACTCACTCTCTTTTGTTTTCCATACGCAACTTTCATAGAAATCCATATTAACACATTTTAGACCTTGCAAAACTTTCTTTAAATGAAGTAATTTCATACCTTTCTCACTCATGTGCCTAAGTCTATTGTTCCACAATGCTGTATCAAAATATACAATAGTTATTTGTTCTCCCTACTCAATTGCAACAACTATTCCTAAACATTCATTTTTCTCTAGAACAATTAAAGTAGAAGGAATAATATGACTTGTACAAAGATATAAGGTGCCTACTTTTAGACCTTTTGATACTACAAGGGAACCTTTTGAAACCTTCCAATTTTTATCATTAAAAGTAACTACACAATCCTCATCAACAAGTTGCCTTGTTGAGCTTAAATTCCCACTCAGCCTTGGAGCATGTCTTACCTCATGTAGTAGCCAATAATCCCATTTTGCAACTTAATCTTAATGTTTCCCTTTCCAACAATCTGACAGGGTTCATTATCCTTCAAATAAAAAAGTCCAAAATCCCCTTGGACATAATCAATGAAATAACCTCTATGAGGTGTAGCATGAAATGAAGCACCAAAATCTAAAACCCACAAATCATCAACACTTTCTAAAGATAGAAGCAAAGCATCCTCTTTAGATTTGTTACTTATGATATTTGCCTCCTTGTTTCCATCTAGTTTATCTCTTTCATTTTTCTTTTGAGTCCAACAATCTTTCTTTTGATGCCCTGGTTTCCCGCATTACCAACAATCAATTGGTCCTCTCAATTGAGATCTCCTCCCTTTTGACTTTCCTCTTGATTCCCCATGATTTCTAGAACTACTTCCTCTCTCAGTCATTCTACCTCAACTTTGTTCATTCAAAACACTTTCTTATGTAGATCCACCTGAGGATTTCCTATGAGTTTCCTCACTCAAAATAATATCAATCACATCATCTTATTTTAGGGTACTAGATCCAGGAACAGAATTACTCACTACCATTATCAAGCCATTCCAACCTTCAAGAAAAGAACACAAAATCAAGAGAGCCCTAATTTCTTCATCAAAATTAATACCCATAGAAGATAACTGACTAGTAATAGTATTTAACTCATTTAAATGATCTGCAATAGATTCACCTTTTTTCATTTTCATATCAAATAAATGCTTCATGAGAAATACCTTGTTTGAAGCGAAGGGCTTTTCATATAGTTTTGCTAGGGTTTGCATCAACTCTTCTGTTGTCTTCAGTTTTATAATATTAAATGCCACTAATGGTGCCAGACATAATTAGATGCTTCCAAGTGCCTTTCTACCCAAAAGATCCCAATCATCATTTGACAAAGATCCCTAATTCTTGGTTTTTCCTTCCAATGACTTTCATAAATCCTTCTAATAAAGATAGTCTTCCATTTGCATCTTCCATAACTAAAAGTTCTACCCATTAAACTTGTCAACCCTCAACTTAGCCTTGTCTATCATTGCTCCCACTCAACTGTGAGACTCCCACTCAACTGTGAGACTTTCATGTAGAGGATAACTAAAAGAAAGCAACCTCGCTCTAATACCACTTGTTAGGATTAAACCATAAACATAAATAACAATTAGATGCAAATATAAACAATATCAAAAAATTATAGATCACACAGAAAAGAACACAAGACACCAAGATTTATTGTGGTTCACCCAATCCCTAGGCTACATCCACAAAACAACAAGTATGATATTATTACAATCCAGTGATTACAACCTAATTGTATTTTGTAATCCCTTACAACTCAATACCACTACAAGAACAATTTTTTGCATCACCACACTAAAACAATCCCTAACTGTAAGCTCTTTTATACAAGTGTTTTTACCAATTTAGGGTTATAATTAATAATTACATGTTGGCTCAAAATCTAGATAAAATAGGGCCCAAAATTTTCTTTTTAAAAAGAATTTATGAAGTATGTACAATACTTTCCTGATTAGTCACCACAATCTAACAATCTCCCACTTGGGGATTGATCAGGCTCCACACTAAACAACAATATCCCACTTGGAGACTAATCCTTTAGTGCCCAAAAGAATTTATGAAGTATGTATAGTACTTTCTTGATCAGTGACCACAATCTAACAAGAACTGCATCTCAAACACCAAAGTAGACATCATTTTGCTTTAGAAAACCCCAAAGATAGTTTCACAAGCCATAGTGTCAGATTCAATTTTATACATACATAACATCCCTAGGGTGAAGGGGGGTTAAGGATTCTCCAGAAGAACGATCATCAAGAGGTTTAGCTATAATTGGGACCCAAGAAACATTTCTATATCATCTTTAGAAATAGATAAAAATTGGATGTGTGGATTTTTGAAAGGTAGTAGGTCAAACTTTCACTTTAGGCTTTTTAATGTGTATGGTCCAACTCAAAATAGAGATAAAGCTAGGTTGTGGGAGGACATATAGGAAAGGCTTCTATCAGAAGGAGAATGTAATGTCCCCTACATTGGGGTTAGTTTTGGACAAGTAATACCTGCAAAATAATGGCTATAATCACAATAATCAAAAAACTAATTATATTATTCTACCCTTTAATTTAGCCCCAATCTTAAGGACATCTCAAGATTGGGCTTCCTAGCTCATAGCTATCTCACCATCTTCTCGTGAGTGCAGGCCTTAAGATTCTTCTTGGATGGGACATCCTATATCCAAGGCCAATCACATATGCATATGTTGACATCATCAAATTATTTTAGAACAATGAAGATTATCTATCGATCATGTCCATGGTAGTCAGATGGAGATCTTAACATCTTGCATACCTCATCCTTCAAGTCTCATTAATCTCCATGGTGCTAACCCCATAGGTTAACACAATATTATCAACTTTCTATTATTCCACATATTAGGAGTTGATTATCATAAATATATTCATTTAGTTTCTATAAATAAAATCATTTATCTTTAACTATTATTTTTCTCTTACCTACCATAGCATTATGTCATCAATAAACATATTTAATAAACTTCGGATAGTAAAATTTATCAATATTAATAAGAACAACATTTCATACATATTGAATTATATTATTATAGAGAGACAATATTATAATAGAGTTATAATTGAGATATCATTTCATTCCTTAATCAATTATGATTTGATATTGAATTGTGTTATTAGAGGGGATATTAGAGAGAAGGGTTTTTGATTATAGTAGGCAATTTCAATGTCATTCTCAGACTTTTAGAGAAGATATTGTTGTGATGTGAAGCCTAATTAGACTCAAAGGTTTATTTGACATAGTATACCTTTAGTTTATTTCTACGGGGTTTCGAGGATAGCACACTAGGTGTGTTCCCCATCGTAGTATAGGTTAGGGTCAAGGGGCAATGCCCTTGTACCGATTTTTGGTGGAAGTGCATCTGAAGCCAAAAATGGCCTTATATTGTAAAAGGTGTTAGCTACTATTTTCTATTGGATGATTTAATAAGTCCCTAATTTTTTAAGCAACAAAATCTTTTATAAAATGGCCTAGGGTTAGGGATTTTATAATGTATGATAATATAGTAGCTTTAACTTGTAGTGGTATTGAGTTGTAAGGGATTACAGAGTGTAATCAGTAGATAATAATATTATTGGACTTTTTGTCAGTGCATATAGCCCAAGTTATTGGGTGAACCATGTTAAATCTTTGTGTCTTGTGTTGTCTTTTGTTTGATTTATTATTTTCCAATATTGGTTATATTTTCATGTAACTATTATTTCTATTTGTGGCTAATCCTAACATGATGAGGTAACAATACTCCCTTAGTGTCATTAAAAGATTTCCTAGATTAAAAAATAGGCTAAACCTTTTTGAATTCTCTATATCAAATAATACCTTCAAATTGAATATTGGAAGAAAGGGTTGTAGTAATATAGGTGAGAAATGGGATAGGTTCCTATATTATGATCATCTCTCAAAGGAAACAATGACATTACAAATGGTTGCTCAACCTATTTCAAGTTCGGATCACTATCTTGTAGAGCTAAGTATTTTGGTAGGCATACACCCTTACAACTTCCCTTTTAAATTTGAACAAATTTGGCTAAAATATGAAGAATGTATTAATCTTATCAGAAAATGGTGGTAGGAAATTTTGGGTTCTGGGATGTATCAAGTAGTTAGAAAACTTAAGATTATCAAAAGAAAGTTAAAATAATGAAACTCATAATTCTTTGGAAACATATTTGAGGATAAATTTACCTTTTAGGATAAATTCACATATTTAAATAAGGAAGTTATTCTGAAAGGAATGAGTGAGAATCAATTCCTTGAAGAGAAGACATTAATGCAACAATATGAAGAGGTGTTGGCTAAGGAGGAGTTGTTCTAGAGGTAGAAATTGAAGGAGACTTGGATAGAAGTTGGGGATAATAATAATGAAATATTTTTACAATAGGTCATAACATAGAAGGGCTATCAATAGAATAACTTCAATTCAGGGAATAGATGGTAGTCTCAAAAGTTTACCCATAGGAATCAATCTGGAGGTCATAGACTATTTTGAAGATATTTATAATTATGAAGTAAGCTCCAATCGAGTTTCTCAAAAGAGAATTATCTCTAACATTCCTAAATTTATTTCTACCAAACATAATAGAATCTTTTTAGCGAGGGTCACTAAAAAGAGGTAGATGAAGCCCTCAAATAGATGAAATGAGAAAAATCTCTTCTAAGCCTAGATGGTTTCCCTACCCTCTTCTTTGAGAAATGTTGGGATTTAATTTGTGATAATATTATGAAAGCCCTAGAAGGAGTTAAGATCACTAGAAAATTATTGAGACAAGTCAACAATACCTTTATAGCTCTTATTCAGAAAAAACAAGCAAAATGAAAACTCATTTGGTGAGTTCAAATATATAGCACTATGCAATACCCTCTACAAATTATTCAAAAATATTTTAGCATGTAGATTATAGAGATTACTACCAAATTTTATTAGTGAATAATAGACAAGTGTTGTCCAAGGTCGATCTATTTATGACAGTTCTATAATAGCCCAACATGATATTCATTCAGATCAAAACAACAAAATGCCTAGTATGCTCATTAAGCTAGACATTAAGAAAACAATATGATAGGATTGATTGGTACTTCTTATGTAAATTTTTTGAGGCCTATGGCTTCTAAAAACACTAGATTAACTTTTTTTTTTTTACTATATTTCGACTTTGAGAATGTCTATCATAATCAATAGTGCCTCGGTAACCTTATTTTTTAATGTATTACCACTCTGAAGATGTTTATCCTATGGATTGGACAAGGAGATCCCATTTCACATTTCCTCTTCATCCTGATGGAAAATTCCTTTAGCAGATCAATTTCTAAAGCTTGAGAGAATGAAAAAACCAAAGGCATCCCTTTCATGAGTAGTGTAGCCTCATTGACTCATCAATGCTTTGTGGACAATACTATGTTATTTTAGGAGTTTTTTGAGATGTTACAACCTTGTAAAGGAGAAATCAACAAAGAAAAATATGATATTTTCTTCTTTAACTGCACACATTTTTTGGAGAAATGCATTTGCTCTATTCTTAACTTTAATAAAGGAAGTCTTCCATGTAAAAAAATTGTTCACCACTCCACTCAAATAGGAATGGATCCAATCTATGTGGAATACTAGTAGAAAAAAATAAGAAGAAAATGTGTGGATGTCAGAGTAAATGGTTTTCCTTAGTAGGTAGGAAAACATTGGTGTCAACAGTCATGGTGGTCCTTCCCATTTATCAACACTCATGCTTAGATCTTCCTAAGAGAAAACTATTACAAAGTAAATTCAGAGTCTCCTTAGGACCTTCTTTATGCAAGGGAATTTGGTAAAAGAAAGTTTCTTGTTATAGCATGGGAAAGTATGCAAATAGAGGGTGAGATGGCATCAAGAATATCAGGCATTGGGGGATGGCCTTAAGAACATGATTCTTATGGAGGATGATTCACTTTATCAATCTTAAATAAGTTAAAATTCTCTTAGATAACTACCTATTATCCCCCAACCCATTCAACCTATTTAGAGAACATATCCTCCCAAAGGGGTTAGGGTTTTGGAACCTACTTTTGAAGTGTAGGAAAATTATGTAGGACAAGCTCTCTTGGAATCTAGGGGATGGAAAATATTCCCAATTCTAGATGAGCTCATGGGGAGGTTATAGACCTCTCAAGGGAGAAGCTTCCTTTAGTAATTTAAAGACTATCCTAGAAGAAAAGTGGGGAACTAATGCCAATGATTATGTTAACTTTGGAAGTGATGGGCTTAAATGCAAATGGAGGAACTTTAGGATAGAAGATGACCCAATGGATGAAAATTTTATTCTCTATACTATCTTATGGTCAAGAAAGATCTCCAAATGTGGTAGTGATGTACCTTTTTGGGATGGGATTAAAGATACAAAATATAGCTCTAAGAATGGTTACTGATATCTAAAATCCCTTTATAATATCATTAAACCTTCTTATACTATACACCTATGTTGGGATGAACTCTTCCTCAAAAAAGTTGGTCTCTTTGCCTGGATAGTCTTGCACTAGAAGGCTCTCATAATGGAATGATTTAAAAGTTTTGGAATTATAGGTCCGAGCCAATGCCTTCTACGTGAGAAAGAAGAGGCAATGGATAGATCATATCTTCCTCCATTTCCCTTAATATTCCCCCTCTTGGAAAGGCTTATGTTATCAATTATGAATTCAGATGGATTTTCCAAAAACTATTAAGGATATTTTCACCTCTTGGCCCTTTCTTAGAGAAGACAATATCTATCATTCTCTATGGATTATTTATCCTTCCATATTTTTATGGGAACTATGGAAGGAGAGAAACAAGATAACTTTCTAGGATAAACCTATGACATTAGAGAATCTTAAACAAAAGATGAAAGTGGCCATTATTGAGCTGTGTAATAACAAGTTGCTTAACTCTATTATAAAGCACATAAAGTGTCCTAATGGGATGAAAAATTTAGAAGAATTTAGACTGGCCTAAATATGCCACCTTTCCTAGGATCAGAGGATAAAGAAAGAAACCTTAGAAGGAGAGATTGTGTATGGAAATCCCCAAAAGAGGGTTGGTTAAAGATTATTTTTGACAAAGTCTCAACGGGGAATCTGGACCCATTAGGAGTAGGATGTAGCATTAATAATGATCAAGATATAGAGTTAGGTAAGTTATCAACCTTTATAATTAAATGCTACCAATGACCTTGCAAAAATAACAACCCAATTTGAAGGTCTCCAAACAGGTAAATGCTGGTAGTTTTTGTTGCATGGTTTATTGTTGTCCTTTTAGGATACAACAGTAAGAAGACACAAGGGGCTTGGACTAGCTTCCTAGGCAATATTGGGTAAATAAATTGATGTAATTTTAAAAATTGTACCACCACTATTATTAGAGGACATATGTAACCTAGGAAAAACTAAAGGACTATCACCTAACTTTATCCTTTTAGTGCCTCTCAAGTTGGGGTGTAAATTTTTATCATAATCAATACATGGCTCCAACATCTTGCTTATCAAAACAAAAACAAAATCCACGTCTATTGTAAACTATTGTGGAGAGTGTTATGCTATTGAATTTTTTATTAAATTAATTAAACATCCACTATGTATGAAATTCTATGTTCTTTTAAAATATATGATATGGTAAACCCTTTGCATATTAATCTTTCCTCAAAATTCAATTGTCTATATTTTCTAAATAAACTATAGGCTTATGGATTTTGAATGCACACTCCCTAGACCCAAAATGGAAATCCATATACGGAATTGAATTTAAAAATTAACTAATTGTTGATAATTTTTGTGGTTGAACCTAAGTCACATGAATATTACTTATAACATGAATAAGAATAGCCAAACCATTTAGGGAAAATAGTTGCATGATCTTTCTTCTATATTATCTTGTTCTACTAGCATACTTGATCAAATAATGGATAGTAAAGAGAATCTCCCTTAGAGACTCTTCTAATCTACAAAGCTAGAGAAATGAGACTATACTAGTAGTAGTTTTCTTAATTTCCATAGGAAGAGATGTTTGGATGAGATGGTTTAGCAGAAAAAAGACAACAAGGTCATTAGGGTTTGTTTAGGATCATGGTCAACCAAACTATGCCTTTAAGTGGCAATGAAAAATTAGCAAATCAGGGTTATGTCAACTTGACATGCAATTTTAAACTTGTAATGAAATTTCAATAAAAAAATTCTTAGAAAAGAATCTATAGGGAATTGAATTTAGTTTCTGAACTACTAGGCCTTGTCTGAAGAAAGAAAAATTGGATTGCTAAAAATGTTGAATTCTAATGCAATAGTAAAAAAATAAGAAGTAGGCATATGTCTAACCAACTTAATCAAAAGAAAATAATAATATTTTTTGATAGCCATATAGATATAAGAAGTAGACTCATGCCTAGATGTGACACATATTTTTGGGTATTTTTATTCTAAATAAATAATTAATTATGAATTTTCTTCTATAGTATTTTTGGATTTAAAAAATCCCATGTTTGACCACCTTAACTAATTCAAAACTTTACAAAATTTAATTTTTCTTTTATTTTCCTTATAGTAGAAGAAGTATATAATGTGAAGCATCTTTTGTATTTCAAAAAAATTATACCATTTGAAAGTTATATTTGGTTTTCAATCAGTGTGTCAATCAACACTTTATTCGTAACTCCATTAGAAAATGAAAAATAATTACTTATTGAACTTTTAATTTGATAGACATTATATTTATGGCAAGATAGAATGTCCTTAAGAAACCCTTTTCATTTCATCAAATTTGGGTGAAGAAAAGGTCATCAAACACATGTTTGAAGTAAAAAACACACAAAAATAGGCCAAAACATGTTTCTATGACATCTTTAAAGTTGACCATGTAGGGTTGGTATCCAAAGAAATACTAGGCCTTATAAAGGTATTAATATTTTGGTTTGGTATTAGGATGGGTGGGGAAAAAGTCAGAATAGATTGTGAAATGCTTTGGGGCATTTCAAAACTACATATTTTTTAGATCACCACTTTTTGGCACACCACGATCGTGCACATACCCATTATTCATATGCTAAGTGAACTTTTTTAGGTTTCCCATTCTCTCAAGAAAAGGACCTTCAAGAGGGACCCTAGCACTATGATTAATAAAAATCATTGAATTACTTCTTCTGGCCTTTAGAATATCTCTTAATATGGTTGGTTTATTCTTTCATTTATTTTTTATTTATTAGTACTACTTGGTTGTCTCTTTTGGTTTTTAGTTTTTTTATATTTTCTTTTGTTTCCATGTCATACTTAATGTTCCATATTTCCTAATAGAAAAGGTTTGGCTCCTTTCAAAGACCTTTTTAATCTTTATGAAAAACTTTAATCATTACATGTGATAAATATCACTATCATTCTATGTTCGATGGATATCCACACTATTTTCCAAAGTGCTATTTTTTGCACAAGACATGGAGATGATAGAAGAGGATGTGGAGTTTAGTTTCACACTTTCTACTTTATGTTTCTTCAAATTCCATTGTGGACAATTATCTATTTTATATAATACATATTCAAAAATACTTCTTGCAAAAGGGTAAGTGCAAGAAGTTGGGTCTCAGTTTGAGGAAAAAAGTGGAAGTGTTTTTCCTATTTTTGAAATTTCTTGTTAGTTGATGTCAAAATTTGAGGCATTTAGAGATTTAATATATAAAAAAATTCATAAATAAAACTTTAAGTGTTTTGAATACGTAATGTATTTGTGTACCCATATGGTAGATTTTTTTTTGGTACAAATCTTTAAAAACCACTTTTTCAAAATGCTTGTTTCAGGACCATACCACACTCATGTATAGACACCATAATTTGACACAAATAAATGAATTTCCATAAATATTTTTAAAGGGAGTTACCTAATACACCTAAGATTGATGATAATTTTTTCCTTAATTTTTTATTGAATAATTATTTTATTATTAATTATTAATTGACTATAAAGGTAAATTTTAAAACCTCTCGTGTACAGACACCATAATTTGATCAAAATTTCACTTTTTTTCAAAAATTCTTTTTTTTTTAAACATCAAAAGAATTATATGTAGATTGATGACATATAAAATAATTTAAGAAAAATTATAAAATAAAAAAGTTATTGAAGTTTTAGTGAACTTCACTATTTTACATTTAGGTACCATCTTTCATTAAAAAATAATGTAAAAATAGTAAATAAAATCATAACACTATAAGATTTATATTTATAAAATTAGGATAGTGAGAGCTCTAATGGGTTTTTGTTTCATAAAAAAATTGATTAGAAAGTCCCTCTAAAAATTATGGCAAGGCATGAATTTGTCAGTTCAATGTCTTAGCCAAATCTTGAGTGGTCAAGGCATAGACTTGGTCTCACCAAGGCTATCCTGAACCAAAATTCAAGGTAGGAGAAATAACCCACCCCAAGTTGTAAGAAATAGGCAACTGTTATTCGAAATTCAAAAAATAGGTAACCATTTTGAAAAAGTTAAATTAGCATTTGAAATTGCCCCCCCCCCCCCCCACCCCCACCCCACAATATATATATATATATATATATATAGAAATGGGTACCCATTTATTACTTTTCAAAAATGGGTACACGTTTCTATAAAATAAAAAATAATTATGTTTTCAAAAATGGGTACCTGGTTTTTTAAGAAATAGGTGCCCATTTTTAAATTTTAGATTGGGTATCCAAGCCTAAAATAGGTACCCATTTTTAATAAATGAATACCCATTCTAAAATAGCACAATCTCAATCTGTAGACTTCTGTGAAATTGAGACCCAACTTCTTGCTTCTACCCAAAACTAGAAGCTAGATCAGATGTATGGAGGTACCTAATAAAAGTAAGAAGGTTCTCTTAATGATATATAGTTAGTGTATATATTTAATTTATTTATAGTTGGGCTTATTAAGTCTAATTATTCATCTATAATTATTTGACACTTGTGTATGCAAGTCATCATCATTTAGGCATTCTCTAAAGATGTATCAATTTTATTTTGATGCATCATCCACATTTAGTGCATTTTTGTTTTCCACCACTCTTGTTTGAGGAGTTTACACTCCTTTTGGTTATACTTTCACCTACTTGTACATGCCTATTTTTGGATATTTTCTTTTAAATCTATCATCTCCTATTACACTTACAATTATCTCTTTTAAATACTAGAAATATTCATGCTATCTGAGAATTTAGAAATAATTTTAATCCTATATTCTAAATTTTCTTTTCTTTTGTCATTGTTGTTTCTAAATTAAGTGATGGAGACACAATTTATGTGGGTATTAAAAAAAAAATTGATCTTGTCTCATGATATTGAGAGTGACCTACATTTAGTGATGGAGAACAACAATCTATGAGTGGAAAATTTTTCATCCTCATGTCTAGATCATTATTTGTTAGTATATGCCAATCCTACCTTCCTACAAGCATTGCCCTCTCTACATGTGGATCAACTATGAAAGTCGATAGTCTATGATTTGATTGTTGGAATTCTTTAGAATAAATCAGAGTGAGGGTGAATCAGTTATCCAAGGTCCAGATGTACAATTAAAAATTTTCATAGCTTAGTGAACCCATATCCATAAAACATTTTCATCATGCATGCATCCATTAGATTATGCAATCACTTAAACTTGTAGGTTATTGCCAAATCAATTTGCAAAAATGTAAACATGAAACATAATAAATTCAATAACACATTTGACACAATGATTTAAGATGGAAACCCAATTTGGGAAAAACTACTAATAACATGCTACTCATTCTCACTCTTCTCAAGTAATGTCCTGTAAAAGGCCAACCCTATTAATGTTATAATGCACACTATTAAATGTGACTCGGTTAAAGGATTTCAATCACTATGTTAGGAGTTATCCTTGTTAGAGGACTTTAGATCATTGACTTGAAATGTCACTCGATTAAAGGATTTACAGATGACTATTACTTATCAACCTTAATCCAAAGGATTTACTTTAGACCGATACACTAATTAGAGAGTAACAACAAGGATTGATCTGACAACAACTTACAACTTCATTTACAGATTATAGATCTCTATTTTAGTCCTTCATTCTACTTGGCTTTCACACTCTTCAACAATGATAGCTTGTTTACCCTTCAAGCATCTATACCCTTAAGCCTTCTTGCTGTATTTGCCAATGCAATCTCTTCTTTTAGGTCATTAAATGAAGCAACACCCTAGACTCCTTGTCTTCCTTAAGTTCTCGCACATGACAACCCTTGCTTCTAACAAGCCATCCCTATAGATAGAGAATTAAGATATTTTTTCATTCATCCTCCATTGTCCATTTTAGGGTTAGGTTAGATTAGGTAGAATTCAATGAATCTACCCCTCATTTCATTTCATTCCCTTCTAGAAACTTCTCCTTTAATCCACTTTGAATTCACCTCAAAATGGTCCATCTTGAATTTTGTGCCACCAGCTCATCAATCTTATCTTCCACATGGTTCACACAATCCAAGAAATCAAACTTGTCAGCTTACATTTATTGAACTCTCAATCTTTCTCATAATGCTAATACTCGACATTAACTGGCTTCTGATGCTAGGCACATACTATGTTTCTCACCATCCACTGTCAAAACACATGGCACAAACTAAATTTAACTATTGCTTGGCATCAACTAAACTTTACTTAGCTTACATTGTTTCACTTGGTTGACACTGAAATTGACTTTGCGTAGCTCCAACTGATTTTTTGCTTGGCTTGCACTAACTTTTCTTGGCACCTATTGTCCACTTGGTCAAGCTTGGCAAACAAATGTCATTTAAGTTGTTCTTCTAAACTTATTTAGTATAACCAACCTTTGCAACCTTAAGTAGATTATCAGTGCACTATAATATCATTGTCTTAACTAATTCTTATACTCCTTTTCATAGCATACCTCAACCTTTCCACTAGGTGCTATTGCTACCTCATTTGATCAAATCCTCTTCATCAATCAAATAAAAAATAGTACTTAAATCATATAAGCAATTATCTTACCAACAAGTAGCAAGTTTGACATTAGTGACAAGACAATGAATGAAACACATTTATCATACTTGTATCACTATATTTTCAACATTGATATCCTTGTTTTGATTAGCCTCAAAATCATTTTTAATGAGCCTTTTTATAGTTGGAACTTGTATCTGGAAAGGTTACCACCATATGTAGCTCATGCACACCCTTATAATAGTCTTGTATTAGCATCAAACATGGATCACATGCACACTTCCCTTCCTTTATGGAATTTTACATTGAAACCTGTCCATTATTAATAAGATCAACAACTGCCTTTACTAGGTTGTGAAAAGGTTGTGCATAATAGAGTATCTCTATTCCCCCAACCCAACACACCTTATTTTCCTTATCATATTCTCTTTCTCTAGGAACATAGTACATTTAACACTAATAAAAATATTTCTCATTCCACACAATAAACATGATTAGATTTTGAATAAACATATGTTTTATGTGTTGCATTGAGATAAGTACCATTCCTATCAACCTATAAATAATATTTCAAGTTGTTATAAGGGCTTAATCTAGGTTGTCACCCTTATCATATTGTCTCTCTCTAGGAATATGATGAACTTAACACTAATAAGAACATTTCCCATTTATATCAATAGAAAATGATTAGGTTTTGACTAAACATAATTCTTATATGTTGCATTGAGATTTACCATCCAATAGCCAAAATATAATAGCGTGACTTCTTCTAATGACTTAGTGTAGATTTCCATGTGTTTCTACAAAAGTATAAGTTTTTTTTTAAGTCACATATGATTTTAAATTATTCATTTCTCCTATTTTTTGGTTATTTCATGAAGTTACTTTAGTGTTGAATATATAAATATATTACAAAATGTAATGATATCTCACTTGACATAGTGCAAAGCAAAAGAATTCCCAAAGGAGATGTACTAGCCCCTAGCAAATAACCACATAGCAGAAAAAATACAAAAAATCAAGGTCTAATACCAAATCACAACTCTTTATTCATATAATAACGGTTACATACAATGTGCCAGACTATAAGGCCTTTCTGGTTACAGCCAAATAAAATAGAAATTACAACAATTATTCTGCAAGATCCCTCAAGATCCAACCCAAACACTAACTAGTCCAGATCCACACCCTTGTGGAAACCTCCAAGGAAGATCTAAACTTGTGCTCACAAGCCCACTAAGCAATCTATTTATTTCCCAAGCTAGAGCTACTAGCTATGATCACAAACTTGCAACTCCACTACAATCCTGTTGTAAACTTCCTTACGTTCGGCAGTCATTTCACATACTTAGGAAAAATTTCCCTTGAACTACTCTCCTATTCCCACTCTAAACTAAATTCCTCCTCCACTCCATACAACCTAAGACTCTACCCAAGCCCTTTACTTATAAAGAACTAAGCTATTGGTTTGCCTAGGCCAATACTAATTAAAATAAACCCCTACATTAAATGCCCATGTAAGCCACAAGTCAGCTGCAACATATATTATTTATACTTACAACCAAAATTAAATGCTCAAGTCAGCCGACAAATAACTTGGTTAACATAGAACCAAGACAAAACCAAGCATCAAAGAAACCACACTGAGTATGAGCATTTCACCAAGAATAACCAAACTCTCATAGTATATGCTGAGAAACACCTTCGCAGACCTAATTCCTCTAGTAATAAAACTCCTTCATAGACCGAGCAACTTGGGAAACACTGTAACCAAGCTTTACTGAGCTCCCAATGTGTGTCAAGTTCTCACAAGCATCATTGAGTGCCTTTGACGATCGAGTTCCCAAAGCATTGTTGACCTCCTTCAACAACTAAGCATCTCTAGGATCACCAAGTCCATTCATCCTTTGAGTTCTCAACCAAGAACTCCCAAGAGATGACAAAGTAACTTCTATTGAGCACCTCTTCTTCAATTGAGTATCAGTCTAAACACCCTTCAAAGAAACTACTAAGTCTCCTCCCATGAACACCATCATAGACAACGAGAAAACCCAAGATGCTCCTTCATTAGATTCCCTAGGTAAATAGAAAAGTGTGGGACACACTTTGATGTCCAAATAAAGATCAACAACCATCTTCATCTTAACCAAAGGCTTCTACTCCAATAGGGATAGGAAAATCAACATGCAAATCATCCACATTTGCATCCATCTATCAAACACAAGAATCTCAACCATCCAATCAAAATGCTCACTCTTAGAAACAAACTAAACATATCCTTCATCAACAAATCTTCATCAGCAACTAGTGAATCCATGCCAACAACAACAAAGTCCATATCAGCAATAATATATAGACATCCAACAACACAAGCATAACTCATAACACCTATGGTCTCATTTCTCACAACAAGATTATCTACAATTTCCATGTCAAACACAATCAATTGATCATGAAAACTAATCTCCATCCCACCATCAATAAGTTTAGGAATCTCCTTAGTAAGGTCTGGTATTTCAGCAATAACCACCAATTGCTCTACAGGTTTCACATCAGACTCCACAAACTGATCAAAACCAACCTCACATACCATTTTTACCCCCTCTACAACCTTGTTATGTCATTTCCTCTCACAAACAAGTCTTTTAAATGGCCAAACAACTCTCTTCTGGATTGATAGACTCCAGCTTAAAAAATATCTATACAATTCAACCATCCCATCATTAACTCGATTAGCCAAACTAGCTTAAAAATGAAAAGACATCTAAAAAAGCCTCTTCTTCACCACATCATAGAGATTTGCAATCATCCTATGGTCTAATATTTTCAAAAGTCTAGGAACATCGATCTACAATAGACATCACACAAACTCTCTATGATCATGTTCCAATAAGCTCAACCTTCCATTGTTGCATCCATCAATCCATCTGCAACTCCTCTACAATTGTAAGTCAAAACCATGATCTTCCACCTCACAACCAAGTTATTTAGGACTCCAAAAAGAAAAATCCACCACAAGATCAAGATATTCCTAAATTAACTTCTCCAACCTAAGGTCCTAGTGCAAACTACCTCAACTTGAGCGATCTATATACACACTCAAGAAAAACTTGGCTCTAATACCATCTAACACAATGCAAGGTAGGAGAATTCCTAAAGGAGATCTCCTAGCCCCCAACAAATAACTACATGATGGAAAAAATACAACAAAGAAAGATTTGATACCAATTTACAACTCTTTATTCATAAAATAACTATTACATGCAATGTACCAGGTTGTAAGGCCTTCCCAGTTATGACCAAACATAATAGCAATTACAATAAAAGTTCTACAAGATCCCTCAAGATCCAACTCAAACACTAGCTAGTCCAGATCCACACTATAGTAGAAACCTCCAAGGAAGATCTAAACTAGTGCTCGCAATCCAACCAAGCAATCTCCTTGTTTCCCAAGCCTTAACTACTATCTCTACTCACAAACTCACAACTCCACCACAATCCTATTGTAAATAACCTCACGTTCAATGGTTGATTTGCATACTTAGGAAAACTTTCCCTTTAGCTACTCTTTAGTTCTCACTCTAAAGTGAATTCCACTCCACTCTCTAGTTATACCCAACTAAGCCATAGGTTGGCCTAGCCCAATACAAATTAAAATAAACCCTTACATTAAATGCACATGTAAGCCACAAGTCAAGTGCAACACATATTAAATACCTAGAACCTAAAAAAAATGCTCAAGTCAACATAAGAACAACTTGGTTAACATAGAACCAAGACCAAACTGAGCATCAGAGAAACCACACCAACTATCATCATTTCACCAAGCATAACCAAACTCCCATATTATATGCCAAGAAACACCTTTATAGACCGAGTGCCTTCAACAACCAAACTCTTTCAAAGACCAAGAAACTCGAGAAACACTATAACCAATCTTCACCGAGCTCCTAGTGTGTGTTGAGTTCTCAAAAGCATCAATGAGCACCTTCAATGACCGAGTGCCCCAAGCTATGACAAGCTCCTTTGATGACCGAGCACCTCCAGGATTGCCAAGTCCATTCATCCTCCAAATTCTCAACCAAGAACTTCCAAGAGATAATCGACTAACCTCTATTGAGAAACTCTTCTTCAACCGAGTATCAGTCCAAGCACCCTCCAAAGAAACTACTGAACCTAAACACCAAAGTAGCCACTGAGAAAACCCAAGATGCTCTTGCATCATCACCTTTTTTTTACGATCAATTATACATTTTCATCATGATATTATATTTTCTTTATTATTCAATTTATTTTTATTGTTAATGTTGTTATAGAAAAATGCATATCAATTATGTTAAAGAAAAAAGAGTAACAATCAAACGATAAGATACATCAAAGGAAACAAAAAGTAAGAGTATATGAGGAGATTGTATGAAGGTATGTCATCTAAATTTATAATGTATCTAATTAACCTAATAAAAATGATTAACATGAAAAAAATTAAATTAATGTGATTGATGAATGTAATGCACCTAATAAATTAACATACATCTAAAGAACACACACCATTCAATTTTATTTGATTAATGAGCCTAATAAAGATGAAGAGCATGCACCAATCTTAACACTTTCTCAACTTATTTGTAAAAACCTAAATTTTATAATTGAAAATTTGATGAAATCATTTTGAAGCCTATATAGGAAAAACTTGTGAAAGATACTTTAGAAGAATCATTAGGAGGATGTAGAATATCTATTTTGAAATCTTAAATCAAAGTATATGATTCTATTAGTTGTTGAAATGGGTTAAAATATGAAATTTAGAGGAGAAATACAACTTTTGGGGTAAAGAAAACCTATAAAAAAGGGGAAATGAAATCACATACTAAATATGCTAATATTACTCAACATGTCCTCACATAAGTCACAATGAAAAATTAAATGGAAAATTTAAAGTTTAATTACCAAAACAAGAAAGTCATTAAGGATAAGTAGAGCAGCATTACACTATGCCTTAGAGAGATGGAGTGAATTGGGGATCCTACAAATATTTTTGTTGGGAATTCTTGGGTAGACTTTGAAATAAAGACATGTATATTGTTGATCCACTAAGAACATCAATCAAATTTTTTTGGCATGGCAACCTAAGGGTTTCACCTAACCAAGGAGATGTTAATGCGATCAGATTTCCACAATCCATGATAGTTATACTAAGTTTCTTGATTAGATTGTGTGAGGATTTTTTCATCAACGTTTTGAATCACACTATGTAATCCATCATCAATTTACATTGTTTTACACCTCCTGCTCTCTCATCTTGATAATGGATCATGTAGTGTGATTCGAAATATTGATGAAAAAATCCTCACACAATCTAATCCAGAAACTCAATATAACAAGGAGATGTTGTTAGAAGGTAAATTGGATCTAGAAATCATAAGGTACATCCAAGAAACTTTTGAGATATGACTCAAGCACAATTTTATGAAAGGCATCTTCAAATATTTCCACAAATTAAAATCAGTCAAATATTTCTTGAAATGAAGAAAGCATTTATATTAATATTAATCACTCACATATTAAATGTTATTGTATTGTTCATACTAAATTTTCCATGCCTTATGATATTTATCATCATGTATGTTGTACTTTGCAAACTAACATTTATTTATATGAATATGGTCTACGAGCACCTCTATAGTCATAAGGATAATTTATTTTAGATTTTCTATCTGAACAAGTTGATGGATACATTTATTATAAGATTATGTGTTTGAAAGATTTTCTCTACAAAGTTTTCAAGAGAAATTTCATAATACATATATTTGTTGTACAAGATAGGTAATTATATGAGAAATCACTATTGTGTAAGGAAACTTTTCCCTCAAAATCATACACTAAAACATCAAGAAAAAATGTAACCTCTATATTTGCATTCTCTAGAAGTTACAATTTTTGTACATAGAGAGTATCACTTCTATATCTGTTACAATCATACTAATTCATTATAGTTTGTGTAAGAGTGAATCTTATAGTTTTCTATGAGAGGCTTATAAGGGAAAGAGATATAGTTTATACAACCAAAAAATAATATTGATGGGCAATTGGATCTCACAATTTGATATTGCAAGGATGTTTTACTAGTTCATTAGGATGCATTTGAAAAAAGGTGTGAAACTTTTTTGTAATTTCATTGAGCTAGGGCATGAAAAGGGAAAGTGAGACTCGCTAGGAGCACATGTAAGAAAAAGATATTGCTAGAGAGGAATTGAACTATGAAGGTGGCATAATGTTAATAGATATATAAATGATTGTGCAATGGTTTAACTCTACAATGGGACTAAGTAATGTAATTAAGTCTATGGTTTGTATATATTTTTGGTTGATATGCGAATCTAAAATTAAAAATATCTTGATTATTCTACTCTTATAGCCTCAGGTGACATGCATTAATTTAGAAGTTCAAATGCAATGTCATTAGCTATTTATACTAGATAAATTGTATGATTTTTTATCTTCATACATGAACTTTCTATTGGAGGAATGCAAACCAAAAGAATGGGTTGACTAATGGTCTTGTAGACATTTGTAACCTCTTGATACATATCAAATTCCTAGTGTACTATAATTGAACAAAATTCACACATCACTAGGATTTGACCATGTTTCTAATATAGTTGAACTAGACAATTCTTTAAATTTATTTCTTATAAATTAAATTTTAAACTTATTTACTACACCTTACATTTATTTTGGTATTAAATTGTCCTTCTATAAAATGAGAGTCATGTGTATATAGTTATTGTGTATGAGAATAATGAAGAAGTAATAAATTGATTATTGTGTTGTTCTATTGAGACCAAAATAAAATTGACAACTATAGTCATTGATGGAGAAAATATTGATTATTCAATGTGATCCATTTTTTTGACAATGACATGGCTTATACATTACTCTATCAAAAAATCTAGTGTGTAGCCTTTGAGGACTTTGATATCTATTAAATTGATTTTATTACAATTTATGTTGATTTTGGTATTAAATTATCTTTCTATAAATGCATGTACCCCATAAAAAATTAGTGCATAATTTTTTGAAGACTTTGAGACACATAGACATATTCTCCATTAGTCAAACCTTTTTTGTGATAAATATTTGATTTATTTAGTATTGCGGCAGACCTCTAAACAAGAATTTATGGAAAGCTTTTAATTTTGATCATGAGACAATACATGACACAATAAGGCTTAGCTTTTGTCTAGAAGATTCATTTGATTAATTTTGGGCCATCTAGAAGAATGATTCCACAAAATGGTAAAATAAGCTTGATAGTTTAATATATATGTTTTGGAAAACATTGTAAATTCAGTTTTTTGTATATACAAATGGCCATAAGGTGCTCTATTTACATGTTTCCAAGTCACATTTTTTAATAAATAAATGATAATGAGTTGTAATATGCATATTTATATGCAAACTTTTATGTGTAAATAATAATGTGTTGTTATGTGCATATTTAGATGGAAAATGTTGCTTTTATAAGTGGTCATAGGGTTGAATATCAAATATGAAGAGGCAAACAAATTTATATTGTAATGTGTATCAATTAATTATAAATAAATATTGAATTTTCTACCATTATATTTTTATATCCTAATGTGTGTCATTTCATTATTTCCTAATGTGTACCATTTGTGTAATAAAGTGAAACAATGTTATCATTATGGAAACTACAAAAAGTGTTGTCTTCATACCTCCAAGTGGTAATTATGAAAATTTCAAGTCTTATTTCAACTTAATGCTTAAAATGAGATCTTAGTATCATTTTGTGACATTTTATGTTCAAGGTAAGGTGTCATGATGGCTGAGGGATTGAATGGAATAGACTTCACAAATTCACATTACACTTGAGAAATATATATACAAAAATTAAAATAAGTTAGTTTCCACTCAAAAACTATTCTAAGGAAATTGTGATGTGTGATAACTATCATGTCTATATATATTTAGCTAGTAGTTTAAGAAATTCATTATCTACTTACATAGAACATGAAATATAGAAAGCAGGAGGTTATTCTTGTTGGAAATTTGTTCAGTGCTTCCCTTAGGATGTGTGACAAGGACTTAACCACCTCCTATGTATTATAATTTGAGTGCTTGTATCGAGCATTGATGAGTCAATCTTCTGGTGCAACAACAAACCCACTCTAAGAAGTGGTACTAGAGTTTGGTCACAGGTTGGAATCCTCAAACCCTCGAGTAATGTTGTGGGGGAGATTGTTGGAAATTTATTCACCCCTCCCCTTGAGATTCATGACAAGGGATTCATAACCTCTTGTGTATTATAAGTTGAGTGGTTGTATCAGGCATTGACAAATAAGTCATTTGGTGCAACAACAACCCCACTCTAGCAATTCTTTCAAGGGAACACACTTGTTGTAGGAGATAATATATGGGTATATTTGTATGTAAATTTAAATTTGGTCCACCCCTATCTAGTGATTTTCATGATTGCATGTTCCTATTTTCTTGAATTTTTTTCTATTATACATATTTTAAGTTTAAAGTAGTCAAAATTGGGTGGCTAGTCCATAGAGTTAACAAAGTGATAGAATCAGTATTAGATGATGAGAAGCCTATATACCAACAAACAACACACTAGCCAACCATGTTTAAATAAAAATTAAAAACATAATAGCATGAGCATTCAATAAACAACTATCTAACCACCTATTGTAGATAGTAATTAGACTCTAACAAAAGCAACTAGTAGTATAGATGTCCTTAGTAATAAAAGTTTCCATAATCCAAATAACAACCATGCTAAGCTTGAGTAGAAAAAGAACTAACAACAATAAGCAATCAACAATAAGCAACCAAAATATCACGATACCATAAAAAATTGAAATTAATTAATAACTTGTAATGCATGAAAAAGCATTGGTTCATCTTAAACATTCATATTTCATCATTTACTTGAGAGATTAGTGAATATATCATTTTTCATTTGATATGAGATTAGTGAATATATCATTTTACATTTGATATTTGAAGATAATAGTTCAATTATTAATTCTAGATTTAGCTTTGATTCACTAAATATTTCTAGATTAATTGTGCTTTCATTTATTATATGTGTAGAATTATTTTTAATCAATCCAAATAAATTAACCAGCTTATTTTTTTCTACAGATTATTTAATGAGGTTTGGCAATAGACCTTTGCTCCTTATATTAATGTACTTTTAACTATCACTCCACTACTAAGAACACCACTTGTCTTAAAATACTATGAACAAGCTTTTTCATTTCATACAATTTAATCTAATAGGATTTATCACTCTCCTACCCTTCATGTTACTCTTCTAGTGAAATTGAATTAGTTCTCCTCATCATGAATTATTGTTTCTCTCACATTACTTTTTTGTGAACAAACATATCTCTCAAATGTGTCCCCCATAAGAAATTTGTTCCATTTTCTTCATATCTCCATGCTCTCACTCATATATTTTTGGAATTGAAATTCTAAACATTTTTTTCCCTAGCTTACATTCTTTCATGACACTCTAACATGAACATTTTACCTTCTTCTCACTACATGTCATCTACTCCACTTTCACCCTATTTTCCTTTCAATGCACTCTAACTTAATCATTTCACCTTTTTCTCACTACATACCTTCTCCTACATGTCATCTACTCCTCTTTTACACTCTTTTCCTCTAATATCCTTCTATGCTACTCTAGCAAAGGCCATCACCATCATTTATAAAACTGCCACACATCTACCTATATAGTTGAATTGTTATTTTAACATACCTACCAACATTATGATAATCACTTGAAAATATTTAAATCTTAATATCTAATATAAAGACCAAATAATTCTACCACTTTCTTCGCAACTTCTTTAAACTACATTTTAACAATGATAGTTACTTCATTATATAATAATATAATGTGACAAATACTCTTTCTAAAAATTCAACTCCATTATGTAGACATGAAGTTTCCTAAATATTTTAAATTTAAAAAATAAAAAAACATTCTTTCTCACCAGCTACCTTCTTCTTTCTCACTAGCTACCTTCTTGTACATAACCTCTATCTCTACCCCTTTCTTCAACCTTTCTTCTATAGTTTTATAACGTGTTCCATAATTGTCGTGTACAAACTATCTAACCCACCATGTAAATCGGCTTGCCACTTTTATCATCCGTTGTCATGTACAAACTATCAAACCCACTAATTAAAGTAGCTTGCCACTTTTATCGTCCCAACTAACACTAAATAATCATATAAAAAGGATTTCAAACCATAATCTTCAATATAGAAACAAATGACCCTATCACTTTAATCATAACCATTTCTCCATAATTGAATGAAATTACTAATCTGAATTAACTAATAATCTTTTTCAGCATAAAGGATAGATTGTGGACTGTGCTTCGAAAAGAAGTTGACGTCACATATTTTACTTCGTGGAAATCTCGTGTCAGAAACCACTTCCGACCGGTTTAAAGTATTATATCCAGAGCGGTCTGTTTCTTCACAGATCCATCACTGTTTCGTAGAAGTGATTGTGCCATCTATTTATGACCCGTTTATCTGTCGTGGGGTTCAATTCTTAATAAAGATTAACTTCTCTTCTAAGCAAAGTCCATAATAAATGATGAAAATACTGGGTTTTTGTGCGTCTAAACATTTCAAATATTACAAATTTCCCCAACTCCGTGTTCTAACCGCTACAGTAATGACATAAAGAGAATTGTACTCGAGATTCGACGTGGATTCCAAAGCAAATCTAATTGTCCATCATTACTGTACAATATACTTTTGGTGAGGAGTTATTTTTCACTGACAAACCTGACTTGTGCCCACAATGTAGTGGGACACATTTGATTTTGTTTTTGATAGTGACATGACTCTTGTACAGTCTTTATAATTGTCAATTTATTTTCTAGCTTCACTTGTGTCGAAACATCGATGGAATGAAGTGGAGAATCGAAGAGTAAAGTTAAAGTAAAGTAAAGCAAAGCGTGTAACGTCTATTGCACGACATTCTCAATTTCCCACGTATTTCTCCAGTTGTTTAGCACTATTATGCGAATTTTCTTAATTTCCAAGAAAATCAGATTAGTCTCGACTTGTAGTCACTTACTCTAGAGGCTATGTGAAAAATAATATTATAATAACTGATTATTAATCTTCTATCTTCTATCTCACGTACTTAGGTCTGTTTGGTTGCGGGGATAGGAATTGAGAAATTCGAATTGTTTTTCTGGATTAGGAATTGGTTTTCTTTGTTTGGATAGAAAAAATAGAAATTAGAACTTGATTTTATTGGAACTGTCCTTTGAAAGATGATGAACAGATGTTTATCCAACCCCATCTGCCACTGTTGAATTACATAAATTTTGATATGAGAATCAGGAAAAAAAAAAATGTTAAAGAATAGAAGGCAGATAAGGCCTGAGATTATTATAAAGAAGCGAGAGTTGACTGGCGGTTTGCAAACCATGTGTACAGTAATAGCAGACCGTTATGCAACAAAGGCAAAATGTTGAAATAGAGAATAAATCTAGAGCGCCCCTGCATATTGCAGAGCTTTCACGGGGGCCACCCAACAGCCCGCCTTCACAGGTCACGATTTCACGATAAAATCTTATGTAACTTCTCAAACCCTTATAGATCTTGAATATATATTTTTTCAGTATCATCAGTTTGAAAATGGTCATGATTTTTCATTTTGGGGAGCTCCAACAGGAAGTTATAATGAAGTGGATCAGAAAAGATTTTCAAATAAGAAAAATTCAAAATGGGAATGGGAATAGCAATTCCAATTACAAGTATTTTGGAGAATGGACAAATGCTTATTTTGGGGCAAAATGGGAATACATATTCCTATTCCCAATTCTAATTTGGCGCAACAAACAAAGAATTAAAAACAAATTATAATTTTCTATTCCTATTCTGGTTGCATTCCAGCAACCAAACAGACCCTTATTTAACTTAAAGGTTCATAAGGTAGAACACTTGGTGAAGGTTTTGCGAAGGAATTGCAAGCTTTGGGTTTAACCATGGAGGAAACTCTGTTGTTAAGCACACTCAGGTTGGAGTAGTATCGGGATGGGTGACCTCCCGGGAAGTCCTGGTGCTTCACCCCTATGAGCATCACCTAGATCCAATTAGTGCTAAGTGTTCCATTTATTCTCATGAGAGATGGATTCATGTTGAATCACTACTCATGAAACATAGGTCAATGAGTTTGACTCAAAATGACACAGTTAAATTCTGATAGTAATATCGCAACTTATTTAACTGTAAAAAATTAAGTCAAAGCTAATGTTGATAAATAACACAATTACAACTTCACCAATAAATACAAAAAGAAAAAATCAATGCAATAAACACAATATTTTTGAAAAAACTGTCATTGAAAAATCCCTAAGTGAAAACCAGTTCTACAGATGAGGTATTATAATATACTTTAGCAAATCAAGAGGTAAAAAAATCCTTAACTCTTACTAGCAGAACTGTGACAACCTATCAATTTCTCTCACTAATATTCCCCTACCGTTGTTCCCAACGCTATCACTATGTCCCTTGCTAACACTACAAGACTATTTTCTATCACTGTAAATTATTTCTCAAACTTGTATTCTTCTAATGCCCCTTAACTCCCTTTTATACTATTCCTATTGGAAAACCAACGGCTGAGACAAATTCTCAATCAACAGACAAGATTTAAAACAATTTAACAACCCTAACCAAGTTGGTTTCTAGTTGTTTCTAAAAGGAGTCAATATTTAATATATATTTGTCACTACTCTAACTAATTAGTTAGGAAAACTATTATTTACTAAATAATAGCTTGTGGATAAACAATTTTCCAAAGCTAACAAACTAACACTCCTTAGCGAGGAAGCTATTCTACATGACACCCAACTTATCTATGAAGAAAAATAATTTTTCCTTTCCCAATGTCTTAGTCAGAATGTTTGCTAACTAGTACTCTGTAGGTATGTACTATAGATAAACAACCCCCCTTGTACACAATCTTCGCTGAAGTGATATTTGATGTCTATATGTTTAGACCTATCATGAAACACTAGATTCTCAGACAACTTGATGCAACTCTGATTGTCACAGTGTATCACGCTTATCTTCTAAAGCCGTATAGCTTCACATGTCACCATGCTAGCTACTATATATTTTGCTTCTACTGAACTCAGAGCCTTAAAATTCTACTTCCTACTAAACCAAGAGACAACTCTTGTTCACAAATTGAAAAAACACCCTGAAGTGCTCCTCTTATACATTGCACTTCTTGCCTAGTCAATGTAAGTATAACATATCAATTTAATACCTTCACCTTGAACATATGTGATCCCATACTCACCTAACTATGCAAGTAATAGAGCACATGCTTAGTCGTTGCCCAATGTATTCTCTTTAGTTCAACCATGAACTGACTAATAGAGTTTTCTACAAATGTTATATTTGGTTTGGTGTTGACCAAATACATAAGTGAATAAATCAACTGCCTATATAAGGTGGGATCTGCATCCTTCTCCCTCGATGTATCTACCTTCCTCTAATTAATGATCATGGTTTTAGACATTGCTTTGCAATCCTCCATCCAAAATCTCTTCAAGATTTCAATGCAATATTTTCCTTGACCAAGGAAAATTTCTCCATTTGCCTACCACACCTCCATGCTTGGAAAGTAGTGCATGTCCCAGATCCTTCATCTCAAATTTTTCTGCAAGGTCCCTCTTTCAACCCTGTATAAGCCTTAGTGAACCTATACGAAACATGTCATCCACATAAAGAAAAAGAATGAGAACCTATTCAAAATGTAATGAGTAACTGAGAGGGGAGGGGTGAATCAGTTACCATAAAAAAATTTCAAGTCCCATAGATGTCAATTTAAACTTTTCACTTGATAATCCAATTCCTTACTCTACTCGGTTAGAACTAAATACTTCTTTGTAGCTCAGTTAACAAAGCACTCTTATGATATTAATGTGTTTTAACCTTTAGTAACTAAGTTGTAGAAACATAAATCATACAAAAAATAACATGAACACAAATGACACCAAGATTTAACATGGAAACCCAATTTGCGAAAACTACCAATGCAAATAGTTACAAATTTTCACTCTTCTGAAGGGAGCCATGTTAGGAGCCAACACTGTTGAAGGTTACAACACATACAATTAAGTATGACCTTGTTAGAGGATTTAGTTCACCCTGTTAGGAGTAGCCTTGTTAGAAGTCTTCAAACACATCAATCTAGAAATGCCACCTTGTTGGAGGATTTGCAATATGATAGTTAAGTCAACTTGGTTAAAATATTTTCTTCACTGCTACAATGGTTAGAGAATAACAATGATTTGACTTGATTAATGAAGCAATTGACTTTGCAAATTTAGATTTTTGTTCTAGCTTGACCTCTAGGTCCACAAGAGGAATGTTATCTTGGCATCCATTTGATGAATCTATAATACCTAGCAACTGGAGCAAATGTCTCATAGCCTATTCCCTCCTTCTAAGAGAAACCATTTTCCACAAACCTTTACATGTATTTCTTGATGCTACCATCTACACTGTGATTTATTTTATAGAGCCAACATGAACTAACTATTGCCCTATCTATTGGTAGAGGTACTACCTCCCACACATCATTTTGCATTATTGAGGAATGTTCTTCAACCATATCATCTCGCCATACTTGATGCTATGCAATCTCCTAATAGATGGAAGGCTCACTATCTACCAAGTCACTAACTAATGCCACATAGTCATTGAACTTGGTTGGTTGTCTTTGTTGTCTAGTATTCTTCCTAGGAGCTCCCACAAACTCCTGGGTATCCCTTTATATATTTTGAACCTCATGGTTCCTATTGCCAACTATAGAGGATGAAATGTCAACCTGTATATCCTCTTGATGCATTTCGTACCGCACTAGTTGCTCCACATTCTACAAATCTTCACTATTTTAGCCTACACTCATACTGGTAACTGTACTTGAGCTTGGTTGCCCTTGAATAGGCCTTGGAGCTTCTACTAGCTTCTCACTCTAATCATATGTTGGAATATCTATGGACCTTCTAAATGCCTTGTCCTCCATGAAATTTACATCACATTTGACAATAATTCTTCTAGTCCTTGGAATTAAAATCCTATATGCCTCTAAGGTTTCATTGTACACAAAAAAGTACCCCCTCTCTCCAGTCTGACCTAACTTGGTATGTGTATCGCATGGTACATGACAATATGCCAAAATACCAAATATTTTGAAATGACTAACATTATTCTTCTTACTTGTGAAATCTTCCTTTGGTGTCCTTGTCCCTACTACCTGTCGTGTAACCCTATTCTGAATGTATTCTGTTGTACTACATGCCTCTTTCCATAAGTAGTCAGTCATGTCTTGGTCATGTAGTGTGTCCCTTGTTGCCTCTAATATAGAATGAATCTTCCTCTCAATTACTCCATTTTTTTAGGGATCATAAGGAACAATCCACTCTCTCTTAATTTCTTCTCTAGTACATGTCTCTTGGAATTTATTTCCTTTGTACTTTTCTCCATTGTTTGACTATGGAACCTTTATCTTCCTTCTTGTTGAGTTGTCCACAAGAGCCTTGAACTCTTGGAAGTGACTGCAAACTATTAGAAATTTGTTTAGTGCTCTCTTTACGATTTGTGATAAGGACTTAATTTCCTCCTTTGTACTATAAGTTGAGTGGTTGTATTAGGAATTGACACATCACTCTTTTGGTGCAATGGAAACCCTACTCTAACAAGTGTTATCAAAGCTTGGTCATAGGTTTGAGTCCTCAGAGCCTTGAGTAATGCTGAGAGGAAGATTACAAGAAATTTGTTCAATTCTCCCCTTAGGATTCATGACAAGGTCTTAACTACCTCATGTGTACTATAAGTTGAGTAGTTGTATCAGGCATTGACAATTTGGCATAATGATAAATTCTTCATTGATGTCAATGGAGGAGATGAGCACACAAAAAACATCTTACATAATGGGGGTGATGAGCACAAAGAAAATATTCTCTATAATGAGGGAGATGAACCTAAATGAGAGTATGTACATGAAAAGTGTCTTCTTTTATGGGAGAGATGAATAGTCTTCTACATTGGGGGAGATGAATATATATTGTATAGTATGAATGAAGATGATGCCAAAGGGGAACAATACATTTTGTGGTATGACAAGATGAGAGAGATATAGAAAGAAGAAATTGATTAATGTTAATAGGGGGAACCATTGGAGGTACGTTGAGTTATATCAATGGGGATAAGTGTGAACAATTAATGCTCATCTATGAAAGCTAAGGAAACACAAATGGAGATTTATTTTGGTAGCTTTGAGATTTTATTGATGAAGAGGATTTGAAAAGAGGATGACTACAAGAGTAGTAACTGATTTGGTATTCATGGACTTGGATGTTTTTCATCTATGTTTCCATAAATGTAAAAGGGGGATATTTTTAGTAATGAATTCTGATGCTACTCCTTTGGAGGAATATACTAAGTAGTTGGGGAGATTATATGATTGACATGTTGCATTCATGACCATGTTTGTCATTGATGTCAACATAGTATTGTTATGTATAAACTATTAGATTAACAAACATAGATCAAGATAGTTTAGTTCATGTTTGAAAGATGAAGGTTAGTGACGATAAGGATATATTCTATAGTGAGTCTTTAGTATGCATCTAAGTGCGCGAGAAGAGATATGAAGATAGGTTGCAGTTATGTGATGTTTGGTTAAGACTATTATGAAATAAAGCATTTGAGTAGTGATTTTTTATTATCGAGTTATATCTTTTAACATGGATCATATTATCTTGATCTATGAGGTTAGACAAAGGAAGAAGACATCTTCATGGTATCATGACCAAGTGCATGAGGTCCAATATAGTGTGTGTGAGAGTATGCAATTTACTATGAGTCGCCAGTATTGTGTAATTGTAAAATGGATGTTTATCTCAATGAGTTCCTAATATAATTAATTGGGAATGCCACAAGGCTGACTCAAGGATTTTTTTGAGGACATGGTATAAAGGAAGGTTATTTTCCTTTTCTTTATGTGTGATTTGAAGTCATTGAGGTTGAGGTCAAGAGAGAAAGAGCATAGTACTTGGTAAATATGAGTAAGCTATCTAGGGGATTATTAGATGTGAAGTTTGTGATCTGGTATCGAGATCATGGAAAGATGATTGGTTCGATAAGAGGATAGAAAGAAGAAGTACAAATTATATTTTGTTTTGTCATTCAACAAGGAATAATACTGAGGTCAGTTGGGCAATGAGTTCGGTGGTGTTTCCCTAAAGTTGTCCTTCTATCTTCCACAACTCCTAGTAGGGTTTTAATCTCCTATTAGGGATTCAAAGTATCCTAACATGGACTGATATATACTAAATGTATTTCATAAATTCCTAACAGAGTCTATCCTCTTAAAATGAACTTTTATATTAGTATATCATTTTGTGGCTATTATCTCCACTAGGGTTTTCCTCTGATCAAGGGTTTCCTTAGTTAATAGATCTAGTGTTATTGTGTACGTGCATCTTCTTATGGTTGCTGATTACATTTCTCACATGGTTAAGGTTTAATAAGGTTGATAATTTTTTTAATATTTGGATAATTGATTCACCACCCCTCTTAGTTATCTTGGTGGACTTTATATTCTAATAATGAAAACCTCATCCTTGCTCTTCAAAATGTATATCTAGGTCTTTCTAGAAAAATCACCAACAAAAATAACATATTACTCATATCCTTTAAGAGACTTCATTGACATTGGTCCACAAAAATTTGAATGTACTAGATCAAGAACACCTTTAGATCTAGTGTCACTCCTTGGAAAAGATTCTTTCCAAACATACACCCCTTACATACATCATCATGCTTTGTGCTCACCTCTGGAACACCTATCACTGTCTCACAAAGAAATTTAATTGCTCTATGATGAATATGGCCCATCCTCCTATGCAATAGCCCTTCAATATCTTTAGGAATATTTCTACTCCTAAGTTCCACAGGAGCATCAAACTGTAGCCTATAAAGGTGATCACACTTCACTCCAATAGTTATGGGTGACTTCCAATTCTTATGCTTGATGAACATGTGTCCCTTTAAAGAGAAACTTTTACCCTTTATCCTGAAATAAAGATACAAAAATCAGATCTATACCTAAGCCTATCACATGCAACACATCATGAAGTGGAATTATCTTTCTATTCTCCCAGTGAAATTGAATAGTGCAGGTTTCTGAACTGAGTTGAATTTGGACAAGTTTCCCATAGAAATATGGATAATGGTGTTCTCCTCCTTATAAATTAAAGAGAAGTACTCTCTAACTCATGTCATATGAAATGACGCTCCACTATCTATATACCAAACACACTATGAGGTTGACATAACCATACAAGATATGAGTGCAAACTCATCTTCTATTCTACTGGAGAGTTCTTCTACATGCTGAAGCTTTCACCTCCTTCTTTCCCTTCTTCCTTTATGGGAAATCACTAACATAATGACCATACTTTTGACAACCAAAGAACTTGATCTTAGATATGTCCTTCTTCTTCTTCTTCTCACTTTGTGTATTTCCTAGACCCCTTTTTTTCTTTCCCCTTCCCCTCTAAGGCAATGTTTTGTTGTTCCATCTCACTTTTTTGACTCTTGTTGGCCCCATTGAAAAGATTTAGTCTAAAATCCTCCTGATTGAAATCCCTCAATAGTTTATACCATCTCAATAAGGTATCTCATACACTAACAACTTGAAAAAACACACCCCACTACTTTGTAAACCCATTTAGGGCCATTCTCACTAGCTCATCGTCGTTGGGACTATCTCTAGCAATTGCTAACTCATCCTTGACAAGTCTAAGCCTAGTGGGGTAACTTGTGATGTCTTTTTCCTAGTTCATCAAGGTGATCTTCAACTTATCTCTGACAATCATCTTTGTTTTGGTGGTAGAATTCTAGTACATATTCAAAATGGCATCCCACATCTTCTTCATTATATCTAGCTCCATGATATGTGGAACAATATAGTCCTTGACACCATCAAGGATTATCTTCCTTAGCTTGGCATCATCCTTCTTATATGTTTCAAGTTGTATCACATCTATAGGTATAAATACAAAACTAGTAACATAATGCTTGATACCATTTTCTTCTAGAAATAAGGAAAGTATTGCCTTCTAGACAACAAAATCTTAGGCACCATCCAATCTGTCTTGATCTCTCAAACCTGTTGAAGCCATTTGAAGGGATTAAAGCAATAATAAATGTAAAGAGATCAACCTAAGTTTTATAAACCCTTAATTTCTTTCCAAGGGAAATACTTCTCTACCCTCAACATTGCTTTGATACCATTTGAAAATTAATATTGTAGTCACTGATTCTTAATCTCCTATCTCAAGTGATTATTTTACTACCAAAAACTAATCCAAAGCTATCATTGATAAATAACACAACTACACATTCACCAATAAATACTGAAATAAATAAGCAATACAATGAACACACTATTTTTGGAAAAAATGACCTTGCAAAAACCTCTAAGGAAAAACTAGTGTACAGATGAGGAATTATATTATACTTTAGAAAATCAAGAGATACAAAATTCCTTCCCTTTTATTGGTAGAACTCTTAAAACCTCCCAATTTATCCTGTTGATATTCTGTCATTATTATTCCCATCGCTATCACTACATCCTTGCTAACACTACAAGATTGTTTTCTATCACTAGAAATTCTTTCTCAAACGTGTGTTCTCCAAATGCTCCCCTAGCCCCCTTTTACACTACTCCTATTGGAAAACCAATGACTAATATTGATTCTCAAGCAATGATCGAGATTAAAAACAACTTAACAACCCTAACCAAGTTGGTTTCTAGTTGCTTCTAAAAGGAGTCAATTTTTTAACAAATAATTATCTCTACTCTAACTAATTAGTTAGGAAAACTATTATTTACTAAATAATAGCATGTGTAAAAATAACTTGCCAAAGATAATAAACTAACAACCAACATAGGAAAAAGACATAAATAATTGAAAAGGAACAAAAATATCATATTTAATGCCTAATAAAAAATGGAGGGTAAAAAAATTGGTGATTAGAAGGCTCTCTCTGGCCACATGAAGAGGCACTTTGATGCATTTTGCAATTTTCCAAATATTTCGAGCCTCTCTCCTATACAATGAAAATCATGTGACATTTTTGTCCACTTCTTTGATATGGTAAGGTGTTTTAATTATAGTGATCATTCGTACTAGGTAATCATAATGATATGTCTGTAGGTGGATTTTGAGATACCAATATTGTTGTTGAGAAACAATGTAATCAATAGAAGGTAGTGTGGACAAGTGGAGGGAATCCATCCACAAGGCTCTACCAAAATCAAACTCATGTCAACCATGTGGTTGTGTTGTCTAAGTGTGAGCTTTTCTCAGCTTTTATAATGTAAAGAATCTCATTATATTATTTTAGTTGGAATTAGAAGCTATGCAATTCTTTCTCCAAACAAGTTATTGGAACAAACTCTATTTAATAAGAAAAAGGTATTAATGAATGCTAATCTCATGTCTTAAATCTACATTTCTCTACTTCATCTCAATTTTTTAAACATAATGCTAGTGGTAGAAAGTATGATGTGATGCATCCCTTATTTTTTTATTTGTTTTGTTGTTAAAATTCAACCTCAACACATACTATATACATCAAAATGAAATCATGATCATATAAATGACTACTTAATTAAAAAATATATATTTTCAATCTTTACTTTTAGAAAATAATTAACTTAAAATTACACTCCTAAGAACAAAAAACATGAAAACAATTTTTATTTGACATAAAATCTTTAAATAAATAAAAAGTCCATTAATAGATATTTAAGAGAAATCCTAATTTGAAACCCAAGGGTTTCAATACTAGACTATCATCATTGGGTTCCATGTTTGTTTTTCTAATGATAGTGAAAAAACTACTTACTAAATAATAATAATGGAATTGTGTAATCAATAACCAAAAGGAGAACATAATGTGGCATGTTAGGCTCGTTATTCGTTTAAATTTTGCCAAGCTCATTTCTATTATTTAGATCCACATGGTAGAAAAACTTACTTTATCCTATGTAAATATATAATCAACAAAATATATAGTGAAGTGAAGGAAGGCTCACCATCGAGGCATGAAAGTGGAGATAGAAAAAATTCACTCTATAACGGTCCTATAGTTTATAAAAATAAGATTGAAATAAAATATCATTAAACTAACTCAAGTAACAATGATCAGAAATTAATATTATATGAAAGATTAAAATTTTAAAATTAAATAATAAATTTGGGATCAGATACTTTAAAAAAAATAAAAAAATAATAAAAAATAGTAACAATCTAATTCTAATATTGTTCATAATATTTGATTTTACAAAAACATAGAATAAAATCTCACTTCCTATATTTCATCCCTCGCATTCTCCTTATCTTAAGTCCATAGATTGTAGTACAAAACAATTAAGAGGTCTAGTTTTTAAGGTTATGGTTTCAACTCTTTTGATTCTTTTTCTTTTGTTGTTGATGCATTAGATTCATTTCAAATCCCTGTACCCCTTCATAGCTCGTCATTATCATCAAATCTATAAGGTTTTTTTTTTAGTTTTATAACGGGTTTTTGGATTTGCATGTTGGATATCATTTGATTTTATTTTTGCTCCCTTTTATATTGAAGATTTTTAACTTTATGTGAAAACTCTAAATAGTTAACCCATCACACTAAATTTTCATTTAAAAAATAAATCAACAATAGTCCTCATTTTTAAACCTTTTGATCAATACTTTTCCATAATAATTTTGATGGCCATTTTTTTCCACCAAAGTTTTATGTTATTCAATTGAAGTTATGATATGTTTCTAGGCAGATTTCAATTTCAGTTTATAATGTTTATGTTAATACAGCTGAGAGTAATGAGAGAACAAGAGGTGGATCTAGGATGAGGAAGATTGAAACATGGGTGAAAAGGACTCTTAGTGGCTAGAACAACATTAGGAAGAAATATTATTTATTTCATAGAAAAAAAATATTGGCTCATAAAGAGAGACAATTTTTTTTTTATTGAAACAAAGCAAAATTACAAAGAATAACAGCTACACGAGGTAGCTAGAAGAGAGATTCAACATATAAAAAAAATCACTAAAAAACAACTAACAACTAGCATTACATTGAAAGGACACGACGAAACACTTTGCAAAGGTCCATATGGCAGTTACTTTGAAGCTGATTCACTTAGTTGTTGTAGCTAGGCCATGGACAATGGATTCCTTATAGATAAATATGATATCCAAGATAACAGAAAAGTAACCTGAAAAACTACATCAGAGTACAACATTAAGATGCCCCTTTCCTACAAATAATTCCCTGAAAAAATAGCACTGCATCTAGTTTTCCAAATATGTCTTAAGATAAATTGCCTAATAGAATTAGTAATAACATCATTATGAAGCCCAAAACCAAGGAGATCTTCCTTCCAATTCCATTTATGGTGAAAAATAGCTGAAAAGTTTTTAAAGATAACATTCCATTGCTTTTTCACATAGGGGCAGTTTCAAAATATATGTTTCATATTTTCAGTATACAAACAAAAGGGGCATCTAATTGGTTGTACTGCAATGTATTTTAATTTGTCACCAATAGGTAATTTGTGGTGTAAAACCTTCCATGCTAGCGATTGTGAATCTGCATCAGCTTTGGATTTCCAAACTTGTGCACTTATATTCATCCATCTGTTCATACTAAATCTGCATTTCCATTTCTGGTTGAGATGAGGGAGGATAGACCAATGGGCTAAGGAGCTCAAATATTTTTTCTTAAGTGGAAGATGGTTAAAATGAGATGAAGAGAACCATTTCCAATCTTTAAAAAAGTTGCATTCCCTTAGAGTACATATTTTAATGGACAACTCAAGTGGAACTAATGACTATACAAATATGATAAATGGTTTGTATTTGTAATCTAGAGCAAATTGATTTTTAATCTTCAGCCATGAAGCCCACTCAAAAGTACTAAAGTCCCAAATTTCCTTGAAGTTTCTCACACCTTTCTTGAACAAATAAGAGGCATGCTTTGGAAAGTAAATAGCAAGGGGTAGGCTATGGTATTGAAATAGCTTGTTCCACCAAATAGATGAAGAAGCAAAGCTAAAACCTTTCTGTAAAGAGGAATTATAGGGAACATGTTGCCAAGCCTTCCAAATGGATTCTAGGGGAACAAAAGCCTTGAATTTAAAAAAAGGAGCCATGATGATCTTGTCAAGCCAATTGACTGTCTGTCATTTTTAATTTGCAGCAGCCAGCAACACATGATTATGAACAATAATTTTCCATGGTTCATCTCCTTTAGTAGCTCTCAATATCCATTTTGCAACAAGACACACCCCTTGAGTCTTAGGGTCACCCACTCCTATGCCTTGGTTGAATGCAATGAGACCAAGAAGCACCAATAAATCCATCATTTTCGTCCCATTTAGACCAAAGAAATTTTCAAATAAATTTGTTCAATTCTTCATATTTCCTCTTTGATGGCATCCAACACAATGAATAGTAAACATGGGAAGCAATTAATATTTTATTTGCAACTTGTATTTTCCCTGCTAAAGATAAGAATCTATTATTCCAATTGAATAATTTCTCTTTAAGTTGATTAAGAAACCACTTCCACATGTCTGAAAGAGAAACCCCAATACCAAATCGAATGCCCAAATATCTAGTGATCTCACCATGCCTAATATGCCTCCATTCCTTAGGAATCCACTTTGGAATCTGCTTAGAATGGGTCATCATAAATTCAGTTTTACTATGGGTCAACTAGGAGCCAGAAATAACACAATATAATTCCAATATATCTAATGCATTATTTAACTCTTCTTTAGAATTTTGCAAGAAAAGCATCCTGTCATCAACAAAATGAGAGTTGATAACCACCTAATTTTGAGGAATGGAAATCCCTTTGATTAGATTCAAATGGTTTGCACCATGAAGGAGGTAACCCAAGGCATCAACTGTAAGAATGTATAATAAGGGTGATAAAGGGTAGACCTGCCTAATAGATCGTTGTAATTCAAATGGTGTTGTCAAAGAGTTATTAATCACAATTTGAGCATTTGCATCTTGGAACAACATTTTAACATGTTTTTGTAATTTAGATCCAAAGCCAAACCAATGAAGCATTTTAAGAATGAAATCCCAACGAATTCTGTCATAAGCTTTATCAAAGTCTACCTTGACCAACAATGCATTTTGCCCTAATTTTTGTGCCCATTCAATAGTCTCCCAAGCAAGCATAAGGTTATCCAAAATGAATTTGCCTTTAATAAATCTCATTTTTTCAGGTCTAGCGATACTTTGAACCACTAGTTTAATTCTCATAGCCAAGGCTTTTGCAATAATTTTATATGAAGTGTTTAATAGAGTGATTGATCTCCAACCAACAACAATGTTTTCATTCCTCCCTTTAGGAATCAATTTGATAAGACATCGATTAATATCATTCCCAATGGATCCCTTGTGAAAGGCTTCCAAATAAAGCATGTAAAAATCATCCTTAATATAGTTCCACATAATTTAATAGAATTCAGCAGGAAGACCATCCATGCCTGGGCTCTTGTAAGGTTTCATACAAAAAACAACACGTTCAATATCTTCTAAGGAAAGGATGCGATCCAAATAAAAACTATAGCTGGGATCAATTTTTTGAGGAATGTAATCCTTGACCATCTCTTCTAAGGCTTGTTGCACATCCATCCAATTTGTATCTTCCTTGAATAGATTCTCATAAAACTATTGGAATGTCATAGTAATGTCAGCAAGGTTAGTATGTGTTCCAAACTCATCAGATATTGCACCAATTTTCTCCTTTTTATGCTTATAATCAAGATATTGAATGAAGAATTTAGAGCTTTTATTTCCTTCCTTAATCTAGTGAAGATGTGCCCTAATCTTAGCCCCTTGGCCCTTATAGATATCCAATTTTCATAGTTGAGCCTCAATGACAGCAATAGAGTTTTGGATATTTTCATTATAAGGGTTGGATTTTAGCATTTTTCTAGCATTTTCCAGCTTTCCATGGAGAGATTTCTCTCTACATTTTCATCTCCAAGCCATTCTTAGACCAAAGGATTGTAGAAAGCTCACACATTGATTCAAAGCAGAGCACCACCAATTAATCCAAGAATCCCCCTGTTTGGGTTTTGGTAGAGAATTCCATATTCCTATTAATGCAGCAACACAATCAAGGTTCTTTAAATGGGAAGTATTCAGTTTGTAAGGCAGTTGAGATGAAGATCTTAGCTTTTGATTAATAGAAAGAGAGTAGATGATAGGAAAATGATTAGAAAGGGTAGTAGAGTAATCCACAAGCAACATGAACCCTGCAGAGAGGTTCTCTAATTGGATATTGTGTGAAACATAAAATCTGTCCAATCTACTCATCTTCCTATCAGTACTGAATCTACAATTTGACCAAGTAAACTAGTTCTCACCATTGGTGGAAAATTGATTGTGGATAGGATCTACCACTCCCAATAAATTATGACAAAATATCCATTTATCAAATTCTTCTTTGCCAAGTTTGTAATAATTATACCAACTATGATCAACATGATGCTCAACCATATTAAAATCCCCTCCCCACACCCAATCAGCATTAGGAAGATTGTTTGCCATCCAATCCAAAGAGATGTTCTATTTTTGGGATCATTAGGAGCATAGATAGAACAAAACCCTATGAGCTGTCCATTGATAATAGTACACACCCAAACACAATAGTGAGAAGGGTCTTCACCATTGTCAATGACAAATTTAGCGATCCAAGGAGCCAAACCAACAACCACCCCACCACTACCATCTCTATGTGTGGAATGAAAGAAAGTAGCTTCCTTCCAAGTATTGAATAAGGTAAATTTGAGGCACTCATTACTTTATTTGACTTCTTGAAGGAAAAGGACATCTGGTTTCCATTTCAATAAAGCTTTTTTTACACCATATTTTCATTGAGGAAGGGAGAGCCCTCTCACATTCCAAGACAACATTTTGTAGTTCATGATGAACTTGGGTAAATGTTATCATCATCTTGTGGCAAAATCCCAAATCGATTTGAGAGAGAAATTGAGAGCTCCTAATTTTGGTAGCCTTCCATAACATGTGAAGGAGACCTTGATCTTTGGCAAGAACTAGGAGGAGGAGAAGGAGATGATCTTTTAAAAGAATTTTGAATTCTTGGAGAATTAGGTGGAGAAGGATCTGTAGAGGTGAGATGAGTATTTGTAGCAGAAGATGATAGTTCCTTCCTCTTCCTCACAGTCATCCATTTCTCAGACATAATGGCATCTTTGTAAGTCCCATGACTCTCAGTCAATACAATAGGAGATGGCTAAGGCATGGAAGTAGGGGACAATGGCTTAGTAGGGGGTGATGAGTCCACAACAAGTTTAGCATTAGAGAAGGTAGATGAATTATGCTTCACACCGTTTTGGCTAGGAGTTGAAATAGATTGGGTTCTGGGAACCCTAGGCTTCCTAACAGGACAATCTCTAATAAGATGACCTTCTGGACGATAATAAAAATATGCATTAGGTTTGTTCAAATATACTATTGGCTACTCTAGTTCAAATCTTGGACCAAACAATCTAATATTCTTAGGTAAAGGAGTGTTTAGATTCATTTCTACACACACTTGTGGGTGGACACGCAAGCTAGAAAATTTATCAGTTGGCTGCTTACACCACATGACTCTTCCAAGTTGAGAAGCAATGTTTTTAAGAAAAGGATGGAAGGCCAAGTTAAGATATGGAAATTCAAGCCATATAGGATAGTGTGTGCAGGAGGGGCCCTCTGGATGGAAATCAAACTTCCAAGCTTGAAGATAGCAGACTTGGCCACAGATAACCCATGTCCCATACTAAAGCACTGTTTGGGCTTGCTCGATAGTATTAAACATGCAAGAAACGTAGCCTTTACCTAGTCCCCTTATAGTTTCAATATCCCATCCGCTATTCTCCCAATTTTGTTTTGCACATTTGTAGAAATCAATTTCTAATGGTATCCCCCTTAAAAAAAAAAATGACAGTTCTGGTTTGATATTCAACAATGTATTCAGCAACATCATCCATGAGTTGGAACTCAACAGTTTTATCTTTATCTATAGCTGAAGATTCATGCATCACTTTGTCAGTTGTAGGGGTTTGATGATCACTAGCTAGTTCCATCTTTTTCTTAGCCACCGCCGAGGGTTTTTCTCCACACAACTTCCCACTTCCCTCGTTTTCCTTAGTCAACTCCGTATTTGCAATAGGGTCCAAAGATTCACCATCTATTGAACAACCCATTTGTCTAGCAACCATTTTAAACCTCATTAGGGTTTCACCACTTAGGCCAATACCTTTTTTGGTTCCAAATAACTAGTGGAACAACTAGTAGAAGAAGGGAAAGGATGTGGGCTGCTCATGCGCCACATGGCTCAAAAGGAAGCTTCCAAGGTCTGAATATAGGTTGTAGGAGTGTTTCACGTGCTGGTCTATGTCACCTCTTTCCTCCAATCTTGTCTCTTTGTTCATTCATAAAGAGAGACAATTCTATAATTCATAAATTATCAATCAAATTAAGAATTTTTGTAGTTATAAAGTTTGTAGATTTGTAATTATCTTTAAAACTGAAAAAAGTTTTTTTTTTAAATTTATTAGTCTGAACCAAGAAATATGAGTAAAAATAATTTTTTGTAACAAATATAAGAAAAAATACTATTTTTGGTGCTTCTCCAAAACTTATTTATATTAAATGTGTTGTAGATTTGAACAAGTGACCTCCCAAAAGTAGGCAAGCCAATTCACCATAGAAGGGATTTTAACATAGAAGTTGGAGTTTCTAGATCTTTCTCATATAGGGGAAGATAGCCATTAGCAATTAGGGGGTCTAATGATTCTAATAGAGTAGATGTCATAGATACCCCCAATAATTGATCCCACATGTACTAATAGTCGATCATTCTTTACTTATTTTTGTTGGTGATTGACCCATTTGTCCACCATTATTGGAACATTTTATAAAGATTACTGATACATTTTACCACAAGTACCAATTCTTTTGGTATTTATTGATGAGTCACTATTGGGGCTGAACATAATGGGTATCGAGTGAGTGTTTTAAAATGACACTTTTCAACCACCTCACATTCCACAAGCTCTAAAGATATATCTCTAAATGTCCAAATCATGAAACCTTACTTCCAATCTCTTCAAACACCTACAAAGGTAGACCCAAAAAAACGGAATAATTTGACTTATAGTTTAGGAGATCTAGATGCATGATGTTAGCTCGAGTAGCCACTAGATCTCTCCCCCTATTAAAATTTACTTTTTTTGATAGTAATTGTGTTATAGATCAACAATACTTCTTTGCCTTGAGTTTGAAAGATTTATTATTCTAGAGTTGTGCCTCTCTTTCTCTATCATTTGTTTTATGTAGTTCTCATTTTTGAATGCTTGAACACATATTACAAAGATGAGAGAGGATTTTTTCCCTAATTGATCACTTATTTCCTACAAATGGGAACCCTTCTAACTATGTTTCATTCTCCTCATTTTACCTATAGTAGAGAAATGGCTTTAACACAACATATTAGTCACAAAACACAATTTTAAAAAGAAATAAAAAACATTTTATAGAAACATAATAATAAATACCTCCATAATTATAAATTTGTATTGAAGATAAGGCTCTTATATGTCCATGAAGAAGCATGTTCCTATTTCTACAACTAGTAGTTTCGATGTATGGAAGAGAATTGGTAGGCTTTTGTCAAGTTCATTTATTGGATTTTGGTGAGATCTAATACGAGCTTCTCCCTTATTGCAAAAGTTGAAGATGAAGGGTCCCCAAAGCTATGAATCCCTCATCATAGTATTGAAATGAAATTTTGCATCATTTTGACCACTTTATTAGGTCCTTCATGAAATTGCATTTTAGGCTACATCTACTTGTAGGTTTCACCTTGAGAACTAAATCTTCATCCATTCCCCTCTAAGATTTAGGAAATCCTCTTCATTCACTTCTCATCACCAAAAACAATGAAAACTAACTTAATATCAATTGATTTATTTTTCCTACTTTCTTTCTTCTAAACTTAAAATTTTAGCTTGAATCTATTACTTCAAGTATTGATTTTATTACCAACATCTCCCAAAAATAATGAAATAATGCCTACGAATCAGATAACTCAAACTTTTAGTTGAACCTATCAAACTCATAACATTTAGTTTTAGTCTATTTCATTTGTTATTTTTATACTATATTTCAATTATTATTTCTTATCAATAACAAGATTAACATGACCAAATAAATTGCATATGCTGTAGAATTATGTTTGAATGAGAGAAAACAAACATTGTATTACTATTTGTTTTAGCTATAAACAAGTGAGTCAAGGATTTCTAGGTTTTGGAGGATTTTTTTTTAAATGACATCATTATTGTTGAAAGCTACAATTGGAACACTTGTTATATTGCCATTGATGTAAAACTTTACTAGTGAGAGTTGCTACCTAAGAAAAGTACCTTATCTAGATGATTGATGAAGAGGATTTGAAAAGATGGGATAACAATAACACCTAGTGGAAAGGTTGAGTTTTTGAAGTTTTAGATAGGATCCAAAAAGATTGGGGGATGACCCTAGAGTACAAAAAGGCTAAAAGATCAGCTGGAGGTTACCTCCCAGTCATTTAATCAATACTAGTTTTATAATTCAAAAATAAAATATGATCCAGGATAGTACTAACAACATCAGTCTTGCTTCTATTAAGCATATATAAAGGAAAAACATTCTAGTAGTAAGGAAACATACTACTACTATCAGTCCCACAATTAAACTTATACATATAAAATAACGCCCCGTAGGTTATCAAGTTCAAAGTAAATGATATCATAACAACACAAGGGTATGTGTAGGATCATGGTGTCCCAAAAAGTGGTGATGTAAAAGACATGTAGTTTTGAAATTCCTAACAGCATTTCAAAATGCGCTTTGACTTTTTTCCCACCCATCCGGGTACCAAACCAAAAATGTAATACCTTGCCTGATCGGGTATCCAATTTGAGAATGGGTATCCGTTTTGGGAATGGGTATCCAATTTGAGAACGGGCACCCAATATATGTTCCTAAATTATGGTGCCAAATTCAAATGTAAAGGGAGTGGGGACCAATTTATAAGATAAATATTGATTTTTATTTACCAAACTCAAAGGGGGGACTAATTTTTAAGTTATATATATCAAGTCCTAGTATAATATAGTTATAGCATAATTGGGCGGGGGGGACCAATTATTATATATAGTTACTAAAATTTATTATATAGTAGTAAATAAGAATAATAACTATATTATATAATTATTTTATATATAGTTATTTTTTATTATATATTATTATATATCATATATATTATTATTATGTATTATATATATTACTAACCTAAGTTAATAAACTATATGATGATGTATGTTCCTAGGGGTCCCCCTAGGGACATACGTGTGTTCTAATGAGTCCAAATGGGTCATGGGATACCCTAATTATATATCATATATATTGTTATTATTATATATTATATATATTAGTAACCTAAGATTATAAACTATATGATGATATTTGTTCCTATGGGTCTCACTAGGGACATACATGTGTTCCAATGAGTCCAAATGGGTCATGGGATACCCTATGAACCATTTTGACCCAGTATATGACAACATATCTTCCTAAGGGTCAAAGGATGCCTAGGGACATATATCTTGTCTTTCAATGGGTAGAAAGGGGTTATGGAGTATCCTATGAACCCTTTTGACCTAATACATAATATAAGAAAATCTTGAACAAATTCTTTGTAGGAAATTTGCTTCAAATCGCTTGGAATTTGTTCAGGATTCACTGAAAATCTTTTAGCTCTGAGTATTCTTAAGTTGTGGTAAAAAATGAAATCGAATTCTGCCCTTTTGATGGAAATATTATCATTAATGCTCAGTACGAAGGTAGATGAGATGACATAGTGCTTGCTAGTTTGTCGTCGCTCTACTCGGTAAAGCTTTGCAACTCAGTGATCAAATAAGATCTTTGATACTCCTGACCTAGCTTAGTAAAGTCTTTAACCAATCTTGCTCGGTAAATGCAACATGGTGAATGATAACTTTCCTTTGGTTCTTGAACTTGAAATACTGATTTGATCATTTGCACTTTTTCATTCTGGAACTGCTTAAGATATGGCTTGATGATGCAGTTCTTGATATTTCTTAAATTTAATTGGAAATGGTGGAGTCACCCATTTCTTGAGTGACATAACCATTATTTGAACTGTCTTGCTCGATAAATTTAGGAATCCATTGTTGTCTCATCTGCTTTCGAATGTTATCAACTTTAGCTTTCTTTTCATCTTCAATTCTTTCAATGTTCATTTAATTCTTGGCTCTATGACCAAGTTTTGTACATGTATAGCATCTTACTATTGTGTCTCTTTTCCTTAAATGATGCCTTGAACAGTCTTTGCCAACATGTCCATATTATCCACAATAATGACATCTACACCAAGTATTGTAGTCCCATCCAAAGATTGCTTTGACAAGTTGTTCAGCTGGATTGAATGATTTGGATCTACATTGGAATGCCTTGTGACCATGTTTCTTGCATTTGTGACATTTGCCTTCAAATTTTGGTTTTTCTTTGCATTCATTAGCTTTGTGACCATGCTGATTGCAGTTGAAGCATTTACCATTGAATTTTGCCTTTCCATTACTCCAACATTTGTTTGATGTATGACCTATTTTTCCATAGTGATTGCAAGTGGGTCTTTGATTCCTTTGGGCACCTTGTCTGGAGGATTCACATTCTTCCTTATATCCAAGACCAACTTTACCTTTTTGTCTTTGAAAGTTTTTCTCACTTTGCTGATTTAATTGTGTCATGTCTACTTGAGATTTCATCATTCTCTTATTGACTTTCCTTTCAGTGATCAAGTCATTTTCCAAACTTTCATTGATTTGTCTTTCAGATCTTAGATCACTTTGTAAGCTTGCATTGATTTGTCTTTCAGTAATTAAATCATTTCTCAAACTTTCATTCTCAAATCTTAGATTCATAATTTCTTCATTAGCATTAGATAGTTGACCTACAAGATTTACATGCTGAAGGGATTGATTATTTCTTACCTCTAGGTCTTCATTTGCCTTGTTTTTCTGTTCCAAAACTTCACATAGCCTAATGGATTGGATTTCTTGTTCTCTTTTAATTTTCCTTACTTCTTCCTGCAGAGAACCATTTTTAGCTAGGAGTTCCTTGATTGCTTCATTAGCTTCATTTGAACTGCTTGATGGTAAAACGTCTTCAATATTTTCTTCAACATATTGATGATCATTCATTTATCTTGCAAGTTCCTTCCTTCTTTTTAGAGATTGAGAAAGATGCTCCTTTGCTTCTTTGAGTTGAGCCATGGCCATTTCCAGATCTAGCTTTTCATTTTCAATAGATTTGTCAAGTCTGAATATCTCCATTGTCCTTGATCTTTGCTCAAGCTGTCAAACTTTATCCTGAGAGCCACAAAGCTCTGATACCAATTGTTGGAAATATTCAAGACAAGGTAGGTTACTGAGAGGGGAGAGGTGAATCCGTAACTTATAAAACTTTTAAATAATTCAGTATTTTACCCATTCATCATTCATTCATCTAATCTATTGCAAAACTGAAGGAACAAACATTTATTGCACATGTACATAGAGATTTGGTGACCTAGAAACCTTCCAAATAGAAAGTAAAATTGGAGTGGGGATGATACCCACAAAACTTCAATACTGCAGTATAAAGTTGGCTTGTTAAGGCTTACAATGATCACTTCTGGTAATCTGCCCTATTAGGAGCAAGTAGGACTGCTAGATCCACCTTGTTAGAGGATTTACAAACATACAGTGAAGTATGCACTCTGTTAGGAGATTTACAAAAAGATTGTTAGGTCCACCTAGTTAAAGGATTTATAAACTGATTCACCTATTAGGATGAAGCAGTGGATCTGATTACAACTGTTTGCTGATAAGATCCTTGTTGTATTGATCACCTGATGTGATAGGTATAACTTTTCTGCTCCTATGTTGACCTTGCTATATTCCATTTTATTCTGTTGCTGATTTGCTTTTACTTTTCTCAAAATATATCAATACCTTCTTGATATGCAAAAATTACCCCTTTTTAAATTTTTTTTATACACCATACCATGTTACAAATGATATCATACATTACATATATACCATTTCAATATTTACAACTACAAGGTCGTCTAAAACACATGTGAATAGAACATTACTGAGTTAGCTAGATAGTAGAAAACCCGGGTTCCTCAAGCTGACTTGGTGACCTTCTGATACTCGACATCTACTAGATTACTCAGCATCATCATGCACTCAATAGAAGTAGAGGCTCGGTTCATACTAGCCACACAATACTGCTTGGAACTCGGTAACCATTGGTGACTCGGTAGATATAGTGTCACTCGATAAAAGCTAACTTTTTCATTTACCTTGCTGTGCTTGGTGAACACTAAGTCCTTCATTTACCTTCCTATGCTCGATGAACACTAAGTTCTTTATTTACCTTGCTTTGCTTGGTGAACACTAAGTTCTTCATTTACCTTGCTTTGCTCGATGAACACTGAGTTCTTCATTTACCTTCCTTTGCTCGGTGAACACTGAATTCTTCATTTACCTTGCTTTGCTCGGTGACCACTGAGTTCTTCATTTACCTTCCTTTGCTTGGTGAACACTAAGTTCTTCATTTACCTTTCTTTTCTCGGTGAACACTGTTGAGCTACCCATTCACTTGATATCCTTTGGAATGCTTGGTAAGAATTGTTTACTTGCTAAACTTATAAGGTAGCCACTGAATGCTTGGTATATACTGTAGACTAATTGATGAGCTTGGTAAGCATTCAGAATTGAATAAGTGTTTGCACTAATGACAAATATATCATAATTTCAACACTATGACCCCTTTTTACCCATTATAACACATCATGTATGTCCCTAAGGGTCCTAGGTCACCTAGGAACACACATCATGTGTTTGAATGGGCCAAAAGGGATCATAGGGTTCCTTATCACCCCTTCTAACCTATTTAATAATAACATATGTTGATAGGAGTCCTAGAACACCTAGGAAAATATATCATGTGTTCAAATGAGTCGAAAGGGGTCATCGAGTACCCCATGACCCCTTTCAATGCATTATATGACAATATATGTTTTTAGGGGTCCTAGGACCTCTAAGACCCCTAGGGACATAAATCAAGTGTTTAAATGGGTTAAAAGGGGTCATAATGTAACCTATAACCTATTTTGACCCATTAAATGATAACATATGTTCCTAAGAGTCCTAGGACCATTAGAAAAATATATCATGTATTCAAATGAGTCGAAGGGGTCATAGAGTAGCCTATGACCCCATTTGACATATTTCATGACAACATATGTCTTTTGAGGTCCTAGGACCCTTAGGGACATATTATAATCATTTATATGGGTCAAAAGGGGTCATCGTATAGCTTATGAGCCCTTTCGACACATTTCATCACAACAAATGTCTCTAGGGGTCCAAGGACCCCTAGGGACATATCATAATTATTTATATGGGTCAAAAGGGGTAATAGGATAACCTATCACCCCTTTCAACACATCTCATTACAACATATGTCTCTAGAGGTCCCAAAACCCCTAGGGACATATTATAATTATTAATATGGGTCGAAAGGAGACATAGGATAACCTTATGACCGCTTTCAACATGTTTCATGACAACATATGTCCCTAGGGGTCCTAAGACTCCTAGGAACATATTATAATCATTTATATGGGTTGAAAGGGGTCATGGGATAACCTATGACCCTTTCGACACATTTCATTACAACATATGTTTCTAGGGGTCCCAAGACCCCTAGGGACATATTATAATCATTTATATGGGTGGAAAGGGATTAGAGTTTATGGCCCCTTTTGACACATTTCATTACAACATGTCTCTAAGGGTCCAAGGACCCTTAGAAAAATATTATAATTATTTATAGGGGTTGAAAGGGGTTATAGGATAACCTATGACCTCTTTCATTTCGACATATTTCATTACAACATATGTCTCTAGGGGTCCTATCACCCCCAAGAACATATTATATTTGTTTATATGGCTTGAAAGGGGTCCTAGTATAACCTATGACCCTTTTGACACATTTCATTAAAACATATGTCTCTAGGGGTCCTAGGACCACTAGGGACATATTATAATCGCTTATATGGGTTGAAAGGGGTAATTGGATAACCTATGACCCCTTTCAACATATTTGATTACAACATATGTCTCTAGGGGTCCCAAGACTTCTGGAGACATATTATAATCATTTATATGACTCGAAAAGGGCCATATGATAAACTATGACCACTTTCAACATGTTTCATTACAACATATGTCTCTAAGGTTCTTAGGACCCCTAGGGACATATTATAATCGTTTATATGGGTCGAAAGGGGTCATAGGATAACCTTTGACCCCTTTCGACATATTTTTTTACAACATATGTCGCTAGGGGACCTAGGACCCCTAGGGACATATTATAATCATTTATATGAGTTGAAAGGGGTCATAGGACAACCTATGACGAGACATTTCATTACTACATATGTCACTAGGGGTCCTAGGACCCCTAGGGACATATAATAATTGTTTATATGGGTCGAAAGGGGTCATAGGATAACATATGACCCTTTTCGACATATTTTATTACAACATATGTCGCTAGGGGTCCTACGACTCCTAGGGACATATTATAATTGTTTATATAGGCCAAAAGGGGTCATTTGCTTATGGCCCCTTTCAACACATTTTATTACAACATGTCTCTAGGGGTCATAGGACTTCTAGGGACATATTATAATCATTTATATGGGTTGAAAGGAGTCATAGGATAACCTTATGACCCCTTTTGACATGTTTCACGACAACATATGTCTCTAGGGGTCCTAAGACTCCTAAGAACATATTAAAATCATTTATATGGGTCAAAAGGGGTCATGACATAACCTATGACCCCTTTCGACACATTTCATTACAACATATGGTGCTAGGGGTCATAAGACTTCTAGGGACATATTATAATCATTTATATGGGTCGAAAGTGGTCATAGGATAACCTATGACCCCTTTCGACACATTTCATTACAAGATATGTCTCTAAGGGCTCAAAGACCCCTAGGGACATATTATAATTATTTATATGAGTTGAAAAGGGTCGTAGGATAACCTATGACCTCTTTCGACATATTTCATTACAACATATGTCTCTAGAAGTCCTATGACCCCTAGAGACATAATATAATCATTGATATGGGTCGAAAGGGGTCCTTGTATAACCTACAACCCCTTTCAACACATTTCATTACAATATGTCTCTAAGGGTCTTATGACACCTAGGGACACATTATAATCGTTTCTATGGATTGAAAGGGGTAATAGGATAACCTATGTCCCCTTTCAACACATTTCATTACAATGTATGTCTCTAATGGTTCCAGGACCCTTAGGGACATATTATAATTGTTTATATAGATCAAAAGGGGTCATAGAATAAGCTATGACCCCTTTTGACTCGTTTCATTATAACATATGCCTCTAGGGTTCCTAGGACACTTAGGGATATATTATAATATTTTATATGGGTCAAAAAAGGTCATAGAATAATCTATGACCCATTTCAACATATTTTATTAAAATATATGTTGCCAGGGGTCCTAAAAACCCTAGGGACATATTATAGTCATTTATATGGGTCGAAAGGGGTCATAGGATAACCTATGACCCATTTCAACACATTTCATTACAACATATGTATTTAGGTGTCCTAGGACCCCTAGAGACATATTATAATCATTTATATGGGTCAAAAGGGGTCAAAGGATAACCTATGACCACTTTCAACATATTTCATTATAACATATGTCTCTAGGGGCATAGGACCCCTAAGAACATATTATAATCATTTCTATGGTTTGAAAGGGATCATAGTATAATCTATGACCTATTTTAACACATTTCATTACAACATATGTCTCTAGGGGTCCTAGGACCCCTACGGACATAATATAATTATATATATGGGTTGAGAGGGGTTAAAAGATAACCTATGACCCCATTTGACATATTTTATGACAACATATATCTCTAAGGGTCCTAGGACCCTAGAGAGATATTAGAATCATTTATATGGGTCGAAAGAGGTCATAGGATAACCTATGACCTGTTTCAACACATTTCATTACAACATATGTCCTTAGGGGTCCCAAGACCCCTAGGGACATATTATAATTGTTTATATGAGTTGAAAGGGGTTACAAGATAACCTATGACCCCTTTCGACACATTTCATTACAACATATGTCGCTAGGGGTCCTAGGACCCATAGGGACATATTATAATCATTTATATGTGCTGAAAGGTGTCATAGGATAACCTATGACCCTTTTCAACACATTTCATTACAATATATGTCTCTAGGGGTCTAAGGACTCTTAGAAAAATATTATAATTATTTATATGGGTCAAAAGGGGCCTTAGGATAGCCTATGACCCCTTTCAACACATTTCATTATAACATATATCTCTAGGGCTCTGAGGACCTATAGGGACATATTATAATCATTTATATGGGTTGAAAGGGGTCATAGGATAATCTATGACACCTTTCGAAACGTTTCATGATATCATATGTGTGTAGCAGTCCTAGGATTCCTAGATACGTATTATAATAGTTTATATGGGTCGAAAGGAGTCACAGTATAACCTATGACCCCTTTCGACACATTCCATAATAACATATGTCTTGAGGGGTCCTATGACCCCTAGGGACATATTGTAATCATTTATATGGGTCGAAAGGGGTCTTTGTATAACCTATGACCACTTTCAATATATTTCATTATAACATATGGCTCTAGGGGTCTTAGGTCACATAGGGACATATTATAATAGTTTATATGGGTTGAATGGGGTAATAATATAACATATGACACGTTTGAACAAATTTCATTATAACATATGTCGCTAGGGGTCATAGGACCCCTAGGGACATATTATAATTATTTATATGGTTTGAAAGGGTTCATAGGATAACCTATGAGCCCTTTTGACATATTTCATTACAACATATGTCTCTGGGGGCATAGGACCCCTAAGGACATATTATAATCATTTTTATGGTTTGAAAGGGGTCATAGTATAACCTATGATCCCTTTCGACACATTTCATGACAACATATGTCTCTAGGGGTCTTAGGACCAATAGGTACATATTATAATCGTATATATGGGTTGAAAGGGGTCATAAGTTCAAAATATTTTATGTTAACATATGTCTCTACGGGTACTAGGACCCTAGGGACATATTAGAATTATTTATATGGGTCGAAAGGGGTCACAAGATAACCTAAGACCTCATTCAACACATTTCATTATGACATATGTCTCTAGAGGTCCCATGACCCCTAAGGACATATTATAAACATTTATATGGGTTGAAAGGGGTCATAGGATAACCTATGTCCCCTTCAACACATTTCATTACAACATGTCTCTATGGGCCCCAAGACCACTAGGGATATATTATAATCATTTATATGGGTTGAAAAGTGTCATAGGATAACATATGACCCCTTTCAACACATTTCATTACAACATATGTCTCTAGGGGTCATAGGACTGCTATGGACATATTATAATCATTTATATGCATCAAAAGAGGCCATAGGATGACCTATGACCCTTTTCGACACATTTCATTACAACATGCCTCTAGAGGTCATAGGACCAATATGAACATATTATAATTATTTGTATGGGTCGAAAGGGTTCATATGATAACCTTTGACCTCTTTCGATACATTTCACTACAATGTACTTCTCTAGGGGTCGTAGGACCTCTAATGACATATTGTAATTGTTAATATGGGTTAAAAGGAGTCATAAGATAACCTTATGACCACTTTCAACATGTTCCATGACAACATATGTCCCTAGGGGTCCTAGGACTCGTAGGAACATATTATAATCATTTATATTGATCAAAAGGGGTCATGAGATAACTTATGACCCTTTGGACAAATTTCATTACAACATATGTTTCTAGGGGTCCCAGGACCCCTAGGGACATATTATAATCATTTATATGTGTCAAAATGAGTTGTAGGATATGACCCATTTTGACACATTTCATTACAACATATTTCTCTAAGAGTTTGAGGACCCCTAAGGAGAAATTATAATTATTTATATGGGTCGAAAGGGGTCATAAGTTTTTGACATATTTCATTACAACATATGTCTCTAGGGGTCCTATCACCGCTAAGGACAAATCATAATTGTTTATATGGGTTGAAAGGGTTCCTAGTATAACCTATGCCCCATTTTGACACATTTCATTACAACGTGTGTCTCTAGAAGTCCTAGGATAGCTAGGGACATATTATAATAATTTATATGGGTCAAAAGGGGTAATAGGATAAGCTATGACCCCTTTCAACACATTTCACTACAACATATGTCTTTAGGGTTCCCAACACCCCTAGGGACAAATTATAATCATTTATATGGCTCGAAAGGGGCCATACAATAAACTATAACCCCTTTCGACCTATTTCATTACAACATGTCTCTAGAGTTCCTAAGACTCCTAGAGACATATTAGAATCATTTATATGGGTCAAAAGGGGTCATGAGATAACTGGTGACCCCTTTCGACATATTGTATTACAACATATGTCACTAGGGGTCCTAGGACCACTAGGGATATATTATAATAATTTATATGGGTTGAAAGGGGTCATAGGATAACCTATGAACCATTTCAAGACATTTCATTACAACACATGTCTCTAGGGGTCATAGGACCTTTAGAGACATATTATAATCATTTCTATGGTTTGAAAGTGGTCATAGTATGACCAATGACCCCTTTCAACACATTTCATAACAACATATGTCTCTAGGGGTCCTAAGACCCTTAGAGATATTTTATAATCATTTATATGGGTTGAAAAGGGTCATAGGATAACCTATGACCACTTTCGACACATTTCATTACAACATACGTCTCTAGGGGTCCCAGAACCCCTAGAGACATATTAGAATCATTTATATGGGTCGAAAGGAGTCATATGATAACCTATGACCTCTTTCAACACATTTTATTACATGTCTTTAGGGGTCCTAAGACCCCTAGGGAAATATTACAATTGTTTATATGGGCTTCGACACATTTCATTACAACTTATGTCTCTAGGGGTCCCAAGGCCCCTAGGGACATATTATAATCATTTATATGGGTCAAAAGTTTTGACACATTTCATTACAACATATGTCGCTAGGGGACCTAGGACCCCTAGGGACATATTATAATTGTTTATATGGGTCGAAAGGTGTCATAGGATAACCTATGGACCCTTTCGACACCTTTCATTATAACATATGTCTGTAGGGGTCCTAGGACCCCTAAGTAAATATTATAATCATTTATATGGGTTGAAAGGAGTCATAAGATAAGCTTATGACCCCTTTCGACATGTTTTATGATGACATATGTCCCTACAGATTCCAAGACCCTTAAGGACATATTATAATTATTTATATGAATTAAAAGTGGTCATAGGATAACGTATGACCCGTTTCGACACATTTCATTACAACATATGTCTCTAGGGGTCCTAGGACCCTCAGGGACATATTATAATCATTTATATGGGTTGAAAGGGGCCATAGAATGACCTATGACCCCTTTCAACACATTTCATTACAACATATGTCTATAGGGGACTTAGGACCCCTAGGGACATATTATAATTTTTTATATGAGTTGAAAGGGGTCATAGGATAACCTATGACCTCTTTTGATACATTTCATGACAACATATGTCTTTAGGGGTCACAGGAACCTTAGGGACATATTAGAATCATTTTCATGGGTTGAAAAGGGTCATAGGATAACTTATGACCTCTTTTGACCCATTTCATCGCAACATATGTTTGTAGGGTTCCTAGGACCCCCAGGGACATATTATAATCATTTATACAGGTCGAAAGGGGTCATAGAATAACCTATGACCCCTTTGACACATTCCATTACAACATATGTCTCTAAGGGTCCCAAGACCCTTAGGGAGATATTATTATTGTTTATATGGGTTGAAAGAGACATTTCATTACAACATATGTCTCTAGGGGTCCTTGGAACCCTAGGGACATATTATAATCATTTATATGGGTCAAAAGGAGACATAGGATGACCTATGACCCCTTTTGACACATTTCATTACAACATATATCTCTAGGTGACCTAGGACCCCTAGGGACATATTATAATTTTTTATATGTGTCGAACCCTTTCGATACATTTCATTACAACATATGTTTGTAAGGGTCCTAAGACCCCTAAGGACATATTATAATAATTTATATAGGTTGAAAGGAGTCATAGGATAACCTTATGACTGCTTTTGACATGTTTCATGACAACACATGTCAGTAGGGGTCCTAGGACTACTACGAACATATTATAATCATTTATATTGGTCGAAAGGGGTCATGAGATGACCTATGACCCCTTTTGACACATTTCATTACAATATATGTTTCTAGGGGTCCCAAGACCCCTAGGGACACATTATAATTATTTATATGGGTCGAAAGGGGTCATAGGTTATGACCCCTTTCGACACATTTCTTTACAACATATGTCTCTAGGGGTCTCAAGAGCCCTATAGACATATAATCATGTATATGGATTAAAAGGGGTCATAGGATAACCTATGATCCCTTTCGACACATTTCGTGAAAACATATGTCTCTAGTGGTCCTAGGACCCTATGAACAAATTATAATCATTTATATGGGTCGAAAGGTGTCATAGGATAAGCTATGACCCCTTTCGACACATCTCATGGCAACATATGTCTCCAAGGATCCTAGGGCCCCTAGGGACATATTATAATCATTTATATGGGTCAAAAGGGGTCATAGGATAGCTTATGACCCCTTTTAACACATTTCATTATAACATATGTCTCTAGGGATCTAAGAACCGTTAGGGACATATTATAATCATTTACATGGGTTGAAAGGGGTCATAGGATAACATATGAACTCTTTTGATGCATGTCATTACAACATATGTCTGTAAGGATCCCAAGTCCCTTAGAGACCTATTATAATAGTTTATATGGGTCGAAAGGAGTCATACGATAATCTATGACCCCTTTTGACACATTTCATTACAACATATGTCTCTAAGACCCCTAGGGACATATTATAATTGTTTATATGGCTTGAAAGGGGTGACAGGATAACCTATGATCACTTTCGACATATTTCATTATAACATATGTCTCTAGGGATCCTAGGACCCCTAGGGACATATTATAATTATTTATATAGGTCGAAAGTGGTCATTGGATAACCTATGACCCCTTTTGACACATTTCATGACATCATATGTCTCTAGGTGTCCTATGACCCCTAAGTACATATTATAATCATTTATATGGGTCCAAAGGTGTCATAGGTTCCTAGGGGTCCTGGGACCACATATGTTCCTAGGGGGCTTAGGACTACTAGAGACATACATTATGTGTTTGAATGGGTTGAATGTGATCACAAAGTTTCCTATAACCCCTTTCGATTGATTAAATAAGAAAATACATTCCTAGGGGTCCTATGAATATATATTATGTGTACAAATGAGTCGAAAGGGGTAATAAAGTTTCTTATGACCCCTAAGCACACTTAAAGTCATCAAATGGGTCAATAAGCGCCATAGGGTATTCTAAGGCTATTTTGAGTCATTAGATCACATCATTTATGTGGTTAGGGGTCCTAGGATCCATAAGCACACATATTGTGTTTGAATGAGTTAAAGAGTGTCAAAGGGTATCCTATGGCCCCTTTTGATCCTTTGAAACTATTATATGTATGGTTGAGGGTCCTAAAACCTTTAAAAAATGTATTAAGTATCCTAAAAAGGGGTCATAGTATTATAAAAGAGTTTGAAAAAAAATTGGAAAAAAATTTAGTAAAAAATAAAAATAAATAATAATAAAAAAATAGGTGTCTGATTTGAGAATGGGTATTTGATTTGGGAATGGATACCCAATTTGGGAATGAGTACCTGATACTATTGAGTACCCAATTAGGATTGGTTTTTCTTTGGATGCCAACCCTCCATGGTCAACACCAAAAATGTCCCAAAAACATTTTTTTGGCCTATTGTTGTGAGTTTCTAACTTTGACGATGTAGCTGACGACTTTTTTTCATCCAAATTTGATGAAACGAAAAGGGTTTCTCGAGAACGTTCTCAGCTTTCCATCGATATAATGTCTATCAAATTATGAGTTAAGTAAGTAATTATTACTTATTTTCTAATGGAGTTAGCTACAAAGTGTTGATTGACATATTGATTAAAAAATAGCTATAACTTTCAAACCATATAAGATTTGTGAAATCCAAAAGATGTGTCACATTCTATGCTTTGACTAGTATAAGAAAAAAATAAAAATAATTTAATTTTGATTTTTTTGAACTAGTTAAGATGGTCAGACACATGAGTTTTTTAATTATGAAAACAATATAGTAGAAAGTTCATAATTAATTATTTATTTGGAAAAGAAAATCCCAAAGATATGCGTCAAATCCAGGCATGAGTCTATTTTTTATATCTATAATTATATTAAAAAATATTATCATTTGATTTTGATTAAGGTGGTCAGACATACACGTATATTTTACTTTTGCCCTAAAATGTTTGTGGTACTGCATTAAAATCCAAACTTTTGACCAATCAAATATTTTTTCCTCTAGATAAGGCCTAGTAGTTTAGAAACTAGATTCAATTTCTTGTGAATTATTTTCTTACAAATTTTTGATATAAAGTCTAGAACCACTTTAAAATTATGTGTCAAGTTGATATAACCCCGATTTGCTAGTCTTTCACTTCCACTTAAGGCCATAGTTTGGTTGACCATGATCCTGCACATACCCAAAAATAAAAAATAACAATGGGGCTAAGTACCCTCCTTTTTAGGCTCCTCATCTTTCTTCACCTTAGGCTCATCCTTGTTCACTTCCACCCCCTCCTCCTTGATAGGTTTGTCCAGGAGGGTCTTCATCCAGTCCTCCACCAGGAAGCTGTATAAGGTGTGGGTAGTCTCACTCTCTTTGCCTAGGTCTTTCTCATCCTTATTCACTTACAGGAAGTAAAGATTAGTGGTCATGGAATGCGTAGCTTTAGTAGATAAATTTGCTATGGTTTCAAATTTTTGGCATATGCCAATGTGATTATCTGCTAACTCCATCATTGAATACTCTAGACTATCAACTCGAGCCTTGCCATGGCTATGGCTATGGCTGTGCTTCCCTTCCCCCCCCCCCACTTTAGGAGTACCTTTCATAGGGTAGGTGATGTCCTCTCCCCCACTTCTATCTTGAGAAGGGTTAGCTTCAAAGGTATTAGAAATGTGGGAGGGACTAGGTGGGGCTAGAAACAAGCTTCTTGCCAATGTCCTAGTGGAGTTTCTTCCTCTTAGTGGGTTTGATGTCACTTTTAGTAGACTTCAAGATAAAATCCTCTTAGTGGAAAGGTTGAGTTATATGTCAAACTTCAATTGGTACTTGATCAATTAAACTTTGACAAGATAATGAGTTGTTTATTCACTACACTGAATGATGAAGATAGTTGAATTGAAGTATAGAAGCTACAAGCTAAGATACACCAATTCCATAAGCTTTATTGACCTACAAAGTAGTTTAGCTTAAAAAAATTTAAGGGATATGCCTAGTTTTGCTAGTGTCAACCGAGCATCTGTAGATGCTGAGAAGATTGATGTATCACCCAAGCATCACTAAAAGGCCAAACATAGTTAGTATGTACTGAGCTTAGTAGAATTAATGATGATCAAGTTATCAAATATTGACTGAGCTAAGGAACACAATATGTTCCAAGTTTTAGCATCTAGCAGCTCATGATGAGATCTTATTTTCTAGCTCACAAAGTTGAATTCTTGTGATATGTCAAACTTGTTGAAGATAAGGATGAATTACCTAAAATATTATAAAGTATGATAAACTATATTTTTGCACTCTTGGGAAAGGATTCAAGGAGAGGTTTTGTGAAGTATCTAGAAGAGGACAAGCAGAACAAAAATATCAAAGGATTCAATGATTCTAACCAAACCCTAAGATCTACAGTGGTGATTAAGCGACAAAAAGATCAAATTACTTATTTAAGGATGCATAAGGTACCCTAGTGGGTATGCAATGTGAATATGAAAGTGTTGATGCTATTGATTGTCAAACTTGAGCAGAAGGCTAAAGAGTTGTGAAGAGTGGTGTGATTGATTCAAGAATTTCCAAGAAGATTAGAGATATAGGAGATAATGGAGGCCATTCAATGGATCAACATATGAACTACATTGTGATCTATATTTGCAAAGTGAGTTGTATTTACTAGATCAAAGCTACTCTTAATTTATAACCATTGTATTAGTTGTGAAAATCCTTTAATCCAAGTTTACCTAATAGTAATTTGTAAATCCTTTATTCAAGGTAACATTCTAATGGAATGTTCAAAATCCCTCTATCTAGACCACTCCTAACAAGGTAATTACATGCCCTAATAGGGTCACATTTAGTAGCATGTTTGTAAATGTTTAACATGTTTGGATCCATACACACCTCACTTCAGAAAAGTGAAAGATTGGGAGCATGTTATTAGTGGTTTTCCTCAAATTGGGTTTCCACATTAACCCTGGTGTCATACTCATGCGAGTTTTATTTGTTAAGTTTTTATGTTTACTATTATTCATTTTGCAAGTTGATTACTCTTGGACAGTGAACTACAAGTTTAATGTTATTAATCATATGGTATACATACCAAATGAACTAATGGATAGATGCACAATGGTTTAAGTATTTTATTTTTCAATTAATAAATCAGGACTTAAGGATAATTTATTAATCTGGGCCCTCTTAGTTATTATAAATCATTCCAAGAATTGGTATTAGAGCTATTGGTGCTTGTAAATTTTTGTTGAAGGTACTTGAAGCTAAAGGTCATATGTAAAGAAAGGAGGTATGAAGACTAAACAAAGATAACTTTCTTGCATGGTGAAGATTGATGAGATTGCATATAGTTGGAATTGGAGAAGGAGCAATAGACTTCCTAGACAATCCATATGTGGTAATTCCAAAAACCTTGACTGCCCAAAAAATGAGAGAGAAGAAAGAGCACAACTAGGTAATATTGGAAATTGTGTCATCCCTAAGTTATTCCAAGTTTGATGATATCAAGATATGTGACACTGCAAAGAAAATGTGGGACACACTACAAGTCATCTATGGTGGAGATGCAATTGTACTGAGAGATAAATCTGAAAGCTTGAGAGAAATTTTGATGAAGTGAGAATGGAAGAAGGTGAAACCATTTCACAGTATTATGGCCGAGTCAAAGAGATAGTGAATTCTATAAGAGGATCTAATGGAGTCATTAATTATGAAACTGTTATCAGAAAGGTACTAAGAAATCTACTTCCAATATGCTATTAGATTTTCTGCAATTCAAAAACTTAGATGTACCCTGGTAACAATCTTACTTTGGAAGGACTAGTAGGTAGACTTGTTACTTTTGAGCTGTCAAATTTTTATTATTTAACTCCTACTATTGAATGTGTTTTCAAATCACAATTATTTTTTCATAAGTCTAAGAAGGGAAAAGAAAAGTATGTTGAAAGTGATAGTGATATATCTGATGAAGAGCTTGATGATCTTGAGGCACTAATGACAAGAAGAATTCTAAGAGGAAGAGGAAAATAAAAAGGTTAACTTCCTCTTATTTATTTTTAATGTAACAAAGTTGGTAATTTTGTAGCAAGATTACTTGACAGAGAAGACAAAAATGAAAGAAGGGAAAGAAACTATAAGGGAAAAGAGATGAGAGAAATAATGGAAAATATAAGAGCTATAAGGACAAAGGTATGAAATCATGTTATATTATTGAGGAATAAATTGACACTGAATCTAATATCCACGACAAAGAAGTAGTCTATGCTACTATGGAAGATGATTCTAATAAAGATGAGAAAACTATTATGATTTCACAGGTAAGAAAAGGAGATAGGTGGATAATTGAGAGTAGTTGTTTACATTACATGACTAGTGAAAAAAGTAATTTTGATACTTTAGAACTCTAAAAAGGAAGTTATGCTAATTTTGGTAATGATGCACCATGTCTTGGTAAAGGAAAGGGTGTAATAAGATTGACTGATAGGATCAAATTTGACAATTCATTTTGCATTGAATGAATTAACTATAACTTGTTGAGTGTTGCTTAGTTGAATAGTTTAGGATACAAAGTTGAACTCCATCATAAGAGGGCCAATGGATTTTATTCCACAGGTGAACTCATTGGAAGTGGTGAATAGACTAGATGTAACTTGTTCTATCTAGACCTATCTAGTGAAACATGCTTGTTTGCATAAGTTGATGGTATATGGTTATGACATAGGAGATTGTGTGATGTAAATCTTGATAATTTGGTAATCATTAATAAGTTGAAGAAAGTACAAGGGTTACCAAGTTTGAAGAAGCCTAAAAATGTGATATGCAAGCAATGTCAAATTGGAAAAATGACAAAGTCTAGTTTCAAGAGAACGCTTTATACTTGTAGTTGATATTTTGGAATTGGTTCATGTTGATCTTTGTGGGGCTATTGGTGTGAAAAACTATTATTGAGATAAGTATTTTATTCGATTTATTGATGACTACTCTAGAACTATGAAAATGATCTTTCTAAAATATAAATATGATGCTTTTCAATTGTTTAAGTGGCATTTGGAAAGAGTTGAGAAGAAAACATGAAAGAATCTAAAATGTTTTAGATTTGATAGAGGAGGTGATTTTATTTCAAATGAGTACAATATTTTTTCAATGACATAGGATTCAAAAGACATATGTTGTCCCTTGGAACCCCTCCACAAAATGGAATAATAGAAAGAAGAAACAAATATATCATGGATTGCACAAGAACTTTGATGATGGAGATGAAAGTACTAAAAAAATGTTGGAGAGAAGATATAAGTACAATAGTCTTTACCTTGGACATTAATACAAGTCAAGAAAGGTACAAATGTTACAGATTTTGATCTTTGGTATGGTTATGCACCTAATGTGAAGTATTTCAAAGTTTTTGGAAGTACATGCTACATACTAAAGGACAATAGGAATGGAAAAATTGATGCTAAATGTGATGAAGGTATATTCATAGGTTATTCTACTAGGAGAAAAGATTATAAGTGTTTGAACTCTAACACTAATAAAATTTGTGGAAAGTAAAAATGTGAGAATTGATGAGTATGCAAAAAAGAATGAGGTAGAATGCAAGAAGAAACTAGAAGACTACATAAAATTAATTTATATTCATGAAGAGGTACTTGATACTTTACCCTAGGTAGAGAAAATGGCTCCCAAGAAAAAAAAAGATGTTAATGCCGAGTTATAGCAACACATTGCCAAGCAACATAGCCTAGGAACCAAGAGACAACAAGTACTTTCCAAGATACAGGAAGAGCTTGCCAAGGACTAGGAAGCTAATGAGCATGAGGTAGAATAAGAAATACAATATGAACTTGAAGGAAATTTTCTAGATGAACCTAATGAACAACAAGTAGAGGAAATAAGATCAAAACCAACATTGGCAAAGTATGTAAGAAGACATCACAAATCTGAACAAATCATTGGTGATAAGAGTTCAGTAGTTATGAAAAGGGATAAAATAAAGAATCCAACATACTTAAAATGTGAGTTTGAGCCTATGATAGTGAAGGATGCTTTGGATAATGAACATTGGATTCAAGATATGAATGAATAAATTGCATAGATAGAAAAGAAAAAAAATGGTCACTAGTACCAAAACCAAATGAAAAAATGTGATTGGAACAAAGTGGGTATTAAAAAACAATCTGAATGAAAATAATGAAGTCATAATGAACAAGGAAAGACTTGTATGCAAGGGATATGCACAAGAGGAAGGAATTGATTATGGAGAGACGTTTACCACAGTTGCAAGACTTTAAGGAGTAAGAACTTTACTTTCATATTCCACTTATAAAGAAACCAAAGTATATCAAATTGACGTCAAATCTACATTTTTGAATGGAAGACTAGAAGAAGAGGTATATATTGAAAAACCTAAAGGATTTTTTGATCCAAGAAAAAGTAACAATGTATGCAAGAGATACAAAAAGAATTATACGGACTAAAGCAGGCTTGTAGTGCATGTTATGCAATTTTACATAACTACTTGTTGAAGATTGGATTTGCAAGTACAAATCACAATTGTAATTTGTATTTAAAGAGTGACAAAGGAAAAGGAATCTTGTTAGTAGAAAAATTTCTTGATGATATCATATTTGGTGGACAAGATGCATTATGAAAATCATTTTATAGATGAAATGTACAAAGAATTTGAGATGTCTATGTTTGGGGAGACCAATTTTTTTGTGTGATTACATGTATATTAGATGAATAAATGTATTTTCATAACTCAATCTAAGTATATCAAGGAAATCCTAAAAACCTTTGAGATGGAAGACTCAAGAATAGTTAGCATACCCATGGCTGCTTAACATAAAATCTCAAAGAATAATGATTCTCTTGAGTTGAACTAGACTTTGTACGGATCAATGATTAGGACACTACAATATGTTGTTCACACCAATCTAGATATTACATTAGTATTTGGGATAGGTGCAAGATTTTTTCCAAGACCTAAGGAGAATCATATGATGGCAATAAATATGATACTTAGATACTTGAAAGTAACAAAAGAATATGGACTATATTAAAATAAGAATGACAAGTTTGAACTAAAAGTGTACACAAATGTTGATTGGGATGGAAATGTTGATGATAGAAAGAAAAAAAGTTGTGTAGCTTTATTTCTAGGAAAGAGAATGATTTCATGGAGAACTAGCAAGAAATAAAACTATATTTCATTATCAACAACAAAAGTTGAATATGTTGCAGCTACAATCAATTATTCAAATATTGTATGGATCAAGAAATTATTGAAATGTATGAAGGAAGAGATTATAGATCCATTCGTAATATAATGTGATAACAAAAGTGCTATATAAACATATCAAAGAGCTCTGTGATGCATAAAAAGACAAAAAAAAAATTGCTATCAAGTATCATTACTTGAGAGAGCTAGTTCAAGACAAAGAAGTGAGATTGGAGTATGTGAATACTAAGGAACATATAGCTGATATATTCACTAAGGATTTACCTAAGGATGAACATGAGTATCTTAGAGGTAAATTAGGGTTGATTCCCCTAACTAAGGCTTCTTAAATTAGTAGGTAGAGTTCTACATCAAAACTGTTAATCATAAAATTCTACAAGTTGATGTAGAAGGTTGTACTTTAGGAATTTCCTAAACTAGTGGACATAAGTAGCACAAGGAAACAAACAGTTATAAGCCAGATGACCAAGGGAGAAATTATTTGAGAACACTGACATGATGATATTTTCATGATGAATATGTAAATTAAATGTCTTTGGCTTTTTCTCAAAGAGGGAGATGATTATTAGTTACCATTTCATAAAGTAGGATAGAAAAATGTATGGTACACTAAATGAGGGAGATGTATGTTAATTATCATTCTTGGATTGACTGATAAATGCTAAAGGGAGATGAATGGGAATCATAATGAAACTAAGGAAATTAATGGAGATCTAATACATAACTTAGGGAGAGTTAAAATAGGTCATATTTTCTTTTGGATTGTATCGTAACTTATAGTATATTGCTATGGTGTTGCTATCAATGCCAAAGAGGGAGATTGTTGAAAGCTACAACTGGAACAATTGTTATATTGTTATTGATGAAAAAAAATACTGGTGAGATATTTTCTACCTAATAAAAGTACTATATCTAGATGATTGATGAAGAGGATTTGAAAACATGGGATAACAATAAGACCTAGTGGAAAGGTTGAGGTATGTGGAACTTTAGTGCATACTTGATCAGTTGGACTTTGAGAAGATAAGGAGGATTTTTATTCACTAAACTAAATGATTAAGATATTTGAATTGAAGTATAGAAGGTAAAATCTAAGATAGACCAATTGCATAAGCTTTACCAAGCTACAAACTAGAAACTTAAAAGAACTTAAAGAATATGATGAGTTATGCTAGTGTCAACCGAGCCTTAGTATATGTTGAGTAGATTGAAGTGTCAACCAAACACCAATAAAAGACTAAACATAATTAGTATGTGTCAAGCTATGCTTAATTAGTGATGATCGAGTTATCAAGTGTTAACCAAAGGAAGGAACACTCTATGTACCGAGTGTGAGCATTTGCCAGTTTATGAGAAAACCTTATTTTCTAACTGACACAGCTAAATTCTTGGGATATATCAAATGTGTTGAAGATAAGGATGAATTACCTTGAGCATTTTATGTATGATAAACCATTTTTGTGTGCTCCTAGGAAAGGATTCAAGGAGAGTTCTTGAGAAGTATTTGGAAGAGGAGAAGGAGCAAAAATAAAATGGAAAGATTCAATGAATCCAACCAAACCCTAAGATTTATGGTGATGATTAAGAAGAAAAAGATCAAATTACCTATTTAAGGAGGCATAAGGTGTCATAGTGGGTATCCAATGTGAATGTGAAGGTGTTGATGCTATTGATTGGTGAACTTGAGTAGAAAGCTAAAGAGTTTAGAAGAGTGGTGTGATTGCTTAAAGGATTGCCAAGGATTGCCAAGAAAATTAGAGATAGAGGTAATGAAGGCCATTCAATGGATCAGCATATTAAATACATTGTGATCTATATTTACAAAGCGAGTTGTATTTATCAAATCAAAGCTACTGTTACTTTCTAACTATTGTATCAGTTGAAAAAATACTTTAATCAAGGTTGACTTAACAATAATTTGTAAACCCTTTAATTAAGGTAACATTCTAATGGAATGTTTCAAATCCCTCTAACTAGGCCACTCCTAACATGGTGATTAAATCCCCTAATAGGGTCACATTTAATAGTGTGTTTAAAATCCTTTAACAAGGTTGGCTCCTCATAGAGCTCACTTTAGAAGAGTGAAACATTGGTAGCATGTTATTGGTGGTTTTTACCAATTTGGGTTTCCACATTAATCCTAGTGTAATACTTTTGTGAATGACATTTACCAATTTTTAATGTTTATTTTTATTCATTATGTGATTTAATTACTTTTGGACAGTGAACTACAAATTTTATGTTACTAATCATATGGTATACAGACCAAGAGAACTAATGGATAGATACAATGGTTTAAGTTAGTTATTGTTCACTTGGTACATCTGGACCTGAGGATAAATGATTCATGTCGCCTCTTAGTTATTCAAAATTATTCCAACACAATATATAATGTTAATTAATTAAATGGATCTTATATACAAAATTAAAGCTATTTAATTGGTGTGTGAGTGGTAAATTGGATGTAGTCTTTTTAGCTAGGTCAGATTCAATTCTCAAGGCTTTTTGTTGCTAGAGATACATTGGACTAATCTCATCCTAGGGTTTTACCCTCTTTGAAGAAGAACGGTAGACTAAACTTATATAAATCCTTAGAAATGGATTCAAATTAAAAGATATTATGATTGTTGGTTTAGGGGTTAACCAAATAAAAAAGGGCCTTCCATATAGAACATCATGACTTCTCATTTCGGGGTAACCAAATAAAAATTAAATAAATGGTCCATCCATATAGAACATAATGACTACTAGTTATGGTATTCACCCAATTTAAAGAAAAAAAGGGATTGGACCAAGTAAAACCTTTTGGCTGCTAGTCCAAATTCAATGTTTAGGGCCGTTTGAGCATAGGAGACTTCTATAGTTATACAATCCTACCATTTGATCCTTTTCAATGAAGAAAAAGAGGTTATTATTTATCTTATACAAAATTACACAACTACCCCATATTAAGTTCTTACACTTGCTTTCAACCCACAAATCTTTTGAGTGATAGTATTAGAGAGTTTGGTCCTCCTCAATAAAATAAATGACTTTATGTCATAAAAAATAATAAAAGGGTCCACCTTATAGAATGTTACAATTATTAGTCTATATAGTCTATATTTTAGAGATGTTTGCAAACAAAGAATCTATAAACTGATATCATTATGGATTTCCAACTTGTTTGGCCTAGAAAAATAGGTTTAACTAATAAAGAAAAAAGACAAGAGCATGTGAATATAGGTCCCTTTTATAGTAGAGAAGAAGCACAATAAATACATATGTATGTTAAAGTATACGATTGGTTCAAAGAGCGTCTTGAGATTCAGGCGATTGCAGATGATATCACTAGTAAATATGTTCCTCCTCATGTGAATATATTTTATTGTCTAGGGGGAATCACATTGACTTCTTTTTTGGTACAAGTAGCTACCGGTTTTGCTATGACTTTTTACTATCGCCCCACCGTTCTAGAAGCTTCCATACACATATGTTTTAGAAATAGATAATAAATCACTCTTAAAAGAAGCTTGTATATTGTATAATAAGGTAATCACAAAGAATCTTACTGCAAAAATTAAAATAGAATCTTATCAAAAAGTTCATCAATAAATATCAGTATTAGATAGTTAAAAGGAACAAGAGAAGCACATAATAAATCATTCTTTCTATTCTTGGGAATTTTAAATAGTGTATCAAAACTTATAATAAGTATTGATCAAATTTTGTGAAATAAGAACCTATGATATAATTTTTATTATGGAGAAATATAAAATATCGATTTCCCTAGGTGAGGACTAAGAAATCTAAATGATTATTGACTACTCCCTCAATATTGCATTTCAAAGAATGACCAATGAGTTTTCAAGCATAAAATAACAACTAGAAAAAACTAGTAAGGATTCAAATGGTTGTAAGAGCCAAAAAAATGAACTTTGTGTCCAACAAAAACCTAATCCTAAAGCTCATGTTTAATGATACATGCAAAAATCAACAAAATTAAGAATATGAAATAGTAAGATACAAGAAGTTATGTGTGACTTCCAAATTTTCTCTATGCCTTCTCTTATACATTAATTTGATAATAAATATATTTAAGCCTTTCAAATTTTCCTTAATTCTAACCCAATTTTAGCATATGAAATACTATATGGAATTAACTAGTTATTAAAGAAAAAATGGCTTTCATCTTGCTCATGTTGAAGATAGAAGCATTCATAACAATTAATAATGTACACATGTCTTTCATAACTCTTTTTTCTTATATGCTCTTTGAATTCCTCTAAAATTTTACAAGCTTACATTCTTTAATCACATCTTGTAAATCTTCATGGTTCTTCTTTCAATATTTACTATGTATGCGGGGGACCCTTTTTCTATTGAGAAACTAATTAAAGAGGTCAAGTATTATAGTATTTTATGATCTTTGAGATTATCCATGATAGTTCTACTACTTGAGATACTTGACATTATTGTAAACAAAGATCCAAATCCATCAAATTTTAAAGTTATACAATTTCTAGATTTGATTGATGCAAAAATTATTTATACAATCAAATCTAGAAGTTGTATAACTTTGATAGAGGACATTAACAAAAAATTATACTTCGCTCCATTGGCCATAATTTTACCTTTGATTTTTTTGCTAATAGAGACAAAAAGGTCTCTTATAGTCTCACATATCAGTAAAATCTCTACCTAAAATTTCATTTTTATTTGTTTGGTTACAAATGGCTTTAGCTCTTACAAGTTTGTAGATGTGTGAAACATTGGAAAGACTGAGGGGAGCATAGAGTCTTTAATCTATTGGTTGAACTTTGATTTATATTGAGATATTTTGGTTCATAATATTAATTTTCCCTTGTTGTCACATTATTAGAATTAATTAAACTTTATTATCTAATATCTCATTATGGAAATTTTTGCTAGTATCTTTATAATATGTGTGCATTTCTTTATTGTAAACGTTTAATAATTTTAATATTCTTTTGTATACTGATAAATAATAATACACTATTTTTATATTATATATAAATACAAAACTTCTCAAATTTAATATTTGATATATATTTTTATTATTTGTTTTTAAATATGTATTTCTTAAGTGAACAATAATTTTAAAAATTTCTAATGACCAAATTGTAAAAATAATTATATTTTATATTATATTACATGAATAATATAATTAATGACAATTATGTTATTTAAAACATTATATTCTTATACTTAGTTGTTTAAGATATTCTATATTTTTTATTTTTCAAAAAATAATTTCAAATTAAATAGTGAAAAAGTCCTTTTTGAAAGGAATATTAAAGATGCTATTTTCCAATGTTATTTTATTTATTTTTAAATATTTTTCTTGGCTTGACACAATTTTAAAATCTTTCATTAGTAAACAAAATCTAATTCCAATTTTTGTTTTTGTTATTTTAGAAAAATAGGAAAGCAATTGTTTTAACTATATGGAAATCTCCAAATGTTGGTCTTGAATCCCATGTGTTGCATTTTATTCAGTAGCATGTAATCTCCCTTTTATTGTTATATGCATTCCAAATAGGTAATACTTATTATCTTAAAAATGTATATAGAATTGATAAGTAGGAGATATTTTCCACAAGAAGTCACATTGTAGTATTGCTATTGGGATCCAACTATGTAGTTTTTTCAATCAAACTCATTGACCCTATGTTTCATGAGTTTGACTATTAAAAACTACACTGTTGAATCCTAATATAAATATAACAGTGTATGTAGAATGTGAAGAATTATGATGTAGAGGTACACCTTTTCAAAACTTATTTTGGGATTAAAACTCATCAGGCTTCAACAATAGACATTTTCAACCAAATAAATGAGCTAGAAAACATCAAAATGCTTCACATATTTACTCATAACTATTACAAATACTATGATATCACAAAATAATTTCATGATATGGATTATGGATGAGTTAGAATTATTTCCCCCAATTTATAGCTTTATCCAATGTGTAGAATAAAAGTTATTAAACTTTTTCTAAAATAACTACCATGAAAATCAGGTTCAGATCAATCTGCACTAAAATGATCATAACTTCTTCAAATCAAAATGAAATTCAACCACACCAAAACTAAATGAAAGATAACTAAAATAGCTTTCTAAAAACATATGTTGCAGGTCTGTATCTATTCATATGTTCTCATACCAACACAACCAACAGTTGGATTTCTAGAAAAGTAACTCATAAATTTATCATAAAACTCACAAAAATAAACTTCTCTTTATTTCACCTCTGCTTCTAGCTTCTCCAACCATTAAATTCTATCAATCATTACCAATACATGAAATTTTAATGCCTTTTAAATTTATTTAACCTATTTTCTACCTCCTATGATTCTTGACCTTCCTCTTTACATGAACTTTACATATTGTCAACTCTTAATGACAACATTCTATTACATATTTGAAATTTTTTTACATTTTCTCATAAATGATCATTCAAACTTATTAAAAACCTACTAACATGTCAAAATATATTATATATTACATTTGATCCTTCTATGGATTTATTTACATAATTTGACCATGCTAGACAACTCGACAATCTATTACAAATGGCTTTTTTTAGCCTTACATATTGACTCAAATGGATTCAAAAGAAAACTAAAAGATAAATTATTTCATCCTCATGAATTCTCTTTTTATTCCCTTTTGATAGGTGCTCCTACACCAAATTCTTTATCTCGTATTGAATTAAAAGTACTCTTATCCAAAGGAGGAATATACTTGAACTTACTTTTGGAATATGCCAATATTTAGTAGAAAAATGTCGCTTTGAATCCTTTATATTTGACTAGATACTTCCAAGGTTACATCTTGCATGGATATTCTTCTTTCCCCATTAAGAACCTATAAAACTCTAAAATTCATTTACATAATATGCAAGGTCATTGACAAAAATGACAACTTTAACCAGGACATACTACCACTCCAAGTGTCAATAATTTCAAAATTCTCAATCTACTTGGTTTCTCAATTGTATTTCAGACTTCTCATACATGATCACACTATCTAGAAGATGAATTTACTCAAGATATTATTGGTGGACTCCAAACAACTTTGAACACTAGTTTATTTGCATTCTAGAGATTTGATTAATCAACCTGAGAAGAAACAATTTCACTTATTATTTGGAAACTAAATCATTCATTACAATTACATTTCAATAACTATTTTTATTGTGAATAGACCATAAACTATGGCATTCCAAATTATTAAACAACTATTAAAATATGAAGAATTTAAACATTGAGATAGTGGGGCATAGTTGTTAAGAGACTTGAATTTGTTTGTTAAGATTTTGAGCCTAGAGTTCAATATACTGCAAAGACATATCTTTTTGACATTATAATTTGAGGTTTAGACCATTTGGAGCCCTACAAAAAGGATGAGATAAATTGCAAGAGCACCATACAAGTCCATTTGCCTTCATCATGAAGTTTTAGAAATAAATAAAGAAATATAAAAAATAGGAAATATCTCTTTGGTTTTACTATGACACACATTCCACCATATGATTTACCTTGTTGTGTGTTGAGCCCATTGGAATTGAAATTTTAATTCAACAAATAAATAAAAAATTACAAGCTTAATTTTTTTTGTTGGATTAATCTTTTGAATCTCTTTTTGGTATAGATTTCTTCTTGTCTATCTTTTACCAATATTTAAATTATAAATTTAATTTACTTTCATAAATAATTTGACGCTTCTTTCAATTTTGACTTATTCATAGGGAAAATTCAGCAATATTATCTCAACAAATAATTTAGAACTCATTGTTATGTTATTTTTTTTAAAATAGGTTATACAATTCCTTGTTACTAGGATTTGCTTTAATACAATATGGATATCAATTCTTAAAGTCTTTGTTATTTGTGTGTCATTTATTTTTTGTAATATTTAATTAAAGCTAATTTTTTTGTTATACTATTTAAAAGAAAACATTTTGCCCTATATCTTAAGCTAGTCTCAAGTGTTTTAATGAAAATAGACTTAGCAAGAGTATATAATTAGAATGAAATTTAGTTTGTGTTATTCTTGTTGTATCCTTATAGTTGAGGAACTTTATTCTATATAGGATGAAGTTCATGATACTTTTGATTGTACGAGTCAATTTAACAACCATTAAAATCTATGAATAATCCAAAATAGATACTGATAATACATCCATTCATTTTACCGCATGACATTTAATTTATAGGAAATTGTTTCTTCAATTCTTCCATGAAAAATTCAAAGACATATACTGCAAATAAAACTTTATAATATATATCTTTCTTATTTTTTGTCTGTCACTTTGCTAATATTTGATCAAAATCCTTGGTGTGCATGATAAAATATGTGCAACTTCTCTATAAACTTTGGCTTCTAACCAATCCATGATATCTTTGACAAATTCAAAATAAAAAATGGTTAAAGTGTTGAAAATAATTATTTATTGTCATTGATGTTACACAATTGTCAAGCCTTAACAAAGAACAAATAGTGTTAGCCAAGCTTAGTCAGGCATTAATAGAGACTCCTAGTATTACCTGAGTAGATTGCAGTATTAGTTACGCTATGTCGGTCATGAGAGGAAGACATTATAAGACAAGCTTGGTTAGTCATTGAATGATTTATTTATTGACCAAGTAGCTCATATTTGTGTTATCCATGTTTTAGTAGGTTACATTTTATCTAGAATCAAGAAGGAAATAGCATGTGCTTGCAAAATATTTCAGAAGGCATTATGCACCTGAACAAATAATTAGAGATCAAATAAAAGATATATCAACCAGGAAAAAACTATAAGGTACATGTTTTCTTAGTGAATTTGAACCTAGATTCATAAAAGATGCTTTAAATAATGAAAGTTGGATAGAGGCAATGACTGAAGAGATTGAGAAAATAGAAGGGTATAGAAAATGGACTCTTATACGTAGACCCAAGGATAATAATGTGATTGGTAAAAAATGGGTTTTCAAAAATAAATTGAATGATAAAGGAGAAGTATTAAGGAACAAGGAAATGCTAGTATGTAAAGGATATGCTTAGGAAAAGGGCATTGACTATGGAGAAATATTTTCTCCAATTGTAAGACAGGAAGGAGTCATAGTACTTCTAGCTTATGCTATACATGAACCATTCAAAGTGTAATAGATGGATGTAAAATTAACATTCTTGAATGGAATCATGGAGGAAGAAGTCGTAATTGAACATCCTATAGGTTTCATTGATCCAATCAAAATAAATATGGTATTGTTGGTAAACAGATTTGTCACCTAGAAAATATATAATTGGCCCAATGGAGCATGTGGCAAATTGATGTCTCCAATAGTTGGATAGGCCCTTGATATCTAGCCTTCCTTTTCACTTAGAGGAGTAGTTCCCTCGTAGGATAAAATTTGTAATTTTTCAATAAAGATGAGTAGAACTTAGAAAATGGAAGGAAAACCATTGATAGTGAATGCACCACATGCCCTCAATGTTTTCATAAAAATGATGTAAACTGTTAATGAGAGAAATCAAGGACTATGCTTGAGAACTATCACTAGCACAATGCTAATTCAACCATTCACGAATACTCACACCATACCATGAAAATACTCGTAGATGAATCAACACTTCAACAGTTCAGATTCCTTCGAAAGAGAATGCCAAATGTACTTCCTTGATTTCTTTGCACCAAGAAAGTAAGAAATAACTAATTACAAAAATAACAATTGTACACACTTTTCAAAAATTGCTTTTTTATCAGAGCATAAGTGTTCCCTGTCTCCATGTCCAAAAAGTCCCTTATTACATTGAGTTTCAGGAATTTATAGCTATTCTAGAATAACTAACCTTTCGAGTTCATAACTACTCAAAAAGTTAGAGTTTGGGCTACTCTGAAGAGTTCGTAACCAACTCTAACTTTCTATGCTTAACTATAGTTAGAAAAGGTTAAGACATTGACCAAAACCAAAGTTAATTCTAAAGTTGACCCCTTTTACAAAATACATAAATAAAAACCTGAGACAACCTTGCACTTCTAATTTTTAACTATGATCACTAATGTTTCCTGAGCTTGTTCTTTGATCTGTAGGTGCTATGAGTAGATGAGTCAAGTTTTCCTTGTACGCTCTAAATGATTTAATGACCTGAGCCAAAGTTTTTTTTTTAATGATGATTAAACTCTGCATCTTCAGCTTGCATAACTCATGTCTCTTTCTAACTTCATCCAACTCTATGACATAACCTAGTAAGTTTTGAGTATAGGAGTCCAACACCACTGCGAGACTGCTCAATCTTGTCATAATACTAGCATCCAAACTTTATTTACTAACAAGTTCAGTGATGATTTTTGCCTCTATGCATTCCAAAATGGAAGATATGTCTGGGTTCTGACTGTATTCACTAATAGGAATACCTTCTATGATCACTGGTATATCCCCCAAGGCTTTCTTTTTTAGTAACTTATAGGAGTTTAAGAATTGGTCTCCGTCACACAATTGTTGATTCATGCTATCATTCTTCCATTTGATGTTTTCTAGCAATATGTCAATTTTCTCTTCTTCTCCACTAGTGATTAACTTCAACGATTTCACTATATCACTATCCATTCCTTTGATCTCTACCATATTAGCATTAATTTCTCTCCAGAATGTTTGTTGTTCCTTGAATGTTGTTAACTCCTCTTGAATGTATTTTTGTATATGATCCACTTTGGAAAATACAACCTTAACATCCCAAAATAAGCTTGATGCTCATTCTTTCATGCTTTTTACCCATGCTTTCCATCTTGCCATAAGTTTGACATTCTCCTATGTCTTGAATGGTTTCTTCATCCAAAATCTTCTTGGGATCTCCTATGATTTCTGTAGATGGACTAGGATCCGGAAAGGAATCACCAACCATCAATTAGATGCATGAAGAAATTGCTCGAACTTTAAACTTGAGTTGATTCTTAGCTTGCTTATCTCTCCTTGACTATTCCATTAGGACAACAACTGACACTTGGAAATTGTGTTCTCTTCCCTCATGGGTTGTCCAGCCTAGATCCACTTTAGTGATGCTAAAATCATATTCATTTACCTCATTCATGTCTTTCTCTATAATTGGTTGTGTAATTTCAATAAATAAATTACTTGAAGTAGGGTTCACTGCCAGTCTAGAATCTATTTTAGTCTATTTTAGTCTTCTTTATATTTATATCTTTATGCATTAAGTTAGCTACAACATCCAGATTGGGTGCTTCCAATTGAATCATCCTTTTCTTCTTTCTCTCCAAACTTTGTTGTAACCAGGATGTTGAAATACTGGTAGATGGGCTGATTACTGAATGAACTTGTAGAACTGTAGATGATAAATCCAAGTTATGTGCATTTTCTATGACTGGTACCTCTTGAGTTGCTTTTGCACTTTTAGGAGACAATGAGCGTGCATGAGATGTTATGGATTGAATCATCTCATCTACGAATGATGGTAAAGTATTCATCTCAGGAGCTTCATCTATCATTTGTTGAATTGGTTTTAAAGTCTTCTCCTTGGGTTTTGATCTCTTCTTCCTAGTGATTGTATTGAGTTCACATGCTAAAACTAGATCAACTTGTTTATCTGGATCTTCACCATCATATCCCCCTTGTGTGCTATGTAAAGAGCTCGAGGATGTAGGGACAGAAGATGGGATGGTTGAAACCGATGTTCCTTCTTGAGAATTATTATTATTCTTTGCATTGCTTCATCCTGTTGATTTAGTAGTGGTGACTTCTTTGACTTTATTCTTCAACCAAGTTTGAGTTCGTTGAATCACAAAGAAAGTCCTTTCCTTGAGGTCTTTCAATTCTGATAGAGACCAATTAATATATGGCACTTCTAATAATTGTATCCACTTAAAGAAGTAAGGATCAATCAAGTCTGACCTATCCTTTGTTATGCCTATCACATCCCATCCCATTTTGTAATTGATAATTTGTTGTACTGTAAATCTCATCTAGTCTCTTTTTCTTACTTCAAAATCATTCTCATAGTTTTCCCAATAATCTTCCATTGTAGGGAAATGAAGATAGCCAGGTCCAAGTGCCAAGTTATTTTTAACATACCCACTGCCATCAAATGGAAAGTGACTATGGAAAGACTGTAAAGTCATGTTCACCATGGATCTCTCAATATTTTGAGCATTCAAAGAAAAAAGACAACTGAAACGTCCAATGCTAATTGGGAAAGGGATTGATCTTTTGTTCCTACACTTTTTGTTTAATTGACCAATTTGCCTACAAACTTTTGAATGTACCAACTTGTCTTCTAAAAAGTGAGGCAACATGAGAGGAAAAGCTTGAAAACTTCCAATGCAGATGTAAGTCAATCGGGGGTACTATATGAAGAAGCTACCATAGATGCTAATGAGACTGGCTGCTCCAGGAGAAATTTAGAGTCCTATATCTCCTTGTAGCTCCCTGGCTATGAGCATAGAAAAAGCATCATTCACCCTACAAAAGTGTGCATTGCTTTGTTTTAATTGCAACTGGGGGTAATAATAATAAATTTGCGTGGTTAAGCTATACTCCCCATGAGGATTTAGACCAGGCCATGACTTCATACAAGCAATTACATACATTAGATATGAGGACATGTAAAACCCTTGATCTTTATTGAATCCTGTTAACTGGTGATGGAGGGCATCTCTAATCATTTCTCCCCAATCTATAAATTGTTTTCTAGTGGTGATGGTACTAATATATTAAAACATCCAATCTTGAAAATCTTCAGCCATCTAATTTTCCACCACTCTATTGAGAAGAATTATCATATCAGAAATGTCTTCATTAAAGATATTCCTGTATAACACTCTTGGCAATTGTGATTTTCCTCGTCTAGGTTGGTCAAGCCAACTTCTAGCAATGACATTGAGACATGTTTTCTTATTCTGATGAAAATATCCTCGAGCACCTTCTTTAGAGTTTTTTGTGAATTCCTCTCTTATTGGCAATTCGAAAGTGATGGATATAGATACTGGATCTAGCATTGCCATGACATTACCTCCAGTAGTCTTGATGTCCCTAGAATTCTGATCATATGCCTTGATACATTCTAAAACCAATTCCACACATTGAACTATGAGTGGATGTCCTCCTGCATGGGCTAGACCACTTTCCAATGTTTGATGTGCTAGGGGTGATTTATCTTCTCTACTCATCATTTTCTAGAAGTCTGCAACTTCGATATGCCCCATATTTGTGTCAGATATTTTGGGAAGCATGCTTTTCAATATCACAAGAGGCTCTTTACCTTGAAATTTATACCTCATAGTATCACTTATCAAGTGTTGTCCTGGCTGGAATGTGAAATCAATAATCACTTTTCTTTTTATCAAACTCTGCATTCTATTTGCTTTAGGTAATCATGAAACTTTATTAAAATGTCTACTTCACTTGAAGAATCCAACATTTATCTGGAGTATTCACATGATGGTTTTCAATCCCTTATCAATACCATTTGGTTCACTTTTTCTAAACAATGCACAGGTCTCATATGCAACAAAGGTATTTTGTCAAACAATTTAGTAGCTCTGTTTGATGAATGTGGGTGCACTTAGACTTGGCACTTCGTCAAATAGTTAGGCACATTTGTAGTGTTAATGTGTTCATGCCTATCAAAGCTGCATATGCCTTTGTTACAAACTAATATTGCCAACTTGGATTCAATTATTTAATCATTTGAGATGTATTTGAATTGAATCTCCAGCTAGCTTTTTTGAATATAATAATATAAATTCATAATCACTGTCTAAACAACTGTATATGCATTGCCATCTCACAATGATATGATGATATCAAGTCAAATCATTCATATGCGTGGCCATGATTCCATTTTGCAAGGGGGGGGGGGGGGGGGACTGATTGAGTTGGTGGTATTATTCTTGGAGTTGCACGTTTATGACCAAACTCTTGAATAGGGATGGGAAAAGATTAATAATTCCTAGTCATAGCTACCATATCAATAATACCAGCCTTGAATGAAACCGCATGCTTGTATTTTCTTCAGCTTTGTGCATTATGGAGTATCAATGAAACTTAGTTCTCTACCTACTAATGCATCAATGTATTATGTCAAACCTTTGGAATACAGAATCTGCTCCAAATTGTCTTCAAATGGGTCTAGTCATATGTTGGTCCAAGGCTTGTATTGGTGGCTTAGAAACAACTAAATGCCTTCCTTCGCTGGAGAATTATCATCAAACTTAAGCAATTTTCGTATCGCTCTGTGTTTCCATGAGCATATCATGATAGGATAGATAAGTCATGTTTAACATGTAAATATGTTCTTATTTACCATTTTTTTTGAAACACAATGTTCTACTTTCCATAGCGAAATCCTATCCCATGACTTTAGGTTCCCCTCCATTTGCTCTTGTAACCCTCAGTGATCTCTATCTTCAATCTCTTGAGTTCCTCTAGTGAAGAAATAGTTGTGCCTTTGCACAGATCATCACACAACTGGTCACATCTATTTGATACATTAGCTACACATCTAATATCTTTTTCAGATCATGAGTTTGGGGAATATTGTGTATGACTATGAAGATGGCACTTCATATATGATACGTGACTTCTTTCACATTGGGATCAAACCCCTAGTTTTTGGAATCTTCGCAACACACCACTTCCATCCTCAAAATAAGAGCTCTATCTCAAAGCAATGATAGGTATCATCAATAGTTATGGTCTTGCTTTTGTTGCTGTTACCTTCAAACTCATCCTAATTGACCTATGAACTTTATTTCCAGCTAGTTGTTGTTTTAACAGGTAGATTTTGGGTTGGGGACTTTGGGTTAGGATTAGGTCAAAAAGTTGAAGTACAGGAAGAGAGAGTACTTTAGTATGTGGAGAGAGAAAAATTGAAAGAGGAAACTCAAACTCAAACCCTTACTTCTCTCTAAAAGTTTGAGTACATGGAGAGAGAAAATGGAATGAGAGAGAGGAAACTCAAACTCAAACCTTGAACTTCTCTCTACAAGTTGGAGTATGTGGAGAGAGAAAAGTACAGGGAGAGAAATTTTGGTTTAACTTGAGGTCTAATCTCTCTCTTTTTGATTAATTAATATAATTAATCCTCCCTCTAAAATGTCGGGCTAACAGGTATGTAAACCAAACAAGGCACTATATGGACTAAAAAAGGCTTCTAGGGTATGGTATGAAAGAATACATGGATATTTGACAAATATTGGGTTTTAAAGAACAAATAATAATAATAGCTTGTATATAAATGAAGGACCATAGGACAAGATATTGCGAGGAGAAATATTTGTGGATGACATCATACTTGGAGGAGGTGAAATGTTATGCAAATAATTTGCTAAAGAGACGAGGAAATATTTTTGAATGTCTATGTTTGGAAAGATAAAATTCTTTTTTGGTCTACAAGTTCAAGAAATGAAGGGTGACATCTACATCACTTGGTCAAAAATACATCAAGGAAATTTTCAAGACTTTTGGAATGAAAGATCAACTAGTTGGAACACCTATGTCTACTGGATATAAAATGATAAAGAATAATGATTCAAAGGAGGTAAACAAGACTACCTACCAATATATGATTGGGAAACTTTAGTATGTGGTACACACTAGACCTGATATTGCAATGGCAGTCAGTATAGTTGCAAGATTTTTTGCAAATCCTAGAGAAAATCATATGATGGTAGTTAAGAAGATTCTATGGTATCTAAAAGGTACTAAAGAATATGGTTTATGGTAAAATAAATGAGGAAACTTTGAGTTGAAAACTTTATTGATGCAAATTGGGTAGGAAGTGTTGATGACAGAAAGAGCACTAGTGGAGGAATATTCTTTCTTGGAAACAAATTAGTATCATGGACAATAAAGAAGCAAAATTGTATTTCTTAGTCTACAGTAGAGGCATAATATTTTACTATAGTAATTAACTCTCCTAACATAATATGGATCAAGGAACTATTGCCAGGAATGAAAGAGGAAATCAAGGATCCAATAGCTATCTTTTGTGATAACACAAGTGCAATCAATATATCCAAGAGCCTTCTGATGCACACATTTAAAAAGAACATCACAATCAAGTATCACTTTCTAAGAGAGTTATTTCAAGATAAAGAAGCGAGATTGGATTATGTGGACACCAAGGAGAAGGTATAAAACATATTCACTAAACAACTACCTAAGGATGCATCCTTCCATCTAAGAGGTAAGATAGGGGTTATTCCCCTATTTGATGCTCACTAAAGCACAAGTTAGTGATACATCAACCTAGCTTCATTGAACATCTATCAAATTGTCACACTTTAGGTGCAAATTATAGAGAATATTGTATATGAATAAGTACAAATGGTATATTGTAATTCCATTATATACTTTCTTTGGCATTTGATGTCAAAGACATAGAGATTGATGTCATAGAAAAGGAGAGATTAGCATGAAGAAGAAATCAATGTAAGAGTAGAGGGAGAGATTTATAAGAAAGAGAAAATGACATATGAAAGAGGGACAATTCTACTAAAAGTTGTTGAGACAAATCCAGTCAAAATCTTAGAGGGAGTTTCTATGGATGATAATAATTTAATGAAACTTAGGATATAATAAAATTGTTGATGATTCTCTTGCTCATATTTCTCTAAATTTTCTTTATACGTTATCATGTAGTGTGTCCATCAATTCCAAAGAGGGATATTGTTGGAAATAATTATTTAATTGTATATTCGTATTGATGTCAAACAAATGTCAAGCATTAACTGATCATATCTTGTGTAAACTAGGTCTAGTCAGTCATCAATGAAATTTATTGTAAATCAAGTTTGGTTGGTCAATGAAGAATTAGTGATAGCCAAGTTTGGTCAGCCATTGAAGAAGTTTAGTATTAGCTGAGTGATCAATTCTAGTGTTAGCTGACTGTTAGTAAGTTACACTTATTGATTAATTTATTAATCCAAGCCAACTAAGTGGATGATTAATGATTATATGAAAGGATATTAAGATGACTTGATAGAGACCATCATATATATGCAAGATTAAGTTATGGAATGAATCAAGAAATTGGAAAAAAGTGGATGAAGAGAAATATGATGGATATATGATTAGAAGAGAGCATCCTAGTGTGGAAGACTAAGCTACAAAGAATATTGTGATCATCAAGAATCAAGAGGTCAAGATAAAACATAGATCTGAATTTGCAAAGTCAAAAACTTCATTAATCAAGTCAATCATTATTACTCTCTAACCATTGTAGCAGTCAAGGAAATCTATTAACCGAATTGACTTAACAGTTATATTGTAAATCCTCTAAAAAGGTGGTATTTCTAGATTGAAGTGTTTAAAGACCTTTAACAAGGCCAATCCTAACAAAGTGAAATAAATCCTCTAATAGGGTCATACTTAGTTATACACATTGTAACCTTTAACATGGTTGGCTCCTTATAGGGATCACTTTAGAAAAGTGAAAATTGTAACTAGTTGCATTAGTGGATTTCCCAAATTGGGTTTCCATGTTAAATCTTGGTGTTATATATGTTCATGTTATTTTTCATTATTCTTTATATTTCTGCAAATAAGTTACTAAAGGTTTATATAGATTAATATCACAATACTACTTATTAAACCAAGTTACAATGATATATCTAGTTCTAATTGAGCAAAGATGGGAATTGGATTATCAAGTGAAAAGTTTGAGTTGACATGTAAGGAAATTGGAATTGTTTTTTTGGTAGCTGATCCACCAATCCCTTCTTAGTTACTCATTGCATTTTGAAAACACTGAAACTAGGGGAGTTAGAAGAAAATACTAAAGATCTCATTAACAAATTAACTACATATGACCTTGATAGTGAAATAGTGATAGTGAATGAGGTAAGAGACCTTGTGCAGAGAAGTCGAACGTTACTCATACATGGATGGGACTTGGGGAAAAAATTTGTGATTGACCAAATTAGAAGATAGGAGAAATAAATTTCATATGAGGCATTTGGTGCATAGGGCTTATAGAGGGGTTCTAGTTTCAACATTGACACAAAAACACTAGTTGAGTCAAGCATTTCTCCTAAATCAAAATTGCCCAATTGATGGATGTTAAAGACACAACTTAGGGAAATTTAATCTTGTGGACATTAGAATCAGCTATTTGTATGAATATTTCAAGTGTATTAAAACATATTTCTATTATGAATGAGGCCAAGGTTGATCAAATTGAAGATTGCCTTGCACAAATATTCAGGTTATATATAGATAGCATGAATCTATTTGAAGAGGATCTCAAGAAACATTATGTGTTAGAATAGATGGTGAAAGACCTTGAGAGTAAAATAAAAGAACCAGAAAGTGAGGTTGTCTCTTTGAAAGATAAACTCAAGGCTCAAGAGGAGAGAAGAGTGGAGGTGAACACTGGGAGCCTAAAGGGACAAATAAACTAACTACCCTTATGTTTGAAGATAAGCCATTTGAGACTAAACATACAATTTCTATGATGAAGATTAAAGATCCAAGTCAAAGGAATCAATTGTACGTGGATGTGCTGAAGATGATTCTATCTCATAGATTGGACATATTAAAAAGGATATCCATGTAGGTTCACAATGCCTTCATTTCTTTACAAAGTATAAGACATGTGTGTTGACATTAAGGTTAATTTTTCTATTAGTGAATTACACTTAGTCAATTGGTTATGTTGCTATCAAGCTCTATAATTGCTAGTGAGATTATCCTTCATTCAACTATTTTAACCAAGTGCTCCAATTGCTCCTGAACCAAGCAGTCAATATACAATTGCGATCGAGCTTTAGATTCTATGTATAGTTCATGCCAAGCATAGCAATATCTACTAAGCTATTCAATGGAAGTGGTGGAAACTCTAGTATTAATCGAGCTCTATAGTATTAATCAAGTTCTCTAGTGTTAACCAAGTTCTACAATGTCTACTGAGCTTGTGGAGTTAACCATGTGAATCTAGTGTTGACTGAGCCATGCAGTGTCAAACAAATGATTTAGTATATGTTGAGTTTATCACTGTTCACTGAGTAACAAGAGCTGACCAAGTTCTTGATACTTGAAAGTGATCAATATGGATTGAGCCTCTACTTCAATCGAGTGCTAGTATATGTCGAGTGTTGACAGTGGTTGTTGAGTGTCAGAACTTCACCAACTCTGTTCTTGGAACTTGAGTTACAACAGTTGGGCCGACATTGTGGACTAGTATTATAGACGACTCTAGTAAGTTCTTAATTGGATATATATATATATATATATATATATATATATATATATATATATATATATATATATATATATATATATATATATATATATATATATATATATATATATATATATATATATATATATATATATATATATAAATATAATGTATTGTATCACATCTAATTGAGAAGAAGTATTTGATGAGAAGGATCAAGAAGTATATGTGTGTGAATTAAGGGCTACAAGTAGTATATGGTACAATAGAGACTTATCTACCACAATAAGGTGATCATAACATTACAAGGAATCTCAACTAGCAAATCAGAGTTACAGATCAAAAATCATCCACTAGTTCATCATAATAGGTGTATAAGTTAAATACTTTAATAAGGTAGACTTAACCATCTTTTGATAAATCTCTTAACTGAGTGCATACTTCATTGTATGTTTTGTAAATCCTTTCACAAGGTGGACCTAGCAGTCCATATTGCTCCTAACAAGGAAGATCACCAATAGTGATCAATTGTAAGCCTTAATACACCAACTTTAGACTACAATACCAAAGCTTGTGGGTATAATCCCCACCCCAGTTTTACTTTCTATTTGCAAGGTTTCTGGATTACAATATCTTGTGTCAAAATGTTATAAATATTTTAATGATTTCATTCTTTCATGTATGCAATTAGCTAATAAAATTATATGAAGGATTAACTGGTGGAATAAGATAAAGTTTTATTGGTTCCTGATTCACCCCTCCCCTCTCAGTAACCTTGCCAACCTTATATTTTCAAAAATTGTGATCAAAGCTCTTTGGATCTCACAGAAGAAGTTTAACAACTTGAGAAAAGATCAGAGGAAATGGAGGTATTCAAGCTAGAAAAGGCTATTAAGAATGATAAGTTAGATTTGGAATTGGCTATTGGAAATCTTAGAAAAGAAAAGAAGCATCTCTCTCAATCTTTGCAAAGAAGGAAGGAACTAGCAGCACAGTCGAATGACAATCTCTACATTGAAGAAATAATTGAAGACTTATGTCCAAAAAGAAATTTAGATGAAGCTAATGCAATAATCAAAGATCTACTTGAGAAGAATCTTACTCTCTAAGATGAAGTTAGAAAGCTAAAAAGAGAGAGAAATTCAATCAGTCAGATTATGTGAAGTCATGGAACAAAAGGAAAAAGCCAAAGAAGAGATAGAAGAGAAGAACAATGAAATAAATCAACTATCCCTTCAGCAAGAAAATTTTATTGATCAACTCACTAGTGCAAATGAATAACTCATGAATCTAAGATCAGAGAATGAAAGAATGCAAAATGTTCTCAATACTAAAAAGAAAACCAATGAGAGGATGATGAAATCTCAAGAAAACATGAATCAGTTAAATGAGAAAAATTAGTATACACCCAAAGGCAAAGAAGGACTAGGTTATATAGAAGAAGGTGAATCATCCAAGAAAGGAACTCAAAAGAAAAAAGGTCTACTTGCAATCAATGTGGTAAGATAGGTCATACATCAAACAGATGTTGGAGCAATGGTAAACCAAATTACAATTGAAAGTGTTACAATTGCAATAAGCATGGGCATAAAGTGAATGCAAGGAGAAATCTATGTTTGAAGAAAAGTTCTATAGTTGCAATAAACAAGGACACAAATCTTCAGAATGTAAAACCAAGAAATTGAATCCAACATAATAGATTGTAAAAGAAATATTTGGATGAGACCACAACACATGGTGTAAATGCCACTACTATGGTGAATTTGGGCACGTTGGAGAAAACTGTGTGAAACATCATATGAGGAAAAGAGATACCACAAGAAGATTTTTTATTTGTATACAACTTGATCATCTTGCCAAAAGCTACATGAACATAAGAAGAATTGAAGATGAAAAGAAAGCCAAAGATGACATTATCAGATAGAAAATGGGGTAGCAATGGTTACCAAAATCTCTTGAGAATGCAAGTCCAAGTCATCAAGTAAATGACACCCAAGTCAATGAATTAGGTGACTCAAGAATTTTGACTTAATTCCCTATAGGAGTAACTAGAACTGAAATTTTGAAGTAGATATCCCTCATCAATTCTAGTCAGCAAGAAGAAAAGATCCATATGAGTATTCAAGATGCATAAGGATCACTGAGAGATTGCAAAAGTTCAAGACCTTACCGAGCTAGGTCGGGTCACAAGACCTTATCAAGAAAGGTCAGGATACAATAGAGCAAAAAATGTAGACACTGAGTTGTTGGTGACTCTACCGACTGATGGAAGGTCTATGGAGTTGTGAATGTCTCCTGAGCATTAAAGGCTAAACTGAGTGGAGGACATCCTATTAGTGAGCAAGTATATGTACCAAGCATTAATGGTGATTATAAAGAGGAAATTCATTAAAAGTAAGAAATCAAATGTACTATTTCACTGTGAATTTAAAAAGCTATTTGTGAAAAGAAAACTCAGTTCTTTTAATCGATTTGAGTGTTTGTTGTAGAATAATTTTTGAGTTTTCAGAAACCCTACCGTGTATGGCGTCTCTGAGTAGAAAAAATAAGAAAGAATCATAAATGTTAGTCCATGGAGAGGATTATGAGTTTCCTACATTTAATTTGAGTCCAGAAATTGTAGAAGCACTCAACCTAGTTGGTTTACAATCACAAATTCTACCTAAGGTATTTCTCATACATGATATTTGTTAGATTTTCTACTATTCCATTCAATAACTCAAAATTGTTGAGATGAATGAAGCATTGAATGAATTATGGGTGGATGATGTGTTAAAACTTGAGCATCAACATTTGGAAGTTAAAGGATTAACACATATCTCACATATATGAAGGTAAAGTAACAAAAGCCCTAGGTTGGGTTGAATTGGCCAAGAGGACTCTTGCCGAGTGGGAGAGAATAGAAATGAAGATAAGTGGAATCACTGACATGGAGCTAAATTTTAGAATCCTTGTAATTTCCCACAAGATCTAAAGCTCCAGTAGACTTAACAACGTGTCATGTGAGGCAGTTGACCTGGCTCTCAAGGTGGTGAAGAACAACATGTCCTTCGACCTTGCCAAGTTGTTACTAAATCAGTTCAACTAGAATATGGAGAACATCAGAGGGTCAAATAAAAACCCATGTAAGTTTGGTTCCCTTTTGTATTGTTTATTTTTCTTTGTACAAAAATGTTTCACTTCCAAAGGTTCAGTAGTATGGAGGAAGGATGTTCCTGTTCTATATCAAATCAATGAGTATATAGCATAAATCGGTGAAAATTTTGATAGTATTATGGACAACTGCTTTGAAACATTTAAAGATAAGATACAAAATAGATTTAGGATCCCTAAGAAGCTTGGATAAGATTACAAGGATGATATATATTTTATGATGAACTATGACAAGGTATACATTCAGGAAGTTACACCTAGAGTGGCATGGGTTAAACCTCTAGAGTATGAGGTTAACATTGTTGACACCAAGGATATCATAGAAACTCTATTGAATGAGCCTATATACCCTAAAGCTCCCTATTTCAGAACCTATGAAGAAGAAAAGGTAAGAATTGAGCTAGACATGAAGCTTCCTCAAGCAATGAACAAAGGAAGAAAGAGGATAGAAAAGCTAAAGTAGGAAAGTTCTACTCTCATGCTGATAGAAGGAAAAGGAGATGATGTAGAAGATGATGATGAAGAGGATGAGGCAAAGGAATTTGAATCTAAAAAGGAAGAGCCTCTGAAGAAGAAAGGAAAGGTCATCATAACCAAACATCCAAATCCTTCTCTACTATATTCACAAGAAGGTCATCCAAGATGATTTGAAATAAAATTAAAGATGGGAGAAGAAGAAGAAGATGAGAAAATTTTATTTTAGAATTCAACTCTTGCTCTTTAGGAAAAGCTAAAAATATTAGAAGAAGGTTTTGGTATGAACAATTTCAAGTCACTAAAGTATGAAACTAGGAACCATGAGGAGAAGAAGAAAAATGAAGATATTCTTCTATCAAAGTTGGGAAAATGGAAGTATTCACTAGATGAGATCACACAACAAGTTCAGTTTGCACTTTTGAAAGCAATTAAGCCACAATGGGATAGTGCAATGAAAAATTCTAGAGATATCAGTGAAGAGACCCTGAGAAGCTTATGTCGAGTCTCAGTAATTAAGAAGTGAAAGAATCATTGAAAAAGGATGAAAAGAAGCTTACACCCAAGTTTAATACATGTCTTGTGCTAATGAAATACATTGAATCTATGGTATAGTCAGCCACTACTACATGGAAAAACATCTATCAATTGCATCATCCCAATGATTTTGTTGTTCATGTTGATGATAGGGAAGGTGAAGATGAGGATGAAGATGTAGAAATTAAAGATGATGAATTAGATGATCCAAATCTAGATGATGAGGAGGAAGAACAAGAAGCTACTGAAGGAAACCTTCTAGAGATTCAAAGCATTGAGGAAACTGATGTAAAGAAAATTGTAGCAGCAATAATGGCTTCATTTCCTCATTCTCTGAGCAAAGCCTTAGTTCAATCTATCTTCAAGAAAGCTTCTATCAAGTTGGTTGTAGATACTACTACTATACCAAGCACCCAACCAAGATTTGGACCTGTTCATTTGAGTGTTACATTGACAAAAGTGACCAAAACTTCATCAACCAAGCTACAAATTCCTCCATCATCAAGTTTGACCATTCAACAAAAAGGTATTCATATTCATAGTACCATTTGTACTTTTATTGCTAGCCCATCAATTTCTACAATTATTTCCATTCCAAATATATCAATAGCTAGTACAATGATAGTTGAGAACAAGTGTCAATAGAGTACTAAAGTCTCAAATAAGGGAAAATGAATTGTTTCTACCATTCTAAAAAGGATAAAGAAGAGGAAATTGATCTAGATGAGGATATAGTTATTCCAAATTGGGATATCTCTACCCTCAACCCTAATCAAACAAATACCCTAGGTGAACTATTGCAGAAGAGAGCTAAGCAACAAAAGCTTAGAGAAGAGAAGAGAAAGAAAATTCAAGTTCTTGAGGATATAAAATATATATTTACAAATTATCTAAGTATTGAGGTTGATAGTACACAACTTATTCTGGACCAGTTAGCATAAATTGTCCAAAAATTAAATGAAGATTTGCATGGATAGGATAAGATGCTACAAAGAGCTAAAAGAAAGTTTAAAAAAAGAGTGTTGGAACAAGTTGCATAGAGAATCGCCATACATCAAGTAGAGTTATCTACTATTCTTGTTTCACTGGAAACATCTATTAATAATTTTATTTCATTATTTGTTAAGTTGAATGACACATCTATCTTTGCTCAAGGAATCAAGGACAAACCATCTAAGATAGATGAAGATATAATGAAAGCAAGTGCACACAACCTCTCACTTGACCCAAGTCATAGTTTTGCACATTATTCAAAGATTAGATATCTAACAAATTGGTAGGCAAAATTATTAAGGGAACAATCCATGATTAGGGCCACACTTGCAGAAATCAAGTGCATGATTCTTCCTAACATGGATGGATTGCAGAAACACATTGCACATGCTAAGACACTCATCCATGATATTAACTTCTCCATAGTTGACAACATGATGGAATTATCAACAAAAGTTCAGATTGCATTACATGCAATTAAGTGGTTACAAGAGAATTGGGAGAATACAATGGTACTTATTTTGAAGGTACATTCTAAATTCTTGTCACATTTTGTTATTAACATATAGATAGTATACACTTTTGGCATTTATGTCAAAAAGGGAGATAAGTATGGTATGAAATGAATGTATATATGTATATATATAAAGGGGAGAAAAATATGTAAAGAAGAGATATATGTATGGGGAAGTAGTATAGTATTATATAGATAAATGTACATATAAGAAGAAAACATCTTTACAAAAGCAATTTTGAATTTTTTAAAGAAAAATAGAGTATGTTACCAGGTTGAAGACACAAAATGATGATAAAAGAATGTTTTGACTTGAAACTTTGCATATTTAGTTTTTGGGTTGATAAGTGTTTTTGTCACTAATGCCAAAGGGGGAGATTGTTGACAGTAAGGTCAATTTGTCTATTAGTGACTTACACTTAGTCAATTGGTTACGTTGCTACTAAGCTCTATAATTGCTACCAAGCTTATCCTTCATTCAACAATGTTAATCAAGTTCTCTAGATGCTCCCAAGCCAAGCAGTCAATATAAAGTTGCTACCGAGCTTCAGAGTTTATGTACAGTTCATGCCAAACGTAGTAGTATCTACCAATCTATTTAGTGGAAGTGATGGAAACTCTAGTGTTAACTGAGCTTTGTAGTATTAGCCAAGTTCTCTAGTGTTAACTAAGTTCTAGAGTGTCTACCGATCTTGCAAAGTTAACCATGTGAATCTAGTGTTGATCGAGTCATGGGGTGTCAACCGAGCGATTCAGTATATGCTGAGTTTTTTAGTGTTCACTAAGTCACCAAAGCTGACCAAGTTCTTGCTACTTGAAAGTGATTAGCATGGATTGAGCCTCTACTTCAATTGAGTGCCAGTAGATGCCGAGTGTTGACATTGGTTGCCAAGTGTCAGATCTTCACCAAGTCTATTCTTAGAACCCAAGTTACAACATTTGGGCCAACTTTGTGGATTATGATGAAACTGGTATGGTGGTTGACTCTAGTAAGTTATTAATTGGATATATATATATATATATATATATATATATATATATATATATATATATATATATATATATAATGTATTGTATCACATCCAATTGAGAAGAAGTTTTTGATGAGAAGGATCAAGAAGTATATGTGTGTGAATTAAGGGCTAGAAGTAGTATATGGTACAACAAAGAATTATCTATCATAGCAAGGTGATCATCACATTACAAGGAATCTCAACCAGCAAATCAGAGTTGTAGATCAGAGATCAGCTATTGGTTCATCCTAATAGGTGTATCAATTATATCCTTTAATAGGGTAGACTTAACTGTCTTTTGATAAATCTCTTAACTAAGTGCATACTTCATTGTATGCTTTGTAAATCCATTCACAAGGTGGACCTACTAGTCCTTATTGCTCCTAATACAGTAGATCACTAGAAGTGATCAATTGTAAGCCTTAATAGATCAACTTTATACTGCAATACAAAAGTTTGTAGGTACCATCCATACCCCAATTTTACTTTGTATTTGGAAGGTTTCTGGGTTACCATATCTTGTGTCAAAATTTTATAACTGTTTTAATGCTTTCATTCTTTTATGTATGCAATTAGATTAGAATATTATATGAAACATTAATTGGTGAAATAAGATAAATTTTTATTGGTTCTTGATTCACCCCTCCCCTCTAGGCAACCTTGTCGACCTTATATTTCCAACAATTAGTATCAGAGTTCTTTGGTTCTCACAGAGGAAGTTCAACTACTTTAGAAAATATTAGAGGCAATGGAGGTATACAAGCTAGAAAATGCTATTGATAATGATAAATTGGATTTGGAATTGGCTATTGGAAATCTCAGAAAAGGAAAGGAGCACCTCTCTCAATCTCTGTAAAGAAGGAAGGAACTAGCAACAGAGTTGAATGAAAATCTATACATTGAAGAAAGAATTGAAGACTCATGTCCAGAAAGAAATTCAGATGAAGCTGATGTAGCAATCAAAGATCTACTTGAGAAGAATCTTAGTCTCAAAGAAGAAGTTAGAAAGCTGAAAATAGAGCAAGAAATTCAATCAGTCATATTATGTGAAGTCATGGAACAAAAGGACAAAGAAAAAGAAGATATAGAAGAAAAGAACAATGAAATCAATAAACTATCCCTTCAACAAGAAGATTTTATTGATCAACTCATTGATGCAAGTGAAGAACTCGTGAATCTAAGATCAGAGAATGAAAGACTACAAAATGATCTCAATACTGAAAAGCAAACCAATGAGAGGATGATGAAATCTTAAGATAGGATGAATCAATTAAATAGGAAAAATTAGTATAGACACAAAGGCAAAGTGGGACCAAGTTATATAGAAGAAGGCGAATTATCCACGCGAGGACCTAAAATTAACAAAAGGCCTACTTGTAATCATTATGGTAAGATGGGTAATACATCAAACATATGTTGGAGCTATGGTAAACCAAAATTCAATGGAAAGTGTTACAATTGCAATAAGCATGGGCATAGAGAAAGTGAATGCAAGGAGAAATCAATATTTGAATGAAAGTGCTATAGTTGTAATAAACAAGGACACAAATCTTCTGAATGCAAAACAAAGAAATTGAATTTAGCAGAATAGATTGTTAAAGCAATAATTGGATGGGACTACAACACATGGTGTAAATGCCACTATTGTGGTGAATTTGAGCACATTGGAGAAAATTGTGTGAAACAACACATGACAAAAAGAGATACCACAAGAAGATGTTTTATTTGTACAAAACTTGGTCATCTTACCAAGAATTGCATGAACACAGGAAGAATTGAAGATGAAAAGAAATCAAAAGATGACAATATCAAAAAGAAAATGAGGTAGCAATGGTTGCCAAAATCTTATGAGAATGAAATTCCAAGTCATGAAGTGAATGACACCCAAGTTAGTGAATTGGGTGACTTAAGTATTTCGACATAATTCCCTATGGGAATAACTAGAATTGAGATTCTGAAGTAGACATCCCTCATCAGTTTGAACTAGGAAGAAGAAAATATCCATATCAAGATTCAAGATGCAGAAGGATCACAGGGTGATTGTAGAAGTTCAAGACCTTATCGAGCTAGGTTGGGTTGCAAGACCCTACTAAGCAAGGTCAGGATATAATAGAGCATCAAATGTAAACATTGAGTTTTTGGTGAATCTACCAAGTGATGGAAGGTCTACCAAGTTGTGAATGTTTCCCAAGAATTAAAGGCTAAATCAAGTGGAGGATAGCTTATCACCGAGCGAGTATACGTACCAAGCATTAATGGTGATTGTAAAGAGGAAATTTATTAGAAGGAAGAAATCAAATGCATTGTTTCACCACGAATTTCCTGAGCTATTTGTGAAAAGAAAACTTAGTGCTTTCAATCGATTTGAGTGTTTTCTATTGAGCAATTTTCAAGTTTTCAAAAATCCTACTGAGCATGGAATCTTCAAGCATAAAAAACTAAGAAAGAATAAGAAATATTAGTTTGTGGAGAGCATTATGAGTTTCCTACATTCAATTTGAGTCTAGCAATTGCAGAAGCGGTCGACCCAACTAGTGCACAATCAAAAATTTTGCATAAGGTATTTCTCATACATGATATCCGTTCATTTCTCTACTATTCCATTCAAGAACTTAGAACCCTCAATATGAATGAAGCAATGAATGAATTGTGGGTGGATGGTGTATTGAAACCTGAGCATAAGATTTGGAAGTCAAAGGATTAATGCATATGTTACATATGCCAAGGCACTTTAAAAAAAATGAATCAGACTTATCTTAAGTCATGTTCACAATGGGAAATTATGGTTAGACCAAACCATTCAGATCAAAAGGAAGATTATTCACGAAATCATGGGACTACCAATGGTGAACAAAGCTAAAGTAAACAAAACCCTAGGTTGGATTGAACTGGCCAAGAGGACTCTTGTCAAGTGGGATGGAAGAGGAATAAATATAATTGGAATCACTAACATGGAGCTAAAGTTTTGAATCCATGCAATTGCCCACAAGATCTACAACTCTAGTAGACTTAACACTATGTCATGTGAGGTAGTTGACCTGGCTCTCAAGATGATGAAGAATAACATGTCCTTAAACCTTGTCGAGTTATTACTGAATCAATTCAACTAGAAAATAGAGATCATCAAAAGGTCAAAGAACAACCATGTAAGTTTGGTACCCTTTTGACATGTTTATTTTTCTTTGTACAAAATTTTTCCCTTCCAAAGGTTCTTTTTTCTTTTGCAAGTTCTACTCTCATGCTAACAGAAGAAAAAGGAGATGATGTAGAAGATGATGATGAAGAGGATGAGCTAAAGGAATCTGAATTTGAAAAGGAAGAGTCTCCCCAGAAGAAAGGGAAGGTCATCATAACTAGACCCACCAAATCCTTCCTTGTTGTATTCACAAGAAGGTTAGTCAAGACCAAAAGATAATTCAAGATGGGAGAAGAAGATGATGATGAGAAAATTATCTTTCAAAAGTCATCTCCCACTCTTTAGGAAAAGCTGAAAAGATTAGAAAAAGGTTCTAGTATGAATAGTTTCATGTCACTAAAGTATGAAACTAGGAACTATGAGGAGAAGAAGAAAATTGAAGATATTCTTCTACCAATGTTGGGAAAATGGAAGTATTCACTAGGTGAGATCACACAACGAGTTCTGGATGCACTCTTAAAAGCTATTAAGTCACAATGGGATAATGCAATGAATACTGCTAGAGATATTAGTGAATAGACCCTAAGACATCTTATTACAAGTCTTAACAATTCAGAGGTGAAAGAAGCATTGAAAAAGAATGAAAAGAATATTGCACCCAAGTTCAATAGACATTTATGCTAATGAAAGACATTGAATTTATGGTAAATTCAACCACTGCTACATGGAAGAATATCTATTAGTTCTAGCAACCCAGTGATTTTGTTGTTCATGTTGATGAAAAGGAAGGTGAAGATGTAGAAATTAAAGATGATGAATTAGATGGTGTAAATCTAGATGATGATGAAGAATAATAGGAAGCTACTCGAGGAAGACTTCTAGAGATTCAAAGCAGTGAGGAAATTGATGCAGAGAAAATTACAACAACAATAATGGCTTCATTTCCTCATTCTCTGAGAAAAATGTTAGTGCAATCTAGCTCTAAGATAGCTTCTACTAAGTTGGTTGTGGATACCACTTCCACACCAAGCACCCAACCAAGCTCTGGACCTGTTCATCTAAGTGTTACATTGATAGAAGTGACTAGCACTTCATCTACCGAGCTACAACTTCCTCCATCATCAAGCTTGACCATGAAACAACAAGGTATTCCTATTAGTAGTACCATTTCTACATTTTTTTCTAGCCCATCAATTTCTACAATTGGTTCCATTCCAAATGTATCCATAGTTAGTACAGTGGTAGTTGAGAACAAGTCTCAACTGAGTACTAATGTCTGAGATAAGGGAAAATGAATTGTTTCTACCATTTTGAAAGAAAAGGGTAAAGAAGAGGAAATTGATCTAGATGAGGATATAGTTATTCCAAATTGGGATATCTCTACCCTCAACCCTCATCAAATGAATACCATAGGTGAACTATTGCAAAAGAGAGCTAAAAAACAGAAGCTTAGAGAAGAGTAGAGAAATAAAACTCAAGTTCTTGAGGATATAAAAGATATATTTACAAATTCTCTAAGTATTTAGGTTGATAGTACACAACATATTCTGGACCATTTAACAGAAATTGTCAAAAAATTCAATGAAGATTTGAATGAATAGGATAAGGTGCTACAAAGAGCTGGAAAAAAGTTTGAAAATAGAGTGTTGGAACAAGTTACATAGAGAATTTCCATACATCAAGTAGAGTTATCTACTCTTTTTGTTTCACTGGAAATATCTGTTAATAATGTTATTTCATTATTTGTTAAGTTGAATGACACATCTATCTTCACTCAAGGAATCAAGGACAAATTATCTAAGATAAATGAAGATATGAAGGCAAGTGAGTTCACCAACTCTCACTTGACCCAAGTCATAGTTCTGTACAATATTCAAAGATCATATATCTAACAAATCTGTAGACAAAATTATTAAGGGAAGATGCCACAATTATGGCCACACTTGCAGAAATCCAAGGCATGATTTTTCCCAACATGGATGCATTGTAGAAACACATCGCACATGCTAAGACACTCATCCATGATAACAACTTCTCTGTAGTTGATCACATGATGTAATTATTAGCAAAAGTTTAGATTGCATTATGTATATAAGAAATATATGTATGGGGAACCAATATAGTATTATAGAGATACATGTATAGATAAGTAGAAACCATCTTTACAAAAGCAATTTTGGAAAAAAAATCTGAAAAATAGAGTATTTTACCAAGTTGAAGACATAGAATGATGATAAAAGAATGTTTTGACTTGAAATTTTGTGTATTGAGTTTTTGGGTTGATAAGTGTTTTTGTTACTAATACCAAATGGGGTGATTGTTGACATTAACGTCAATTTGTCTATTAGTGAATTATACTTAGTCAATTGGTTACATTGCTACCGAGCTCTATAATTGCTACTAGGCTCATCTTTCATTCAGGAGTGTTAACCAAGTGCTCCAGTTGCTCCCAAGCCAAGCAGTCAATAAAAAGGTTCTACTGAGTTTCATAGTTACTACCAAGCTTCAGAGTCTATGTATAGTTCATGCCAAGCGTAGCAGTATCTACCAAGCTATTCAATTGAAGTGATGGAAACTCTAGTGTTAATCGAGCTCTATAGTGTTAATTGAGTTCTCTAGTGTTAACCAAGTTCTACAGTATTTACCAAGCTCACAAAGTTAACCATGTGAATCTAATGTTGACTGAGCCATGGAGTATCAACCAAGTATTTCATTATATACCGAGTTTCTCAGTGTTCACTGGGTCACCAGAACTGACCAAGTTTCGTCTACTTGAAAGTGGTTAGTATGGACCAAGCCTCTACTTCAATTGAGTGCTAGTAGATGTCGAGTGTTGACAGTGGTTGGCGAGTGTCAAAACTTCAGTAAGTCTATTCTTGGAACTCAAGTTACAACATTTGGGCCGACTTTGTGGATTATGATGAAGCTGGTATTGTAGCCGACTCCAGTAAGTTATTAATTGAATATATATATATATATATAGATAGATAGATATATATATATATATATATATATATATATACATATATATATATATATACATATACATATACATATACATATACATATATATATATACATATACATATATATATACATATACATATATATATACATATATATATATACACATACATACATACATACATACATACATACATACATACATACATACATATATATATATATAATGTATTGTATCACATCCAATTAAGAAGAAGTGTTCGATGAGAAGGATCAATAAGTATATGTGTGTGAATTATGGGCTAGAAGCAGTATATGATACAACAAAGATTTATCTATCATACCAAGGTGATCATCACATTACAAGGAATATCAACTAGCAAATTAGAGTTGCAAATCAGAGATTAGCTATTGGTTCATCCTAATAGGTGTATCAGTTATATCCTTTAATAGGGTAGACTTAACAATTTTTTGATAAATCTCTTAACTGAGTGCATACTTCATTGTATGGTTTTTAAATCCTTTCACAAGGTGCACCTAGTAGTCCTTATTACTCTTAACAGGATAGATTGCTAGAAGTGATCAATTGTAAGCCTTAACAGGCCAACTTTATATTGCAGTACCAAAGCTTGTGGGTACCATCCACACCCTAGTTTTACTTTGTATTTGGAAGGTTTTTGGGTTACCATATCTTGTGCCAAAGTTTTATAAATGTTTTAATGCTTTCATTCTTTCATGTATGCAATTAGATCCAATTGAGAAGAAGTATTCCATGAGAAGGATTAAGAAGTATATGTGTGCAAATTAAGGGCTACAAGTAGTATATGGTACATCAAAGACTTATCTATCACAACAAGATGATCATCACATTACAAAGAATCCTAACTAACAAATCATTTTTGTAGATCATAGATTAGCCACTGATTCATTCTAAAAGGGTAGACTTAATAGTCTTTAACTAAATCTTTTAACCCAGTGCATACTTCATTATATGTTTTGTAAATCCTTTCACAAGATGGACCTAGCAGTCCCTATTGCTCCTAACAAGGCAGATCACCACAAGTGATCAATTGTAAGCCTTAACAGACCAAGTTTATATTGTAGTACCAAAGCTTGTGGGTATCATACCCACCCCAATTTTACTTTCTATTTGGAAGGTTTCTGGGTTACCATATCTTATGTGAAAGTGTTATAAATGTTTTAATGCTTTCATTCTTTCATGTATGCAACTAGATCAGAATATTATATGAAGGATTGATTGGTGAAATAAGATAAAGTTTTATTGGTTCTTGATTCACCCCTCCCCTATCAGTAACCTTCCCTAGCTTATATTTCCAACAATGTGTGCAATGAAGATTTGACATGGCTTTCCCCTATTTCTAATCGATGAGGCCGTTAAATTCAATTCTTTGACAACCTAATTATTTTGATCGCAAAGAAACGAGAACTGTGTGATAAATATTCACTTAGAAGGAAGTATGAGAAATGGTGAAAGAATTAATTTGATTCTTTACCAACGAGTTGCAAATAATCCAAGCAAAGATGATGATAATGAATGAGGATGTTTACATTTTATTCCTTCCATTTTTTATGAAGAAAATAATTTGAATGATTGACAAGAGTGGTCAACATCCTTTGATCATATCTTAACATTAGAGAAGGTTAAACAATCTTTGATGAGGATGTTAATAAGGACTTGTTTTATGATCTGATTGATGCTATGTTCAAGGTAGAAGTGGATATGAATAGATTAGTTGCAGAATCAAAGGTCATCATAGATGCCAGGTGGAGCATGTTTTTTAATGAACTTGATGCAATAGAGGCACTGAGTAGATAACAAAAAGAAAGTTTAATGTGTCAGAAACAATTGGTGAGATCAAGGCCTTGCCCATGGGAAGCAGTTAGAGGATAGATGATGAAGACAAATGAAAGAAAAAATAGAGGAAATACAAGGATCATATCAGGGTATCTCATATTTGCATTAACTTGCTATAGATACACTTGCACTATAAGCAAAGACTGTACCTGAAATTAAGATGCCAACTGCTAAATTTTTAACTACTTCCCAAATCTATTTAGTTGTAGAGAATATTTGTAAAACAATATTTTTTCTTCTCTATAACTTAATTTGTAATGAGTCATGTAGTGATATGTGTCTTCCCAGATTTGAATCTTGTTGCAATCCTTTCTCTATAAAAGGATTTCTAGGATTGGGAAGAAGCGCCTGAAGTCTAGTGATATGATGAATATTATCATTTAAGTCAGTCCAATTTTATGTTAAGTCATGAGATGTTTTAGCTTGTTTTCTTTTGAAAGTTTTAAGTGAATGGAAAACTAGCATTAATTCTACATTTTATCATAGTCTCACATAAAAAATATGTATACTTATCAAAGAGATTAATACAAGGAATGTTACATGGTATTTGTGTCTCAAAATTTTGTCTCCATTTTCATGCTTTTGTGATTTTGAGGATGAATGAACAAGTTTCAATTTATTCAAATATAATTCAAGTGAGTTGTATATCATTTCATTGTTGCTTTTAATTCAAGAAATTAAGTAATTAATAATTGCTCATTATAAGCGTGAGAGGGATATTATACGTAGAGAATTTGGAGGTTTACCCCACGCAATCAGAATATTCTGACAGAAATCTCCATCATAATAAACTCATCCGCCTAATCAAAATTAATTTTATCCAGCAATATAAATTGAACACATCTCATTCTCTCTCAGCAGATTTTCGATTCATGTGTTGTTTGCACTCTGGAAACTGGCGTTTTTTTCCTGAGGATTAGGATATTTGTGATTCTATTCTCCTTTTTCAACCTTGTGTACACAATGAGACTCACCCCCAAAAAAAATTCCAAGAGAAGAATTCTGATTTTTTTGGTCTGACTATCTCTTCTTTCCAAATACGTTTTAAAATCCTTCAACATTTAAATAAAAAATACAAATACATTAACTTTCAGCCGCGTATCGCTAACACTACACATTAATGATTATATTTTAATAAAAAATACCAATGCAATAACATAGAAATTGCATACAGAAATATAATCAAGAAACTAAAATTACGACAAAATCTTTAATACGAAATGTATAGATCAAAACGAACCAAATAAAAATATTTCTGCAAAGACTTCAGAATCACAATTCTGAAACGCAAGGAGACGATATTTTCAAATTCATGAAGATGATGAATACCCACAACAGAAAAAGAAGGTGATCGAAACATTCTTACACGGAAGCCTTTTTAGTCTGCATAGAAATCAATAATATTGAATCAACTCCCACAAAACCTGTAGTGTCTTCACCTTTTCATTTGTCAACTTCAAAACGAGAAGACTAAGTGGGTACATATCAAACAGATGGCAGCTTGTTAAAAAGGCATCCCTCGAATCGATGGATTTTTTCTGGTAATGCATGACAGACTCAACAAATCATGGGTTTCAATTAAGAAGCTGCTGGTCTTCCACCGCATGAGATGGTAGGACCCTTTCAATTCTACACATTCTGAATTTAATCTATTACTGTAATTGATTGACTCTCTGAATTTCATATTTTGTAAAACTTCATTTAAAAAAAATATTGCTAAACGAATCCTCCAGTGCCCTTAACGTCGGTTAATATTTAATTAGTAAGAAAAGAAAATATTAGTTCAATAAAGAGGAGACGAAACAAGCAAAGACGTTCTATAAATAAAATAGAACGTAGAAGAAAAAGATCGAGTTACATACAATCATGAGAGTGATAGAAAAATAGCGCTATGTCTCACCTAAGTTATTAATCAATTGTTCATCAATGATACTATTATTTATATATACAAATTCAAAACAATCTATTTGCAAACACGCTAAGGATTTGTAAGAACAATCTATATTGGCATACATTCCTAAGAGCATATTTTCACTTATCACGCAACTGAATCAGGACGTCGATTTATATGCTTTCTTCTTCATGTGATGGCAGCATCCTGTCTGTCTGAATTCCCCTTCGCAATTCGGATGCGATGGTGAACACTCTGACTCTATCTCATCCACGCGCGGGCTGAGCTTTGCATGGCAATTCTTCTCCGCATAATGGGCATCGAGATTGCGGCTGCAAGAAACATTCAGAATACATAAAACAGAAAGGACAATTACCACTTTTTTAACCTGCAATGTGCGCTAATGCTCCGCAACTGTTACGTTGAGTCCTGACAATTACAGCTTTGCAATGACTGAAGATGCGAATTGATATTTGTGGCTAAGAATCAAAAGAATCTAAGAAGAAATAATTGGCTTAGACAGTTCAGTTTTTCTTCAAGATGGTTTAATGCCTTATACTGCGTATACTTATACTTAGTCACCTCGAAAAATATCTCGTCTTTCGAATTTCCATGAAGGACATTCGCGTTAATTTCCATGAAGTCTGCATGAGAGCAGAGAGAAAGTATTAGGATTAATCGTATAAGCTGCGATGACGATGCAGCGGTCTTATTTTTATTAAGGATTATTGATTATACGTTGAGAATGCCGATTTTACTGCAATTATGCCGATTTCACTGCAACTTCAATTCTTCTGCCACTTGCCGCACTTGTTATAAAAATAATACGTCTTTGACATTGCATTACAAAAGACAAAAAAAAAAACACATTAAAGCAACATTTTGAGGAAGATGCATGGACAGTTACACAGTTCTAAAATGGTGGATGATTCTACGTGTTGTTATGATAATGTTCAGTTTTCCGCGGAGTTGGAGAAATACTTTAGAGATGTTTTCTTTCCACAGCGAGATGTCTATCGTGAACTTTGAAAGTTGCAGGAAAGCAATGATTTTCAAATTAATGATTATAATATGCCAAAATACAAAAAAAAAATCAATTTAAAGGTTATATGCCCTCTACATTACGCTCATGTTTTCCTCAACGTTTTAAGGCTTCATTAGACGAATATCCCATGTGTGTGTACAAGTAGAGATCGGTTAACACATGCTAAACTGTGTTATGGTATGCTTCTCCTCGTTTGGTCTAGTCGTTTACTTTTGGTGTGTAGTCAATGAGAAAAGTTTATTTTGATGTTCTTTGTTTAATAATATTATAAGATTCTCCAAAGAGTATGAAGGGGAAGAGAAGAAAAATGTTCTGTGAGGTTTTGTTTTATATTTGTATGTTAGATTTTATTTTTAATAATTGTTTGCATTTTTATTGTATATATTTAATATACTGAATTCAATTATATTAGAAGTCACTAATAAATAGAATTTGGACTTTACTAATCTTTTTATGTGACTCTAAACCAATTATTTAGTTTCTACTAATTAAAAATATATTTGCCTTTCTTTTTAAAAGCAGTTACTATATTGCTGTCATGTTAGAATGGATCTCTCTAATGATGGGGATAAGCTTTTGGTCCACACGGTTTGACCACAGGTAGCAGCCCTTCATAAATTTGTGTCACTATTTACTAGGCATTCATCACTTAATGCTTAACTATAAGGGAATCTCAAGAACTATAAAATATATACTTGATTACTATGTTCTAGAACATTAATGGTGGTATATTTTATTAAATAATTCAAACAAATAAACAAGCAATAATGTCATTATTTTGATTTACATATAGACCATTAAATAATCTTATTATTTAATGGTAACACACACACACACACACACACACACACACACACACACACACATGTATGTATGTATGTATGTATACATGTATACATATACATATAAGGTATGGTCTATAGCTTTGTCATAAGGGTAAATTTGTCAAGAAGTTGAACAATATTTTGCTAGTAATAATTTGGAAGAAGGTAGAGTGCAGCTCCATGAATGACTCTATTAGCCCTATTGTGTTTTATAAATAAAACTATAAAGTTTTTTTCTCAAAGAAATGATATATCGATTGAAAAAATATGAACAAATTGATTTGATTAGAGCAATATTGTTATAGGCCTTGTAGAGAGATAACACATAGTATAATACTTACCACCGAAACCATACAATCAATGGGATATCTAAGAAAGTTGGAATGGTTATCAAGCTAGATATATGAAAACCCTATGATAAAGTTTAATGGAACTTTTTTAGTAATGTATTAAGGATTTTTTTTGACAAAAAATGAATTCAAATAGTAAAGGAAGGGAGGGAGGGTGAGGGAGCAAGAGGTTCATATGGTAAGATAGAGAATAAAATAGGGAGAAATGGAATGAGAAAAATAGAGAGAGAGAGAGAGAGAGAGAGAGAGAGAGAGAGAAGAGAGAAGAGAATAGGGAGGGGAAGTAAGAGAATGGATAGAGAGAATAGTAAACATAGAAGGGGAAAAGAAAGAGGAAAAGGAAGGGGAAGAGAGGGAGAAAGAGAGAGAGAGAGGGTGCAGGGAGAAATGGAGAGAGAGAGAGAGGGGGGGGATCAGAAGAGAGATAGGCAAAGAGGTCCACCAGAAGAGAGATAGGGAGAATGTGATTCACACACACACACACACACACACACACACACATAGAGAGAGGTAGGAATAGAGGGAGGCATACATGGAGGGAGAGGAAGAGGAAGAGATGGGGAAATGGAGATAATGAGATAGGGAGCGAGATAATAAGAAGAGGGCATGATACATGAGGTAGCGAGAGAATGTGAAGGATAATAGTGGAAGATACATGAGGCAAGAAGAGAAGGAGGGGGATAGACATGAGATAGATCTCTAGGAGGATAATTAGGGCAAGGAATAGAAAAAGAAATTGATGGAGAAGGAAGGTGTGTGTGTGTGTGTGTGTGTGTGTAATCATGCATGCATAAAAATATATCTATATATAAATGTATATGTATATTAAACTATGGATATGAATATATACATAGGCATATACGATATGGATAGGGAGAAAGAGAGAGAGAGAGGGTGCAGGGAGAAATGGAGAGAGAGAGAGAGGGGGGGGATTAGAAGAGAGATAGGCAGAGAGGTCCACTAGAAGAGATGTAGGGAGAATGTGATTCACACACACATACACACATAGAGAGAGGTAGGAATAGAGGGAGGCATACATGGAGGGAGAGGAAGAGGAAGAGATGGGGAAATGGAGATGATGAGATAGGGAGAGAGATAATAAGAAGAGGGCATGATACATGAGGTAGCGAGAGAATGTGAAGGATAATAGTGGAAGATACATGAGGCAAGAAGAGAAGGAGGGGGATAGACATGAGATAGATCTCTAGGAGGATAATTAGGGCAAGGAATAGAAAAAGAAATTGATGGAGAAGGAAAGTGTGTGTGTGTGTGTGTGTAATCATGTATGCATAAAAATATATCTATATATAAATGTATATGTATATTAAACTATGGATATGAATATATACATAGGCATATATGATATACATACATACATACATACATACATACATACATACATATATAGTGTATTATCAAATTGTAACCACCTATTTTTATGTCTTCATAACCCATATGATACAACCACTACACTTATAGAAAATTGGAGGTGGTTAAGCCATGTGAGGAATCCCAAAGGGAAATGTTAGTAGTTTTTCCAAATATACCACCTTGAGTTATCCTATAAAAAATATGAGTCTTTCTTATATAGGTAATTCTACACTACCTGAGAAGGTTCTCAGCATCAAACTCTAACCCTTGAAGCCAGCAAAGCCCAAAACTACATATAGTATTGACTCAAAATAATTATGAATTTTATTTTGGGATTTCTAGGTGGCTCAACTTCAGAAGACCATAACTTATGAACCATTGAGTCAATTGTTTATTATTACCCAATTATTGAATCCTTAGCTTCTAATCTACAATGCTTGACATATGAAACCTCTAAACAACCTAGTTTTAGAGGCCATTTGGATCCTTTATGGCCTTCAAAATTGAGCATGATGGTTTTTTTAGTAAATTTTCATAGCAAAAATCTGCAATAACTTCATGAATACTCATGATATTGGAGTGACCCTCAACTAATAGGCTGATATATCCAAGATGAACCTTAACCTCTGAAATTAGGATATTTTTAACTTGTATGAATGACTTACTATGTAGGAAGCTTCCACCGATAAAAAATTTACACTGAGACAACCCTTATTCAACATATAGAAAGGAAATATTTTTTGGTGATGAAAGATTGCTCTTACACCTAGGATGATCCTGCATCAGTTATGTTTGAAGAATTTTTCAAAGGGTTTTCATAAATGTGTGCCTCAACTTGCTACTAATAATGCATAATTGAGTCGAGTGTATCATCCATTGGCTCATTTTCATGAATACAAACCTTTAACATCTTCTCTATGACCATTATATAAGATATCATCATATTTATTAAAATACATGATTTTAAAAAATGGATCTATTTAAGAGTCATCTTTTTCTTCATTAAGAGGACCATCACATGCTGATATCTCTTCCTCTAGATGTATTATACATGGATCTATTTTATTATTCCCATGTTTTTTTATGTAATTTTATTCATAAAAAGGATTATAGGACAATCCTTCATATGCTTTTGGAGTGCCATTGTATAAGAGACTTGAAGATTTTCTAATCATAACTAAATGTCTTATCCAATGTATATTTATCTTCAATTTCATGAGGTACCTCGTAAGAATGTATTGATTTGTTGATATATTTATTTTGATATACTAAGAAGAAATTTGTACCATTCTTCTATACATATTTTTGATATTGAATGTCTCATAAATTTGAAACTTCTTTTATGCTATTAGAATCTTCTTCCTCACTTTTGTATTTTGTGTAGTCAATTTCCATACTAGTCTCCTCATGGATAGATCATTTCCTAATACGAACCATACTTACTTTATTTAGTACTTCCTTTTTAGTTTTGTGCTCCTTTTGTTTATTTTACAGTGTATTCCTTAATTTCCTTATGCACATATTCAAGTAGAATGATCAAATCATAATCACTTCAAATTTTTTAGTTTTTGAATTTTATTCAAGAATTTTTTGTAGGAAGTCCTCATCTTTGAAGGTATCTCATGATAAATATTTAAAATTGGACTATGAAGACATGTACTACTTATTCACCTTCATATTTATCCAGATTGAAAAATGCATCCAAAGAGAATGTACAAAGTTCTTCTTCTACATTGTATTTATGGTTTTCATCATATTCATAACACATATTTTATGCTTTATTGCCAACATGAAAAGCATGAAGAAACCATTGCTCAAATTGGCTCCAAGATGAGGTAATGCATGTAGGTAATGATTCATATTCTACTCTTGTATTATAATTTAATGTCTTGACAAACAATTTCATCACATAATCTTCTATGCAAATATCATGATCATGTATAAACATATAAAAGGCATCTAAATGCTTAAATGTTGATTCATCCCATTCCCATGAAACTTAGGGACAAGATTCAAAAGTGTTAGGAACAACCTATTAAGTTTGCAATCAAATCCACTAAGATCCAATTTCCTGATATGCCATAAGAAATAAAATATTTTATTTGGGATGGTTGATAGATCCTAGAAAACAAAATAGCTCCCCCTTATTCAAAAATGGAAAAATATCATCTATTTCAAAGTTTTCTCCTTCAATAAAGTCATTGATCATTATCTAAATATGAATAATTAGAATATGAGTACCTCTGGTGAATGCTTTTTCGAATAATTAGAATATTAGTGCTGTGGCATGGCTGCTGTCAAAGTCCAGCAAACCAAAATCTTATTTTGATCACGAGAAGCTGCAGGACATACTGTCGTTGTATCTGTGCGAGAGTTCTCGAATGGGGTACGTGGATCTAGTAAAAAAGTTGGTGAAGGATGGAGGAGCTAATCCTTTTGAAGGAGATGATGAAGGAAAGATGGCGCTTCACTATGTTGTCAAGGGTGAAAAGGAGGATCTGGCAGTGAAAATTATCAAACATCTAGGAGTGAACTGGGGGAAAGCATTCGCCTGTGATAAATTAGGAAGAAGCTTTTTCCACTCTGCAGCTTTCCTTGGAAAGATACAGCTTTGTGGGAAGCTTTCAGATCGTGATAGAAATTTGCTGGATACCAAAGTTCGCCATGGATAGACTCCTATGTTTTATACAGTAGCTAGACCTCGTAACTATCCAAGTGTTTTAGAACTCTTCATTTCCAGAGCGCAACCTAGTACAAATCCATTTTTTTTCAAAGATTCGAGCCAAACAATGCTATTGCATGTGGCTATTGCTAGAGGCAACTCATCTATGGTCGATAGCCTGCTTGCGAGTTTTCCACCACAAGAGTGCACGAATTGGGTTCAGGCAACAAACAGCCTGGGTCAAACAACGCTGCATAAAGCAGTAAGTGGAGGCCATGTGCAGGTTGTGTAAATGCTTCTTCAGAATGGAGTCCATCCATTTAAAGAGCGTGACTATGACGGTAAAACAACTGTGCATTTTGCAGCTGAAGCAAATAGTGCAGATGCTGTTAATTATTGTTAGTTGGACAGCTGTTATTTCTGACCCGGAAATAGCAGCACTATTTATGGGTAGCTTGGACAGCTATTCGTCCTTATCTATGAATAGCGGTTGTATTTATGGGTGGTTTGGACAGCTGTTTGTCCACTTGCCAAAAATTAGTAAATGGTTATTATTTACTAATTTTAGTGATTCGTTTTGGACACTTTGCAACCAATTCTATTATTGGCTGTCGAGTTGTCTTAATCTCAGCCGTTGGTTATATTTAATCTCGGTCGTTGGTTTACCAACAGGAGTAGTATAGAAAGGGGTCATTGGGTCATTTGGATGGTAAGAAGTGTTTTGGAGAAGCAGTTTGCAGTGTTAGCAAACAGTCTTGCAGTGTTAGCAAGGGCGCAGTGTTAGCGTAGGGATAACAGTGAGGAATATCAGCGAGAGAAATTAGGAGGTTGTCGGAGTTCTGCCAGTGTGAGGCAAGGAATTTTGTATCTCTTGATTTGCTAAAGTTTAATATAATTCCTCATCTGTAGAACTGGTTTTCCCTTAACGGTTTTTCCAGGGACAATTTGTCTGAAAATATTGTGTTGATTCTGTTGCGCATTTCTTTCCGTATTTTAAGTGAAGTTGTAGTTGTGTTATTTTTCAATATTAGCTGAGAATTTGTTTTCAGCAGTTTAATAATCATTTATGATAGGAGATTAATAATCAGTGACTGCAATAGTTTGATTTTTCACATGGTATCAGAGCATTGTTAAGGGTAGAAGAGTTTTGCCCTAGGAAAGAAATTTTGATCTCTTTAGATTTATTATTGCTTTAAACCCTTGAGATGGCTTTAGCTGGTTGGAGAGATCAGGATAGATTGGATGGTGCCTCAAATTTTGGTGTCTGGAAGGCCAGAATTTCTTTATTGTTGGAAGAGAATGGTATCAAGGATTATGCTACCAGTGGTGCAGCATATAGGAAGGACGATGCCAAAGCGAGGAGGATTATCCTTGATGGTGTCAAGGATCATATTGTTCCACATATCTCAGAGCTAGATACAGCAAAGAAGATGTGGGATGCCATTCTAAATCTGTACCAGAATGCTACCACTAACAGGAAGTTGATTCTCAGAGAGAAGCTAAAGAATACCCGGATGAATCAGGGAGAAGACATCACAAGTTACCTCACCAGGCTCAGACTTGTCAAGGATGAGTTAGTAGCTGTTGGAGATAGCCCTAGTGATGATGAGCTAGTGAGAATAGCCCCAAATGGGTTTACTAAAAAATGGAGTGTCTTTGTTCAAGTTGTCAGTGGACGAGATACTTTACCGAGTTGGGATCGACTATGGACTGATTTCACTCAGGAGGAGTTTAGACTAAGTCTTGTCAATGGGGCCAACAAGAGTCAGAAAAATGAGGTGGAACAAGAGAACGTTGCCCTAGCGGGTAAAGGGAAAGAAAAGAAGGGATCTAGCAAAGGATCAAATTCACAAAGTGAAAAGAAGAAGAAGGACCTTTCTAAGGTCAAGTGCTTTGGATGTCACGAGTTTGGCCACTATGTCAGTAATTGCCCGGAGAGGAAAAAGGGTAAGAAGCAGGTGGCAGCTTCAACAAGTGCAGAAGAACTCTCCAACAGAATGGAAGATGAGTTTGCACTCATAGCTTGTATGGTTAGCTCAACCTCACAGTGTGTTTGGTATATAGATAGTGGGGCGTCATTTCATAAGACAGGAGTTAGAGAGTACTTCTCTAGTTACAAGGAGGAGGACACCAACATCCAGATTTCTATGGGAAACTTGTCCAAACTCAACCCTATTGGGAAAGGGACTATTCAGTTTCAGAGGGAGAATGGAAAGATAATTCCTCTTCATGATGTGTTATATGTGCCGGGCTTAGGTATGAATTTGATTTCTGTATCTGTTTTTCAGGATAGGGGGTATAATGTACTCTTTAGAGGGACACATGTGTTGATTAAGCACAAGGATTGGAAATCACCCATAACTATTGGAGTTAGGAGTGGTCGCCTTTATAGATTGCAGTTTGATACTCCTAAGGCACTTATGAGCAACAATAATCCTAGAGATCTTGGAGAGCTATGGCATAGGAGGTTGGGCCATATTCATCATGGAGAACTTAGATTGCTTCGTGAGACCGTGACAGGTGTTCCAGAGGTGAGCACAGAGCATGACGATGTATGTAAGGGATGTGTGTTGGGGAAGTTTGCGAAAGCATCTTTTCCAAGGAGTGACACCAGATCTAAGGGTGTTCTTGATCTAGTACATTCAGATGCTTGTGGACCAATGTCAACGAAATCTCTCAGAGGATATAAGTACTATGTTACTTTTATTGATGACTTCTCTAGAAAGACCTGGATATACTTCTTGAAGACTAAAGATGAGGTTTTCAGTCGATTCCAAGAGTTCAAGGCTCTTGTGGAGAACTCGACAGCAAAGAAGATAAAGGTTCTTCGGTCAGACAATGGAGGCGAGTATAAAGGAAATGTCTTCCAGGAGTTCTGCACCAGAGAAGGAATCAAGAGAGAATGGACTGTTCCTTACAATCCACAGCAGAATGGAGTTGCTGAGAGGAAGAACCGTTCTATATCGGAGGCAGCAAGAGCTATGCTACATGACCAGGACATGCCCCGTTACTTATGGGTAGAGGCATGTAATACAACAGTCTACATTCAGAATAGAGTTCCACACAAGGTGCTAGGGAAGATGACACCAGAGGAGGCTTTCACAGGGAAGAAGCCAGATGTTAGTCACTTCAGGATATTTGGGAGTTTGGCATATTGTCATATTCCTGGAGATACACGTACAAAGTTAGATCAGACTACAGAGAGGGGGTACTTTGTTGGGTACAGTGAGACCTCAAAGGCATACAGGATTTTCATTCCGGGGACTAAAAGAGTTATTATCAGACGGGATGTCAAGTTCATGGAGGACAAGGCATTCAAGAGATCCAGAGATTTGCCACCAGATGATCAGAGTGAGCAGCCAACAGAAGCTCCAAGACCAAATCAAGGGCATCAAAGCTCAAGTACAGTTACCAGTACGAGTGTAGACTCAGTTAGTGAAGATTCACAGAGTATGGAGCAACAGGTGCAACAGGAAATGCATCTGGAAGACTTAGAGGTTGACATTTCATCCTCTACAGTTGGCAACAGGAACCATGTGGTTCTAGATACACAAAGGGATACTCAGGAGTTTGTGGGAGCTCCTAGGAAGAGTACTAGACAGTGAAGACAACCAGCCAAGTTCAATGACTATGTGGCATTAGTTAGTTAGTTGGTAGATAGTGAGCCTTCTAGCTATCAGGAAGCTGCAGAACATCAGGTATGGCGAGATGCTATGGTTGAGGAATATTCTTCAATACTGCAGAATGATGTGTGGGAGGTAGTACCTAGACCAACAGATAGGGTTGTAGTTGGATCACGCTGGATCTATAAGATAAAGCACGGTGCAGATGGTAGCATCGAGAAATACAAGGCTAGGTTTGTGGCAAAGGGGTTCTCTCAGAAGGAGGGAATAGACTATGAGGAGACATTTGCTCCAGTTGCCAGGTATACTTCTATACGAGCTGTAATCTCGCTTGCAGCACAGATGGGATGGCAGATCCATCAAATCGATGTCAAGGAAACATTCCTCAATGGTGAGTTGAAGGAGGAGGTATACATAGAACAACCAGAAGGCTTTGTAGCACACAGCAAAGAGACCCACGTGTGTAGATTGAAGAAAGCATTGTACGGACTCAAGCAGGCTCCTAGAGCGTGGTATGAGCGCATTGATACATACTTGTAGAAAATGGGCTTTGAGAAAAGTGAAGCAGATGCTAACCTCTACTACTTGATGGTTAGGGGTGAGATTCTCATTCTTGTTCTTTATGTGGACGACCTATTTCTTACAGGTTCACTAGGGCTCATAGTGGATTGCAAGAGGAACCTTGCAGAAGAGTTCGAGATGAAGGATTTAGGACTTATGCAATACTTTCTAGGCATGGAAGTGTGGCAGACAGATGGGGAGATTTTCCTTAGTCAAGGGAAATATTGCATTGAAATCTTGAAGAAATTCGGGATGGAGGATTGCAAAGCCATGTCTACACCCATGATCATGAATTGGAGGAAGGTAGATACATCTAAGGAGAAAGATGTAGATCCCACTTTATATAGACAGTTGATTGGTTCGCTTATGTATTTGGTCAACACTAGACCAGATATAGCATTTGCAGTAAACTCTCTTAGTCAGTTCATGGTTGAACCAAAGAGAATGCATTGGATAGCAGCTAAGCATGTGCTACGTTACTTGTGTGGTACAGTCGAGTATGGGATCAGATATGTTCGAGGTGAAGGTATCAGGTTGATAAGCTATACTGACGTAGATTGGGCAGTAAGTACAATAGACAAAAGGAGCACTTCAGGGTGTTGTTTCAGCTTGGGATCAGGAGTTGTATCTTGGTTCAGCAGGAAGCAGAAGTCTGTGGCTCTAAGTTTAGCAGAAGCAAAATACATAGCAGCTAGCATGGGGACATGTGAAGCTATATGGCTTCGGAAGTTGTTAGTAGCCTTGTTTGGTCAGAAGGTTGAGACTACTGTGATACATTGTGACAATCAGAGTTGCATCAAGTTGTCTGAAAATCCAGTGTTTCATGATAGGTCTAAACATATAGATATTAGATATCACTTCATCAGAGATTGTGTACAAAGGGGAGTTGTTCGACTACAATACATACCTACAGATGAGCAGGTAGCAGACATTCTGACGAAGGCTTTGGGAAAGGCCAAATTTATCTTCTTCAGAGATAAGATGGGTGTCATGCAGAACAGCTTCCTCGCTAAGAGGGAGTGTTAATTATTGTTAGTTGGACAGCTATTATTTTTGACTCGGAAATAGAAACACTATTTATGGGTAGCTTGGACAGTTGTTCGTCCTTATCTATGAATAGCAATTGTATTTATGGGTGGTTTGGACAGCTGTTTTTCCACTTGCCAAAAATTAGTAAATGCTTATTGTTTACTAATTTTAGTGATTCTTTTTGGACACTTTGCAACCAATTCTATTATTGGCTGTCGAGTTGTTTTAATCTCAGCCGTTGGTTAGATTTAATCTCGGTCGTTGGTTTACCAACAGGAGTAGTATAGAAAGGGGTCATTGGGTCATTTGGATGGTAAGAAGCATTTTGGAGAAGCAGTTTGCAGTGTTAGCAAACAGTCTTGCAGTGTTAGTGCAGGGATAGCAGTGAGGAATATCAGCGGGAGAAATTAGGAGGTTGTCGGAGTTCTGCCAATGTGAGGCAAGGAATTTTGTATCTCTTGATTTGCTGAAGTTTAATATAATTCCTCATCTGTAGAACTGGTTTTCCCTTAGGGGTTTTTCCAGGGACAATTTGTCCGAAAATATTGTGTTGATTCTGTTGCGCATTTCTTTCCGTATTTTAAGTGAAGTTGTAGTTGTGTTATTTTTTGATATTAGCTGAGAATTTGTTTTCAGCAGTTTAATAATCATTTATGATAGGAGATTAATAATCAATGACTGCAATAGTTTGATTTTTCACAGATGCCATGGAAGTGGCCAAGTCACTTTTGGAAAAGTGTGATTCAGACAATCAGAGAACCCTTCTTTCCTTTGCTTCTACTGTTGGAATTGGTTTACACAATTATTCCTTGCAGCTTCAAAGTTATCTTGACAACGAAAGAAAAAAGATAGAAAAGCTCGAGAATATGATGATTAGAGTAGCGGAAAAATTTGGTGATATAGATTTGACAATCGCATGCATCACCAGGGGCGCAAATATTGCTTTCATTAGCAATGAGCATTGGCCAGCCACTCTCCCAAAAGGAGAAGAAATCAACGTCCGAGATGGTATGTTTTCTTCTACCTTTTCTCTTTGTTTCTTTTTACAATTGAACAAATGAGTATGTAGCTGTTGATGATTTCTTATTTTTGTTTTCTCTTTTAAACATAGTTGTGAAGCAAATTAAGACCCATGTTGAACAAGGAACTGACAAACCATCTCTGCAGGATAAGCTCGGTAGGCTCAGTATCCAATTTGATAGTAGAAGATCAGTAAGTTTACATGCAAATTTTTCTTGCATTTTCCTATTTTTCATTGGTCAGAATGAAGTCATTATGCCATTGGTCTTGCTGCATTCTTTCTGAATCCTTTCATGAGATCTCCTTTTACTGTGGGAATCTCGGGAGAATGGGGGATGGGCAAATCCAGTGTCATGCTTCAGGTAATTGTTGTTAAAAGTTTATTATGTTTGCCTCATATTATTATAAATGGTATTAATCCGAATTGTTGTGCTTCCAGAAGGAGACCATTCTTCTAAACACAGCGGCAGAGCTAGCCTTCTCAAAATCATTTCAAGAAGACAACGACATGAGTAGCAAATCCAACTTATCTGTTACTGGCCACTCCAGGCTTAGCGAAAGAGCAAATGCAATAGACAGGTTAAATGGTAAAAGTGGGGACGACCCTAATATTATTGACAACATTAGAGTGTTTATTGAACGAGTAAAGAATTTCATGACAAAGGTAGACACTCCCTACATTGATAGACTAGATGTTCTTAATTATAGTAGTTCAAGTTTAATTATAATAGAAGAATGTTCAATTTTATTAAGTCAAGTTAAATTGTTGGATGGGCTTTGACCCGAATTTTCTCCATTCATATCCTAAACTAAGAGTAACTATGGAAAAATCAGCAAAAGTTTCCAAAATTCTGCAAAGTTTGGAAGACAGTTGGAGCTCTGTGGAAAGAAGAATCTATACCTGTCATCATAGAAATATTACACAAGTTCAATAACTTTTTAGAAATGAATCAATCTAAATATCAGCCTATTTTTAAGTCTTTAGCTATCATGGACTGATATGATATGGTAAGCAGACTTACCTTAATTGAATTCCCTTTTTATTCTAAGCATATTTCCACGTAATGATTTGTGTTTGTTCTGGGTCTTGTGAGATTCAGTTTGAAGACAAGGTAGAATCTCGAAATAGAAATAAAACAGTTGGTCATGAAATGCCATTGGAGGAAGATTCGTTGCATGGAATTACACCTGCCATTTTGAGTATACATTATAATGCGTCGCATTATAGGAACGAAACCGAGGCATGGGCTGGTCTAGCCGTAGAAATCACAAAAGAATTAGAAGCAATGATGACGGTGGCACACAAGCTGAGGACTAGCTGGAGATATAACTGGAAAAACTGCAGAGAGAGCATTTGTTTGAATGTGATCTTCCCTTTCATTCTCCAAGTGATGGTGGCCATCTTTCTCAATATCATTATATGGTTGGTATTTGGCACGACCCATAATAAAGATATAAAGATACTTAAATATGGAGGTGTGCCAGCATCTATAATAGTAGCTGGTTGGGGTTTAGGGAAGTCAGTTGTCTCTTTTGTTAAACCAATCACCTCACAAGCACAGGAGTACTTATGTCTCCCCGACCATAGTCAAAAGCTTGGTTATCATCAAAAAGTTATCGCCGATATCAATTTTTTGAAAGAACAACTAGGTTATAGACCTTCTTTGATGTGGAGGGTGTTTCCTTTTATATGGAGCCTTACTGCATGGAGTTGGGATGAGAACTATGTTCCAAGTACAAAAATATCCAAGTTTCTCTCGGCTTCTGTTAATAATCTCAGGATGGTAGTCTTCGTCGACGATCTCGATCATTGCGAAGAAAGTGTGATTCTGCAAGTAGGAATTTAATTGACTCCCCAATTTGCTATTGCTATAGTCATCAAATATTAGTTTCTCATTTTTTTTAAACATCTTTATTTAACTTTTATTCATCAAATTTTAGTTTCTCAATTTTCTAAATATCTTTATTTAACTTTTATCTGGCAGGTATTATCTACAGTAAATCTAGTTTTGGCCACTTGTGAGATCAACGTAATATTGAGCATGGAAAATAGCATGATCGAAAGGGCCATAATTAGAAAGTACGGGAAAAACAATATCAAATCTAAGAAGTCAAATGAGGAGCTAGCAGACAACTACTTAAGAAAGATAGTTCAGCTACCCCTACACCTACCAGACCCTAGCGACAAAGAGTCCAACGACTTTTTGGAAAGGCAGCTAGGTATGCGGGATGCTAGAAAAGGATGCGCCAATCAAGATGACATGGAAACAAACCTATACAAGGTGAATATATTTTTTAACTTCTTTTGTACTTTATACTAGTAGGATTAGTCACTTTCATATCGCAACACCACTTTAATAGATGAATTATCTCATTCTGTAGAATCTGAAGATAAACAGCCAACACCCCACGCACCCGACATTACAGGTGAATATTCCAAATGTAATTCATTAGCTGAAAAAATATAGAAGATTATTAATCTACTCATTACTTTGCTCATGATTTTGATATGGCCCTCAACTTGAGAATGTTACTTGCCTAGACGGAAACGGTCCAATAAGAGAGTATAAGGAAGATGAATATATTATTCAAATACACGGAGTATTTAAGTCATAATCCGTTTCAATTCAACATCTGTTTTTGCAACTTTGAGAACAGGCAATCAACATAGACGAACAAGGAGCAGGTTTTGTGTTTGATAAGTTCACTATATTATATCAATTTTGTTTTCTACCAGCTTCTGAATTTAGATAGCTTATATCACACAATTTTAATTTTCTTCATAAAATTTATGTAAACAGTCTTCCTATTTTTGTCTACATGGTCATGGCTAACTGCGACTACAAAATGTCTCTCCATTAGACGTAAAATATTTATAAAGAATAGTGCTTGACATCTGCTGGAGGTGATGAAGGCGGGCTAGAATATAGGAAGGTTGAGCGAAGTCTGTTCTCAATAATCAGGGCAATGCTCATCCCCAAGTATATGTTGGCATGCGTAATTTAATATAGAAGATTCCCACTGACTGTCATAAATGCTGGTTTACTCACATGGCACATCTGTTTTTGACTGATGAATTCCAGATCCTTCCTACCATGAATATGCATGGTTCTGGAGCTCTATAAATAGAGGCAGTTGTAATGGATGTAAACAGAAGGCAAAGAAGTAGAAGCAATAATATAAAGATTTCTTATTCTGTTTCAGTTTTCTCTGTCTCTGCCGACCTTTATAGTGGTATCAGAGCACAGATAGATTGTGGAGTTAGATCACAGGCATATTGTGCAGCTAAAAAAAGAGATTGTTGCTGCAAAAAAGGTATGCTGTGAGTTTAAAGGGGTGTTAATTCTTAATGGAAACATTCTCAATGTTTTGTGGTAGACATATGAGATCAGTCCAGCAGTAAGGTATTGCATTTTATTTTTGAAGTTGAGGCACTTCCATGAGTGTGTGCTTATGAGATGGATTTAATTTCAAGTTATTAGTTTTGAAAGGAGCTGGAGATCTATTTTTTTAAATTGTGATAATCTTATTGATACTACTGCCGTACTTAAGAATTCAAGTATTTTAAAAAGATTGTTTTTGTTTCTATAGTATGGCATTAAGTATGAATCAGTTTATGATTCTAATATTTTCTTGCAAGAATTATGATCATTGGGCATTTAGAATGAAAACAATATTTCGTTCTCAAGAGTTATTGGAGATTGTAGTGAATGGATTTGTAGAGCCATTGGATGAATCATTATTAACTGCAGATCAAAAGGATGAACTCAAGGAAAATAGAAAAAAAGATATAAAGGCTTTTCAAATTATTCAACAAGGTTTGGATGACAATGTTCTTGCAAGGATTAATGGAGCTACAATAGCCAAGCAAGCATGGTAAATTCTTGAAACAACATATCAAGGTATAAGCAAGGTAAAAGTATTTAAATTGCAGTAATTAAGAAGAGAGTTTGAAAACTTCCAAATCAAAGATTCTAAGTCAGTAGAGGAATTTTCAATTCGAATTATGAATGTGGTTAATCAAATAAGGTTGAATGGTGATGAGTTAACATATAAAAAAATTATAGAAAAGATCTTAAGAAACTTGCCCATTAAATTTGATAATATTGTTGTGGCAATTAAGGAATTTAAGGATTTGTCAAATTTATCAATAGATGAGTTGTTTGGGTCATTACAAAACCATGAATACAGGTTGAACAGGCATGATAATACTTCATTGGAGAATGCATTCAAAACACAAATGTAATTTGGCAGAGGCAAAGGAAGAGGAAATCTAGGATTTAGAGGATGAGGAAAATGACAGAATAATTATCAAAGAGAGGAAAGCAATTTTGATCGAGTAAGGAGAAATTAAAATTTAAGCTCAAGGGGGCGCAATAACAATCAAGCATCAAAAAGGTATAAAAAATCAAATGTCCAATGTTATTATTGCAAGAGGTTTGGTCACTTAGCAAATGAATGTCGAAAGAAGCAAATAGATCTAGGAAAACAAAATGCAATTTTTTTGAAAGTAGTCCAGGGACATTGTTCATTGCATGTCGTGTAGCTCAAGAGAGCTCAAGTGATATTTGGTTTCTAGATAGTGGTTGTAGCAATCATATGACAAGAAATAGAGATATATTTGAAAGGTTGGATACCTCAGTCAAGTCAAAAGTAAAATTGGGCAATGATAACATAGTGGAAGTAAGTGGAAAAGGTACAATTGTTGTAATGACAAATCTTGGTAAGAAATCTATTTTTGATGTGTATTTTGTACCTAGTTTAAAGCATAATCTTATAAGTGTGGGACAACTTACACAAAAATATTATATAGTTATTTTCAAAAATAGCATCTACACTAGATTTGATATTTCTCCTAGTACCATGGTCATTGCAAGGGTTGAAATGACAGACAATAGAATGTTTCCACTTACATAAAAAGTGAAGTGATGGACGATGATGTTGTGAGTTTCAAGGCAACATGTCAAGATCAATCATGGATATGGCATTTGAGGTATCGTCATCTAAATTTCAAGGGATTGAGTTTATTGCAAAGAAAGAAAATGGTTAGAGGCTTAACCCCCATTGAAGCACCATTCACTTCATGTGAAAGTTGCATCTTTTCTAAGCAACATAGGGAAAGTTTTCCAAAAGGAATGTCATATAAAGCTTGGGCACCTTTAAAAATTGTGCATACTAATATATGTGGTCCTATGCAAGTTTCATCATTAGGGGGGAGCATTTATTTTCTAACATTCCTTGATGAATTTAGTATGAAGACATGGGTTTATTTTCTTAAATATAAATTTGAAACATTTAGCAAGTTTAAGGAGTTCAAGGCATTTGTTGAGAAACAAAGTGGTCTATCCATTAAGGTTAGATAGAGGGGGAGAATACATGTCAAATGAGTTTTTGGATTATTGCAAGCATCATGGAATAAAGAAGTCAGCATAATGGTGTTGGCAAAAGAAAGAATCAAACAATAATGGAAATGGCATGAAGCATGTTGAAAGGTAAGAATCTACCAAATAAATATTGGGTTGAAACAATAGCTTGTGTTGTTTATATCTTGAATAGGAGTCCAACAAAGATTGTAAGAGACAAGATTCCACAAGAAGCATGGAGTGGTAAGCATCATTGTATTTCCCATTTTAGAGCTTTTGGTTGTATTGCATATGCACACGTTCCTAAAGAAACAAGGAGTAAATTGGAATACAAGAGTGAAAAATATATTTTTATTGGTTATGATGAACAATCTAAGGCACATAAGTTGTTTAATCCTATAACTAGAAAAGTCATTATAAGTAGAGATGTTGTGTTCAAAGAAGAAGAATCTTGGGATGGCAATATAGACAAGACCGTTATAGGCACAACTCCAATACTATATGATGACCAAAAAGGAAAAGACCAAGAGAATTGAGTAGATCAAACAAATGAGCAAGGGGGAACTCCTTCAAGTACACATGGAGATAACACACAAATGGAAGATGAGTAAGGAGAATCTTCAAGTCCACAAGTAAGTAATGACTCTAATCCTACACTTGCATCATTGAGATCAAGGATTAAGAAAAATAAAATAAAAAGTTTGCAAGAGATTTATGAATGAGAGGACAAGATTTACAATCAAATTTTGCTTTATTTTCTCAAGATCCTATATATTTTGAAGATGCAATCAAGGAAAAACAATGGATTAATGCAATGAATGAAGAAGTGGAATCTATTGATAAAAATGATACATGGGAACTAGTTGATTTGCCTAAGAATAAAGAATGCATAGGTGTAAAATGGGTTTATAAAACTAAGTATAATGCAAATGGAGAAGTTGATAAATATAAGGCAAGATTAGTAGCTACAGGGTTTGCACAAGAATATGGAGTTGATTATAATGAAGCTTTTGCACTTGTAGCTAGACTAGATATTGTTAGAATGGCATTAGTTATTGCAGCTCAAAACAAATGGATGGTTTATCATATGGATGTAAAATCAGCTTTCTTTAATGGGTATTTGGAAGAAGAAGTTTATGTGCAGCAACCACTAGGTTATGAAATCAAAGGACACGAACACAAAGTTTATAGGTTGAAAAAGGCACTTAATGGGTTGAAACAAGCACCAAGAGCATGGTATAGTAGAATTGATTCATATATGATTAAGGATGGATTTAATAGAAGTACTAGTGAGCCAACACTATACACCAAAGTCAATAAGGAAGGATAAATTTTGATTGCCTACTTGTATGTTGATGATTTGATCTTTACATGTAATCTTTCCACTGATATGTTTAAATTGACAATGAAGAAAGAATTTGAGATGATAGATTTGGGTTTGATGAAATATTTTCTTGGTATTCAAGTAACACAAAATGATAAGGGTATTTTCATGTTATGAGATGGTTTAGAATGTTAAATTGTGGTCCAGTCTCTACACCTACAACAATGGGCACGGAATTAAGTAGAGAAGATAATGAGGCTGAATTTGATTCTACTCAATTCAGAAAGTAGGTTGGTAGTTTAATGTATCTCACAACAACTAGGCCTGATATTATGCATGTAGTGAGTGTAATTTCTAGATTTATGGATTCACCTAAGAGTTCACATTGGCAACTAGGAAAGAGAATATTGAGATACATTGTAGGGACTCTATATTATGGAATAATGTATTCCTCTTCAGATGATTTTTAGCTGGTTGGATATACTGACAATGACTTTGCAGGAAGTATTGATGATAGAAAGATCACATCTAGATATGCATTTCATCTTGGAATAGGTATTGTGGCATGGGTATCAAAGAAGTAGCCTATCATGGCTATTTCTTCAGTTGAAGTAGAATATATAGCTAGTACATCAGCAGCATGTCAAGCAGTATGGATGCGAAGAGTCTTGAAAGATCTAATGCATGAGAAAGATGAGTCTACTACAATCTATTGTGATAACAAGTTCACTATCGCACTGTCAAAGAATCATGTTTTTTACAAGAGGACAAAGCACATTGATACTAGATATCATGTTATTTGAGAATTGGTCAATAATGGAGAAATCAGCTTGGAGTATTGCAGATTTAAAGATCAATTGGCTGATATATTTACAAAGGCATTATCGCAAGAACAATTTGAATATTTAAGAGACCAAATGAATATTGTAAACTTTGATGTAATTAATGGTAGAAATTAAAAAGGAGTGTTGGCAATGCTTAATTTCTACCGCTGACCTTCAACCATCATATTTAATATGGAAGCTTCCCACCGACCATCATAAATGTTGGTTTACTCATATGGCACATGTGTTTTTTGGCTGAAGAATTCCAGATCCTTCCTACTATGAATATGCATGGTTCTGGACCTCTATAAATAGAGGCAGTTGTAATGAATGTAAACACAAGGTGAAGAAATCGAAGCAATAATATAAAGATTTCTTATTGTGTTTCAGTTTTCTCTGTCTCTGCCCACCTTCAGTATAACCAAGGAGAAAGGAATGCTTTTCACTTTCTTCACATTGGGTGCACTCGCAGTAGAAAACTTCCTCACGAATGGAAATGTTTCATGACATACCATTGGCTAGGATAGAATATTATGTATCTAACATTTCATCAGAAAGATGTTAACCCCGACATTATTTTAGTGGAAGGATGGCAGGTTCAATTTATTGCGTGGATTTTCGTTTGCTAGCAATGGAGGCACCTCATAACAACTCTCATATAAGTAAGACGTACTCTCACTAGAACTTGTAATCCTATCTCACCGATATTCCATCAAACGGACGGTGGTAGTTTTTTATTTCAAAGGCACAAAAATCGTAGTTCTGATAACCGAAAATGGAAATTCTTTGAACGTATTGATGCAGAAATGGAACAAGCTTGAGGTTTTACTGAAGTGGAAACTAAAGAGGGGGCTTCTCTGAGAGAGATTGTGGAGCATTACATCGAAGAGAGGTGGCCAACTGATGGGGATTTGGGTCCTACTCCTGATTCAACTAGAAAGAGCGCTGAAGAAGTGCATGGGAACACAAGTAGAAACTTGTCAGAGAAAAAAATTACAAAGAATCGCACAGAGGGAGATTATTATCTCAAGGAACGTCTGGGAAAGATTTTGAGAGAGCAGGAGGAGATGAGAAAGGCTTTGAGAGAGACCAGGAGGAAATGCTTAAAATGATCAAGGAGAGAGTTTTCAGAGAGGAATGGGACAACGAAGGAGAAAGGTCAGTGCAACAATACAGAACGGCTGAGGATGAAGAGGAGGACCGAGAAGAATGGATTAAGCTGAGAGATGCATTGCGGCGCTACAATATCTCAATGAAAGGCATTCAAGCCTTCCAAAAATTTAGGTTTTATTGCGAGCCTGGACATGTTCAATGGGGATTTCCCGAACAAGACTTAACCTAATAAAATATAGCCGTGCACTTCTCCCATGGATTGTGCTCTTTCAAAATAAATCATTTTCTTTCTGTAATTAAACCATCTATTAATTCCCTCCTGAAGTAATGTGGCTTGACACTGGATTAATAATTACTTCCTCAGTCATCGTATAGATTGAATCAATTAGTCAGTTGTGACTTGAAGCTTAGATTAAACAGTTAATGTATTGAATATGATCAATCTTGTTAATGAAACTTGATTTTCAGGCCGAAGGCCTTGTTTATATGAACTAACCAGGCTAATTTTGATCATCTGTCGTCGACAGTTTACATTGCTCGATTACAAGACAATAGAAATACTGCTCATCGTTAGATCTTTCCCCGTTTTCTATTTCTGTTTGCATTTCTTATTCAACGGTAGTGACATTTTTCGCTACTATACATTAATGATATGGTTTTTGCTTTCCCTTTCACAACTACAAGAAGTTCCACTCAAACTTATTACCGAAAATGTATTTTTTCTGCACTTTAAAAAAGAAGTTCACTTTCCAGAAGTACATAGATTTTACCCCAACTCTATGTACTTCGGAAGAAAATGTTGTATACAAAAATTCATAATTAGAACTGAAAATTAGGTTTCCAGTATTGATAATTTATAAAAAAATTCTACCTTATATTCTTTTTTTTTTTCTCTGAAAATGGTCCAGAAGAAAAAATTTAAATTTAGATTAATTAAAATTGGATATTATGACACAACAGAATTGACTCTTTCACATAGTAAGTAGCGACAACCGTCTTTAGCTTCATAGTGAACCAACCAGATTTGTAACCATATTTTGACTGAAAACCAAAGCCTTAATTTGCCAGATCTCCAATCCTCGAGAGATTTGAAGCCTTCCACACATTTAATCTTTTGGTACCTTCTGTAGACACCTAAAAACCTTTAGAAAATAAAGTATTTTTATTTTCTGAAAAATTTCTGATGACATCATCATTTATTAATTAATTAATTATTTAATTAATTAATTTATTTTTATGCCATTAAATCCCTTTATCTTAATTAAAAATATTTAATTAAAGAATCCCTCCCAAAAATGTTTAAATCTTATTTAAACATTATTTCCTTATTTATTAATTATTTAATTAACAAATTGACCAAAAAACTCAAAATAAATAAAAAATTTATTTTTTGCCCAAAACTTGGCCAATTTCTTTAAGACCACTAACCTCTTCCAAAATCTTCTAATCCTTCTTTAATTTTGATTAAAAGCTAATCCCATCATTTCCTACCCCTAATCCTAACTCAAAATATTTAATTAGGATTAAATATTAATCCTCATGTTTATTAAAAAAGTTTTAATAAATATCTCCTCAACCCAAACCCTTAGAATAAATAAAACTTTATTTATTTCCTAAAAATCTAATTTATCCTCATCCTAAGAAATTCTAGACTCTTCTAGAAAGTCTTCATCCTCATCTTAGGAAATTCTAGACTATTCTAGAAAGTCTTTATCCTCATCCAAAGTCTAGACTCTTCTAGAAGATGTCTTTAAACCTAATCCTAATCCCCTCCTAACCTTGTCACATTCCCTAAACATGGGTTAAGACTTACTAACCCAAGCCAAAGTTAACAAATATCTCTTCCTTCACCCATCCTCATTAAATGTCATCCACTTGCCTATCCCTAAGCTAATCCTAATCCATCCTCTAATCATTTGCACAATCCTAAGCAAGCTCAAAACCATCCTAATCAAGCCCAAGTCGAAATTGCTCTCATCTCCCTCAAAATATCTCAACCATAAAACTTTATGAAGCCCACTAGGCCATAAATGACTCTTCCAAGCCCTTTTATTGCTCTTACAAGCCATTATGAGGGTTTTTATGAAAATTTTATCCCTTGAGCCTCCTTTTTTGACTCATCCTTCCCCTTTCTTTCATCCTCTCACCATGTGACATGTGTCACTCCCTGATTGGTTGTAAGGAAGCACAATCCATGTGCTCTCCTCTCATGCAATCTGAGCCCTCCATGAGCTTTTTCCCATCCTTGCATCTTAGCCCTCAATCCCTTAAGCCTCTTGCCTATAAATTGGATCTTTCCCCTTTGAAAAATAACACAATCCATGAAGTAAAGTCATAATGCCATTTTAAGAAGCCATTTTACATCAAACCATACACTCACCCAAATTCCAGCTCCATTTGAAGCCCTTTTTGAAGCATAAGCTTGACCATACATCCTATCTATTTAGACAAAGCCACTCAACAAGATAGCTTCTTATTGAGAGAGTCCATTAATGACTCATATTCTCAATTGGGAGCTCATCTTAGTCTATCTTGAAGTTTATGAATTTTGTTTAGTTTGTAGAAGCTTTATTTAAATTTGGTTTCTATTAGCATACTAACATTGCTCATATAAACCTTCAACTAATCGTTCATAAATTAAACAACTGATAAGTCTCTTTTATTAAGATAATATGATTTTTATTGCTATTGTATTAAAAGTTGGTTTTCTTCTCTTATTTCATTTTATGTTTTTTTTAAATTTTTAAATAAGAGTTTTGATTAATGGAGTTGAATTTATATAAATTAAAAGCATATTTAGTAAAGTGGATCTTTGTTGAATGATTTAATAGGATATAAGATTTGTTAATGCAAATGTCAATTATATTAATTTAGAAACATCCTACCTAATCTGTTTAGTGTCTATGAGATAAAGAACAAAGAACAATTATAGAAGAAGGGTATGCAATTTGAGCATAAGGAGTTCGTAGTTAAGAGATAAGGCTTATGTTTGTCCCTATCACAAGCAATCTTTATCAACTACACCAATTAAAAAAATAGACATTCTATTGTTAATAATTCGTATTTTAATTCTAGTTTATATAACCTATACTTTATTCCTATAACTACCATTACACTTAATTAATTATTCTTGTCATACAATGATATATGATTTAATCCAAATCAATTGTTTTTATATGTTGGCAAAAAAAGAGAAGAAATCATCTTGATGAATGAAGAAATATTATTTAGAAACAACATTCATTTTTCAAGTATACAAAATATCGTTAGAATAAAATAAAATACATAATAGATAAGAAAGTTTTTTAATGAGGCAAGCTTACAACACAATGGTAACTTGTGAGCCTCTCATGTAAGACATCTTGAGTTTGAGTCTAGTTGAATTGAACATACAAATAAATATTGAACTTTTTTCTAATTTAAAATATATAAATATGTATGCTTTTATCATTATATTTTCTATTTATTAATGAATTCAAATAAAACAAAATCTGGTTATTAAAGACACAATGTTTATATTGGTATAATAAAGGACGATAATAAGTTCAAATAAAAGAAGAGTCAGTCATTAAATTCTATAAGGTATCAGATAATTACTCTGGCACCATTTTATGTTCTTATCAAGAAAAAAATACATGTCTACAAAGTTACAAATCCTAAACATCATGATAAACATTATAAACCAACTAATAAAATCACTTGCAATTTCAATAATTTTGAACATAAATTGCATTACAATATTGATACACATTAAAGTTGAATTCAAATTGACTTCAATTTGATATTAGTAATTATAATGCCATAATAGAACACCATATTTGAATTTAACAAAAGGTCAGTAAAACCAATTAAGAATTACAACAAATGATCAATCTACCAGAATAACAAATGATTATTCAATAATTTACAAATTTCAAACTAATATACATTCTACATCATTTATTAATCCTCCTCATCAAAAATATTTAGGTGTATGTTGTATACATGTCCTAACAGAAATTATAACACAATGCCTAAATTGATTGCAATCTGAGTGACGGTGAAGTTTCTTGTGTTTGTTTAATGAACTAACAATTTGGACATCGACATCTTGAAATCAGGAACAACTTTAATCACCTTAGCAAGAAATGAATCTAGATACTCAAAAGAAGCACCAAGTGGACATTGTCCATTTCTCACATGTACTTACTTTTTCCTCTGGTTCAAACTGTGAAGGAAACGATGATAAGAAGATGATTTTAATAATGATATAATTTGATTTATAGATGTAAATTATCTTTAGACAATATTATATTAGAATTGAGTCACTGAAGCATACAATACAAAACTAGCAAATGGCCGTAAATGTTTGGATACAAGAGGAAGAAATACGAGAAATAAAATTTTCTTTACAAGGAGGAAATCATAATAAAGAAGATGGAATTTCATTCTCTAGGGCATACATAGGTAGAAAATAATGCTTAGAAGACGGTGTCTCTAAACAAAAGGTATAACCTGCCAAATTAAGTATCCATGCACATAAGGCTTAACAAAAAAAATGCCAAATAAGAGGGTTATAGAACATGAATGACCCTATTTGAAAACATCGGTTCATACACACTTGATTGGTAAAAAAGTGCTATAGTCTAATCCAAAACATGAAAAATTGATATCAAAATAAGATGACTGAAGTGTGATTCCAACAAGGGGGACAAACATTATGAGAAAAGTAAAAAGACTTGAGGCAAAAGACCACAAGTTCCATGCTTTATAAACATGATTCATTTCGAAGAAAAACATCATTATATGAGCTAGAGAAGAAAACACCAACAAGTTAGAAATCATACCTCTAAAATCATGACTATAGTGGCCAAAATTAATAGAGATGCGGTAGTTTCTTTTCAAATTTCCTGATCAGTCTACAAACTGTTGGAATATTAAATGCAGTTGGTCATTTCTCTCTGAAGCCAAATGCCCACCTACCACCCCTGATGGATTGCAGAACAGTCATTAACATTTATCACAGGTAGGTGAGTTTCTCAAATTTGCAAATGAGGGGGGAAAAAATTTGTGGTAGATGACAAAAGGAATTTTTTATCATACATTCAGAGATTTTAGAGATCTAGAGAGACATAGAGAGTTCAACAGAGCAAAGAAGTTGCAGAGAAAAGTTGAAAGGAAGTGATCAATAGATCTTGTCACTGCAGAGATAGAAGGAGTTTATTTCATGACTGCAGTAGCACATGCCTCTTTGTGTCATCTTGTAAGTTCCTAGTCTGTTATTTTGATTCGACCTGTTGAAGCAGTGATTGCTCCAGGCATTGTACTATGTAGCCATTAGAGCTATAAGTTTGAAGTTTTTTTAGTTTGACGTTTAGGGTTATTTTAGGGTTTTTTGGTTGAAGTCAAATGCTCCTAGATTTTGTAATGGTTTAATCAAGTTGAATAGTAAAGAAAACAGGCATACTTAAATCCATTACTCTTCCCTTTGTTTATTGCATTTGATAAGTTTATTGTTGAGTATTTCAAGCTTTGGGTCTTTGTTTTTAATGGTGCAAATATTCACGTCATAAGTCTGCACTCGGTATTGTCTTTGGTAGAAATCATTCTCTGCAGTGGCTACCAAGTTCACTCAGTGCCTTCTTCTACCGAGTTCCACTCTCCTATGGCTATCGAGTTGCTCTTCTACCGACCTCACTCAGTGCTTTCTTCTACCGAGCTCCACCCTCCTGTGGCTACCGAGTTCACTCGATAATCACTACCGAGCTGACTCGGCATCCTTTAGCTACTGAGTTGTTTTTCTTCATTTATCGAGCTCACTTGGCATCCTTTGGCTACCGAGTTGTTTTTTCTTCATTTACTAAGCTCACTCGGTAAAAACTCTTGCCACTTGGTTTCTTTGGCTACCGAGCAAATACTGTCACTCGGTAATAGTTGTTGCCGAGAAATTTTTTAAGTTTAGGGTTGTAAAATGTGAATTGATTTTGTTTTAATATTTCTCACATGGTATCAGAGCTTTGAGGCCCCACATCCAAAGTGAGTTAGGGAAATTTTTTTCTTGGGATATTTATCATGGCAAGAGATGCAAGAAAGGTATGGCAGCAACCACCACCCTTCAATGGAAAAAATTATGATACATGGGCAAAAAAAATGAAAACCATTATGGTTGCTAATGATTTGTGGGAGTTTGTAGTTAATGGGTTCAATGGTGTGACAGACCCAACTTAGTATGCTGCCCTCACAAATGCACAAAAGACTCATTTGAAAGAGTCGAGGAGAAAGGATGCAAAGGCATTAAGTTTGATTGAAGTAGCAATGACAGAGATGGTATTCCCAAAGATTGCAGTAGCAATTTATGCAAAGGAAGCATGGCATATCGTTGATATGAACTTCAAGGGGACTGATAAAGTCCGTACAGTAAAGCTACAGAACATAAGGAGGGAGTTTGAGAAGCTTCAAATGAAGGAAAATGAATCAGTTGTAGACTTCAATTCAAGGACCTCCAATGTGATTAACCAGCTGAAGTTAAATGGAGAAGACTATCAAGAGAAGAGGATAGTGGAAAAGATATTGAGGATTTTACCTCATAAATATGACAATTTGGTCATGACCATAGAAGAGGCAAAAGACCTCACTATTTTGACAATGGATGAGTTAATGGGTACACTTCAAACCCATGAGCATAGGATCAACATATCCACATCTTCTTCTTCCCAAGAGAAAGCATTCAAGGCTTAGTCAAATCCAAGAGGAAGGGGGAGAGGAAGAAATGGCTTAGGAAGAAACTCTAGAGGCAGAGGCTGAGGTAATGGAGGACAAAGAAATGCTGCAGCAGAAAGCTCATGAAGAGCAGATGAAGTGAGTAGCTCAAAAAATACTTCAAGAGGAGGTAAGAAAAACTACAAATCATATAAGAGTAATGTAGAATGCTACTACTATCATAAATATGGGCATTATGCAAGTGAATGCTGAAAAAAGAAAAATGATCAGTCAGGACAAGCAAATGTGGTTGATGTGAATATGGGAAGCAGAAAGAATGCCACTGCCTTCATCATGTGTAATGTTGGTGAAGAAGGAAGCCTTGAGGTTTGGTACCTCGACAATGGATGTAGCAACCACATGAGTGGTAATGAAACTTTGTTTTCATTCATTGACAAGAGTTTCAAATCAAAAATTAAGATGGGTAATAATGGAACCCTACTAGTTGTGGGAAAATGATCTATTATGGTCGGCACCAAGAAAGGTAAGAAAAAGGAAATAGAAAATGTATATTTTGCCCCTGGTATAAAGCACAATTTGATGAGCATTGGTCAGCTTATTCAAAATGGATACAAAGTGTTGATGGAGAATGATAGTTGTATCATTCAAGAAAAAGATGGGAGCAAGAACGTACTTGCAATAGTTCAAATGACAAAGAATAGAATGTTTTCCTTGAAGATAGAGACATGTTTCTCATCTCAAGTTTGTGCTGCACCTCCCATACAATCAACTCTAAGGAGTGTGATTGAAGACCCCTCACGGCTATGGCACCTCAGGTATGGTCATTTTGGCTATGCTAGTTTAAATTTATTGTCAAATAAAAGAATGGTAAAAGGTTTGCCACGTATAGGAAATTCATGTGACAAGTGTGAGGCTTGTATTTTGGGCAAGCAACATAGGCTTCCCTTTAATTTTGGAAATTCTAGGAGGGCTAGATATCCACTAGAGTGTAATAACCCCAACAGGTTATAACTTCTTCAAACACCAAAAATCTTTATACTTCAGTTGTTTGACATTTCGTCAAACACTTTGCAAGCAAGCTCTGATACCACTGTAATAACCCTCCTCAAATCTGCTCTCAAAAATGCTGATGAAAGCTCAAGGAATTTTATCAAACAATTCACATGCAAGGGACGTATGACTGATATAGTATTTCAGCTGGCTTTAAATGACTCTTTATTCAATTTGCATTAATGAGATTCTTGTGCTAGAAGACTCCAAATGGATTATACAATGACCTAACATGAGTGTGCTACTAATTTTGACAATATTCAGTGTATATATATGATCTAAGCATGAGAAATGAACACCTACAACGAACTGTCATTTTTACAAACAGTTGGTATGCAAACTAACTAGCTGATAAATAATGATATTGAATTGCTTAAATGACACCAGCAACTATTATCTTCTTAATTGCAATGAATTTTCTAATACAATGCTCATGAAATATGGCCAAGACTTTGGCATTTACATGGATTAAAAAATGATAATGCTGGTACAATGCACACTTACAGCTGAAAACTTATAACACCTAAAAAAGCAATACTAACAAAGGAACCTGGTCATAGATGGCTATAATAATTTCTTTCAATGCTGCCCCTTTTGCTTTGCTTTTCTGATTTTCTTTTTCGAACTGCTTTTTCGGATCTACTTTTTGAACTGCTTTTACAGACTTCTTTTTCGGCCTGCTTTTCTGAATTTTTTTTCCAGACTAATTTTTCGTATCTACTTTTTCGGACTACTACCATGTTGAATCTCAAGACCATATCTTTCAATGGCATCAAGATTTCCAGCTTGAAGGGATTTCGCCTTTCAAACTATTGAGACATAATCTCCAGAAAATATCCCAATTTCTTTGATATTTCCAAGCATACTTAAAAGAATCTCTTCCATTTCTTTTATAGTGTTCTCACAAGGGCTCCATCCTTTGTTTTCTCAATGTGGGATAAAACATAACTCCCTTTATGTAACTTATGTCTCCAATGTGTTATAAAATAAAGGGGACTCTTTTAATTTAAATATTTCCCAGAAACTATAGTCTATGCATTAATAAAGTTAAATATTTAAATTTAACTTTATAAAATAGCTTTATCAATGCATAACAAATCTTATTAGTGATAAAAAAGTCTTCTTGTCGATTTTAAATAATTACCATCGACATACCGTTGCCACTGGATGTCTTTCCATGCCCAAGATGACTTACTATAAATAGTAAGTATGCCCAAAGTTGCCTCAAAACCCCTTAGAAAGACCGGCAACTAAAACTATCTAGGCCAAATGGCTTCTAAGTCCCTTTAATGTCCTAGTTAGCCTATGGGACCGTGGGGAAATAGGCTAATGACAACATCATGCTATGAATGCTAAAAAGGGGACATTACAGTTTGCCCTTCCCAAAATTGGTTGTCCCCAAGCAATGGTCAAACAACAACCCAATCAATCCACCTGGATTCCAAATATAGTCATGAACTATACTACTGTCAATCAACATAGGCTCCTGCAACAACTTCTAAAAATTAACCAAGAGGAATCCATAATCAAATTGGCAAATACAACTCACCCAAACTCCAAAGTCAGGAACCCATGAGAAACAAGCTCTCAAAATATCAGAACCCAAGTAGAGTAGATAACCCAAACTGCCAACATAGTAAATACAATCAACACATCCCACTAGCCTATGTGGAATGTACAATACAATTCTGCAACAATGATGAATACTCCCGCATGAAACTACACCAAATAGAGAAAATCCACACACTGTACACCTACTACAATTATCACAACTCTGCAGATCACCGGTCACTGTCTCATAACCATAACACCCATACACTACTGATAATGAATAGTCATTACATGGTAGATAGCAAAAATGAGAGCCCAGACCAAACTTGTTTGCCATCAACTCCTCAACACATGGATCAAAAGAAAATTGATGAACATATCCTACAGTATAATGCTAGTAAAAAGAACCAATCCCAGTCAAAGACTCATCCTGCAGACGTGATACAACCAACTGTGACTGATCATCAGCTAAGTTAGAGGATGATATAGCCAAGAGTGCAGAATCAACTACAACATCACTAGTCTCTGTGCCCTCTAAGTCAAACATATCACAATGCTCATCTCCAACGCCCAACTCAGTTGAACCTACCTCTAGTGGAAACGAACCAAATATGCCAATACTAGTGGCATGGACAGATATATCCTCATCTCAACTACCTTTATCAACCTCGACCATGGACATCTGCAGATCACCAGACACTACGGTCTGTGATTGTACAAAATTTGGTAAAGACTGAAGTCATTCTAACTCCATGGTCACCTTAGCTAAATGAAACTGTGACTCCTTGAAAGCCAACTGTGTACTCTCAAGAAACTCAGAAGTCACCTCGAGCTATTGAGTAAGCTCACTCACCTCATCTTCCTTGGCCAATAATGCATCGTATGTTGTACTCCCCACTCCATAAGATAATCTCTATTGGCTAACAACTGCATATAATTCTGTCTCAGAATCCGAATAGCCTCCCATAAAGAGTGGATCTCTGTCAAGGAAAGATAACTACCTCCCTGCTCATCACTACTAGGAGAACCCCATCCATAAACTGCTAACAACTGACGAGTAGCATCAAAATGCTGGCAAGTGTTAGCAATGTCTCGCTCACTAACTCTCAACTGATTAGACACATGATGGAACCGGCTAGACTATCTCCTACAAACCTCCTCTGATGCACTGTCTAAAGGAGTATCCTCAAAGTTACTGGTCTCTAGAGTATTACCATCCATATCCTGCGAATCAACTCCAAAGCTCATATCAACATATGAAGTATCAAAGTCTGTAGAACTACTGTCCAACTCCTCTATACTGAAAGAAACTACCAAGGAAACTAAGTCTTCAAAACTGCCCACTACATCCACCTGGATGTCATCAATGCCAATATGATCTAGGGACTCATCTGTACACACTACCAAATATGAAAGAGCAACAACACATTCCAGCAAGAATGGTCGACTGGATATATGAACAAAGCCCAACATTGGTGTATAAAAACTAATACCAACATTGGACAAGCTGCTGGCACAAGAAAAGACAACATCATGTAATCTGCTAATCAAATCCATGATAACACCCAAATAATCACTGCTACCAAAAAGTGTTAAAGATCTCCAATCAACTGAATCCCAAATGCCAATGAAACAATCTCGAGTCCATATTCATAAACTAGAATCAACTGGCAACTCAAGCAAACTCCTCAGTTGAGTAATATGACCAATACCAACTAATTCCACATACCTTTTTGACATTGTCCTTGTATCCTAGATGTGAATGCAAGATGAACTCACAACATTATCAATGACCACATATTCTTTACGTGCCGCAGAAAGTTGAGTATCAGGAGTGCAAGATGAAACTAAACTCAACTCCATGCCATGCTTATCCCCATGTCTCTCCTAGTCCTATAATGCCAATGGATTTTTCATCAAAGAAGCTCGAGTGTCCTCAAGCTCGCGAGAAAACCTGTCAACTTCCTTCTCCTTCGTCCTCAAGGCATTTGAATAGTCTCTGACAAGGCTAAGAAGATGGTCACGATCTGGTAGAAGATGTAAATAACTCAACTTCATCATTCCCATTCCTTCCCTAATCGCTTGTAAGTCAACACAAGAAGACTTTTCCTGAACTCCCTTATGTCTTCCCTATAACTGAATCATCTGAATGCGATCCTCTATCATATCCCACATCTTTTCATGATGAGATAATGAAGTCACAATACAGTCTTTGCTCACCTTCAGCTGGCTGGACAAATCATGCAAAGTTCTACCAACCTCAATCTCATGTGACAAAGCATCTAACTATGCCTGGTACTCTTTCTCAGCAAAGTCATGAATGCTCACTTTCTAATCAATTGTACTATCCTCAAACATGACAATATCCTCAACTGCAGTAACTTCATCCACCCCAATTGTATTGGAATCACTATCTATGTCAATCACACAATCTGGTGTGTCTGTGATATCACCTTCTGATGCAACTGGCTCAACCTGCACAACATCTGTAACCCCTTCTACCTGTGAAGATGATGTAGATAAAACAATACCTGAAGATGTGCTAATGTCTCCTTGTATCAAATCCACATGTCTATTAAACTCCTCATACAAGTTTCTGCCTGTCATAGGGAAGGTACAATCCTTAGGCCTATCAATCAGGCTCTTTAACCACGTACATGCCATAGGTGACAAATTCCTCTCTTTTTTCCAAACACACCATAAGTCTTCTACCAAAATTTTAGAAATTTCATCCTCCCCCTCAAACAAGATTGTGAACATGATGGAGTGCATCGATGCCAATACTCTGCTGGGATGAAACTCATCATAATATTCCAAAATATATTAAAAATCCTGTGAATGTCACTAATACAACCAATTTCCAGCATAATATTTTCAAATCTACACCTTGCAAATACTTCAAGTAATCTTGCCCTCTTTGTGAAATAAGGGTCCCAAATGTTGTCCAACTTTTCAAAGTTTTTTACCATGGCATGAAGTACCTCTTTCATAATCTAATCATCATAAGAATCAAGGCCAACTATTATCCTCATGATTTCACTAATGCAAGAAAGAGTTGTAAGTCTTATTATCTCATCATGATGTCTCAATAATCAGGGCTTAACCAATGAACCAAATGCTAGAGACAAAGTTGTTTGCATAGCATCAGGTCTTGACTGATCAAACTTGCCTAAATAAGTTTCCAACTCCTCCAAAGTTCTTAGAAGGTCCTCTGTTTGCTGAAATGGACAATCTAATTTCTTCTTTACATTGTGCATTCTTTCTTCCAAATCCTTGTCTCCTATTAAAGCCATACTAATAATTGAATTCAATCTGAAATAACCCAATCAGGTTGGCAGGAAACTGTTTTGATACCACTGTAATAACCCCAGCAGGTTATAACTTCTTTAAACACCAAAAATCTTTATACTTTAGTTGTTTGACATTTCGTCAAACACTTTGCAAGCAAGCTCTGATACCACTGTAATAACCCTCCTCAAATCTGCTCTAAAAAATGCTAATGAAAGCTCAAGGAATTTCATCAAACAATTCACATGCAAGGGACGTATGACTGATATAGTATTTCAGCTGGCTTTAAATTACTCTTTCTTCGATTTGCATTAATGAGATTCTTGTGCTAGAAGACTCCAAATGGACTATACAATGACCTAACATGAGTGTGCTACTAATTTTGACAATAGTCAGTGCATATATATGATCTAAGCATGAGAAATGAACACCTACAGCCAACTGGGATTTTTACAAACAGTTGGTATGCAAACTAACTAGTTGATAAATAATGATATTTAATTGCTTAAATGACACTAGCAACTATTATCTTCTTAATTGCAATGAATTTTCTAATACAATGCTCATGAAATATGGCCAAGACTTTGGCATTTACATGGATTACAAAATGATAATGCTGGTACAATGCACACTTACAACTAAAAACTTATAACACCTAAAAAAGAAATACTAACAAAGGAACCTAGTCATAGATGGCTGTAATAATTTCCTTCAATGCTGCCCCTTCTACTTTTCTATTTCGATTTATTTTTTTGAACTTCTTTTTCGAATCTGCTTTTTGAAGTGCTTTTACGAACTACTTTCTTGGCTTGCTTTTTTGGTTCTCCATTTTCAAACTGCTTTTTCATATCTTCTTTTTTGGACTGCTACCATGTTGAATCTCAAGATGATATCTTTTAATGGCGTCAAGATTTTCAGCTTGAAGGGATTTCATCCTTCAAACTATTGAGACATAATCTCCATAAAATTTCTGAATTTCTTTGATATTTCCAAGTATACTTAAAAGAAGCTCTTCCATTTCTTTTATAGTGTTTTCACAAGGGATCCATCTTTCATTTTCTCAATGTGGGATAAAACATAACTCCCTTTATGTAACTTATGTCTCCAATGTGTTATAAAATAAAGGGGACTCTTTTAATTTAAATATTTTCCACAAACTATAGTCTATGCATGAATAAAGTTAAATATTTAAATTTAATTTTATAAAATAGCTTTATCAATGCATAACAAATCTTATCAGTGATAAACAAATCTTCTTGTTGATTTTAAACAATTACCATCGACATATCATTGCCACTCGATGTCCACCCATGCCCAAGATGACTTACTATAAATAGTAAGTATGCCCAAAGTTGCCTCAAAACCCCTCAGAAAGACCTACAACTGAAACTATCTAGGCAAAATGGCCTCTAAGTCCCTTCAATGTCTTGGTTAGCCTACAGGACCATGGGGAAATAGGCTAATGACAACATCATGCTATGAATGCTAAAAAGGGGACATTACATAGAGTTAGTGCATACTGACCTAGTTGGTCCTATGCAAGTTACTTCCATTAGGGGGAGTACTTATTTTATGACATTCATAGATGATTTCAATCGTAGGACATGGGTGTATTTCTTAAAAAATAAATCTGAAGCATATGATAAATTTGTAGAATTTAAAGCCCGGGCTGAAAAAGAATGTTGACACTATATCAAGATCCTTAGATCAGATAGAGGAGGGGAGTATACCTCCAATTCTTTTATAAATTTTTGCAAGAAACATGGCATAAAGAAAGAGCTCATAGCTAGCTATACACCATAGCAGAATGGAGTGTTTGAAAGAAAGAATAGGACCATTGTTGAGATGACAAGGAGCATGATGAAAGAGAAAGGTTTCCCAACTGAATTTTGGGGAGAGGCTATGGCAACAACAGTTAGCTAATTAATAGGTGTCCTACAAAAGTAGTCTGTGATAGAATTCCAATGGAAGCATGGTCACGAGGAAGATAGATAGTTGAACACCTAAGGGTGTTTGGATGTGTTGCATATGCACATGTGCCTAAAGAGGGAAGGAAAAAATTGGATGAAAAAGGAGTGAAGTGCATCTTCATAGGGTACAACTCAAAATTAAATGCATATAGATTGTATGTCCCATTGAGCAACAAGATGACTCTTTCAAGAGATGTGGAATTTCTTGAAAATTAGTCTTGGTATGGTTCAATTGATGAGTCACCAAGCACATCAAGTAAAGTGTCAATCCTAAGTGAAGAGGATGATGATGAACAACAAGAAGAAGGAGCAAATAGAAGAAGAGGCAAGCAGCCTCAGTCATTACTGAGCTCCTCTAAGCATGATCAAATGTTAGTACCGAGCAGTAGCAGCGAAGATTCTGATCTCACACTCTCCTCCCTGTTACCAAGAAGGACCAAGAGTCTTAGGGAGATATACCAAGATGAAAGGTATGAAGATTATGATGAGAGTGTTAATTTTGCACTATTTTCTCATAGTGATCCAATATATTTTGAAGAAGCTATTAAGGAGAAGAAATGGTGTAAAGCCATGGATGAGGAGATAGATGCTATAGAAAAGAATGAGACATGGGAGCTAACTGATTTGCCTCCCAAGAAGCAAGTGATTAGAGTGAAATGGGTCTATAAGACCAAATGCAATGCTGAAGGAAAGATTGATAGGCATAAGGCAATGCTGGTAGTCAAGGGCTATAAACAGTAGTATGGCAGAGATTATGATGAGACATATGCCCCAGTTGCAAGAATGGAAACCGTGCATGCTGTCATAGCAATTGCAGCTCAACACAAATGAAAGTTATTTCAAATGGATGTGAAGTCCACCTTCCTAAATGGTGTATTGAAAGACGTAGTATATGTGGAGCATCCACCTAGTTATGAAGTTGTAGGTGAAAAGAACAAAGCATATAGATTGAAGAGAGCTCTCTATGGGCTCAAGCAAGCTCCAAGGACATGGTACAGTAGGATTGACTCATATTTGATGAGCAATGGCTTTAGCAAAAGCAATGGTGAGCCTACTCTCTACATCGAGGCAGCAGATGGATATGTTTTGATTGTTGTCTTGTATGTAGATGATTTGATTTTTACTGGAAATGACAAGGCTCTAATAGGTGAATTCAAAGAGGTCATGAAAAATGAATTCGAGATGACAGATCTAGGTCTCTTGAAGTACTTTCTAAGCATAGAAGTAAAACAAATGCATGATGGCATCTTCATCTCTCAAGAAAAATATGCAAGGTAGATCTTGGAGAGATTCAAAATGTAGAATAGTAAGGTAGCCCCCACACCCACAACATTAGGTCTGAAGTTGAGTAAAGAAGACAACATCAAAAGAGTGGATCCAACACTATACAAGAGTATGGTTGGAAGTTTTATGTATTTGACTGCAACTCGGCCAGACCTAATGCATGTAGTAAGTATGATTTCTAGATTTATGGAAACACAAAGGATTCCCATTGGCAAGCGGGAAAATGGATCCTAAGGTATGTGAAAGGTACCAAGGGATTTGGGATTTTGTATGCTGCAAATGATGAATTCAAGTTGGTTGGTTACAAGGATAGTGATTGGGATGGAAGTATAGATGATAGGAAGAGCACTTCCAGATACATGTTTCATATGGGATCAGGTGCAATTTTATGGGCATCCAAGAAGCAATCTATTGTTGCTCAATCTACAACAGAGGCTGAATACATAGCAGAAAATGCAACAGCATGTCAAGCTATTTGGTTAAGAAGGATTTTGAATGATTTGAATGAAAGGCAAGAGGATGGAGCCACAATTTATTATGACAACATCTCATCAATTGCACTGTCCAAGAATCCAGTCTTCCATGGGAGAAGCAAACATATAGAGATCAGATATCACTTCATCAAGGAGTTGGTGGAGAATGGAGATATCAAAGTAGAATTTTGTAAGTCTGAGCAGTAGCTAGCAGACATTTTTACCAAGCCATTAGGGATTGGAACTTTTGTACACCTAAGAGAGTGTCTTGGTGTAGTTGATTTGAATCAGCAGTGATCCTTGTTTGTTTGGCTCGGGATAAAGGGGGAGTGTTGGAATATTAAATGTAGTTGGTCATTTCTCTCTGAAGCCAAACGCCCACCTACCACCCCTGACGGAATTCAAAACAGTCATTAACATTTATCATAGGTAGGTGAGTTTTTCAAATTTGCAAATGAGGGGGTAAAAAATTTGTGGTAGATGACAAAATGAATGTTTTATCATTCATTCAAAGATTTCAGAGATCCAGAGAGACAGAGAGAGTTTAGCAGAGTAGAGAAGTTGTAGGGAAAAGATGAAAGGAAGTGATTAGCAGATCTTGTCATTGTAGAGACAGAAGGAGTTTATTTAATGATTGTAGTAGCACGTGCCTCTTTGTGTCATCCTATAAGTTCATAGTCTGTTTTTTTGATTCAACCTGTTGAAGCAGTGATTGCTCTAGGCATTGTAGTATGCAGCCATTAGAGCTATAAGTTTGAAGTTTAAAGTTTGAAGTTTTTTTAGTTTGAAGTTTAGGGTTATTTTAGGGTTTTCTAGTTGAAGCCGAATGCTCCCAGATTTTGTAATGGTTTAATCAAGTTGAATAGTAAAGCAAACAGGCATACTTGAATCCATTACTCTTCCCTTTGTTTATTGCATTTGATAAGTTTATTGTTGAGTATTTCAAGCTTTGGGTCTCTGGTTTTAATGGTGAAAATATTCACATCATAAGTCTGCACTCAGTATTGTCTTTGGTAGAAATCATTCTCTGTAGTGGCTACCAAGTTCACTTGATGCCTTCTTGTATTGAGTTCCACTCTCCTGTGGCTACCAAGTTGCTCTTCTACCAACCTCACTCGGTGCTTTCTTCCACCGAGCTCCACCCTCCTATGGCTACTGAGTTTACTTGGTAATCACTACTGAGCTCAATCGACATCCTTTGGCTACTGAGTTGTTTTCTTTTCATTTACCAAGCTCAGTCGACATCCTTTGGCTACCAAGTTGTTTTCTCTTCATTTATTGAGCTCACTCGGTAAACATTCTTGCCACTTGGTTTCTTTGGCTATTGAGCAAATACTGTCACTCAGTAATAGTTGTTGACGAGAAAATTTTTAGGTTTAGGGTTGTGAGTTGTGAATTGATTTTGTTTTAATATTTCTCACTTCATCAATATTCTTGTAGTCAGCTATCAGGCAAACTCCTCAAAAAATATTCAAGAGGAGCACACATAACATCCTGCCACAAAATCACCTACTCAATAACAATTTTCATTCCCTATGTACGTGTCATATTAGTTAGTTCTAATTCTCCAGTACATATCAAAATCTACCAGGGAAAATAATTCAGAGGTTCAATAATAGTGGTGCCTAAGGAATAAGAAATAACAAAACTTGTACTTGCATCTTTGAAGGGTACAAGAGTTAAGTCGATGGTGTTGTATAAGTATGACAAGAATCCTTTAATAGTTATTCATAAATTCTCTATGTCTAATTCCCTATCCTCCTCATTATATCTCTTTTATTCACAAACATAGAGACTATGTCTTCTCTCCCTATCTCAATTTGACCTTACATGTCATTGTTATTGGCTCCTATGTATTTATAACATATTTCCTCTATTTGTCTTTGATTTATACTATGCATGTTCTCTATCTATCTATTTACCTATCTACTATCCATCTATCACCTCAAATATCTTCATCATTATCACTCTTTGTCTCCCTCCTCTACTCTTTGTATTTCTATCAATCACATGCCCCTCTTACTTGTCTCTCCCTCAATATTTTATTATGATCCATCTATCAATACACTGTCTCTTCTCATGTTTTCATATCTATTTTTAGTTCCATCAATCTTTTCACCTCTTCACCCATCTTTTTTCTTTATGTTATTGATCTTACTCACTCTCTCGTTATCTCTAAGTATGATTATTTATTCTTCTAACTATCATTCCCTATAATAATAGGAACAATGAGATAATAGTTTGGAAAAGTGATAATCGACTATTAAATATATTTATCTGAATAGAATTCATTGGTTGTATGACCTACACTATAAAATATACATGTCTAAGGTCTCACTGGTCACTAGGTGACTCAGTGGTCATTAGTCCTAGCTAATAACTGATCACTAAAATTCTAACTTGTACCTACTAAATAAGAACAAACTAAAATTGCAAAGTCTAGATAGGTAGGGGTATGAGTTACTCACCTTTTTCTTAATTGCAATCATCACTTGCCAATGCTTTTGACATATTAATAAATTGAGACTTTGCTATAGATAGGAATTGAGAGAATGTACTAATCTACAAATGTATTTATACCAACCTTTTTTGGTGAATTCCTTGGGAATATTATCGAATATACAAAATATTTGGTGAAGCCAATGTAATAAAAACATGTCCTTTGTGATTTCGAAGGTGATTATGGTCCATCCAATATATAGCCATGCATAATGTAGTGGGTGAAATTGTAGTAGTGTGGGACACGTGTCTATGTTTATGGAAAGAATGTTGTCCATCTCCTAATAGTATATTTTAAAACCATGGGCTAATTTAAATTGTCCAAGAATTCCCCTTCAGAAATCATAAGCAATTGTGTTTAATATTTTGGGTGCAAAAAATAATTTTGATTGGCTATATCACATAAAAAGGAGATTTGATTGCATAAATTGTGTGTTGATGGGTCAGAGGGTGCAACCTATGTTTCATAAAGTTGGGGTGACACACCCTACCACATATATGGAAATAATTTTCCAAATTAATGAAGTTTGATATTAAAAATTTTCCAATTTGAAAATGTTGACCACTAAATTGCACCTTAATGTTTAGAAGACAGTGAAGAGTTGCATAATTGTCAAGTTGCTAAAGGAACTAGTTAGAATGTGGGATTGTATATACCTTAGCATTTCATTGTAAACATTGAGAAGATATCAGTATGTACTTTGTTCTTGGATTTTCTAGAACTCAAAGAGGTAAAGATATTTTCTTTTTAGTGGTTGACATATTTTCTAAAATGGAACAATTCATACCTCGTAAGAAGACATCAGATTAGAACACATAGGAATTTTATTTTTCAGAATGATTGTGAGATTACATGAGCTACACAATACTATTGTTTCAGATAGCTATACTAAATTTATTAGTTACTTTTGGAGAACACTTTTTAAGAAGTTGAATATTAATCTTAAGTTTAGCTCTACATTTTATCCATAGAAAGATTGACAAAACAAAGTTGTAATAGAATTTTGGGTAACATGTTGAGATGCTTGATTGGGGATAAACCTGTTCCTTGGGAATTATTTTGGTACAAGAAGAGTTTGCATATAGAAACTTAATGAACATAAGTACTAAAAAGACAACTATTGAGATTGTGAATGAAATGCATTTCCTAGACGAACTACAGTGTTGAGGAATTTGAATATTAAGTTGAAAAATAGTGTTGAAGTTGAGGAACTTGTGGAATTTATGAAGGAACTATATGAAGAAGTAAAGCCTCATTTAAATAACAATAATCAAGAGTCTAAAGAGAGTGAAGATAAGAGAAGAATACACAAAATGTTTGAGGTTGAGGATGAATCAATGATACATTTGAAGAAGAAAATATTTCATATTGGATGTTATAACTAGCTAAGGGTGAATAAATTTGAAACATGTAAAATCTTGAAGAAGTTTGATAGTGTAAATATATTTAAAGTGAATTCCATAAAGACATGGATATTTCACTTATTTTCAATATTGTAGACATTAATGAGTATAATGAATTTGACAAAGGGACATCTGATACATCTGATTATCCTAAAAAGAAGACAGGGAAAATTTAGAAAATTTTGGATACCAAAGTAACTTAAAGCACTAGAGGAAAATATTACAAGGAATATCTTGTTTAGTGGAAGAATAAACTAGTTGATGATAATTTTTGGTTATGTAAAGATGAGTTGGATCTTTATGAAAATTCTTTGAGCATTAGGGCTCCCTAATGTGGACATTAGTCCTTATTTACCCTAGGCATTTGATGTAGGAGCACCTTAGGTTATTTAAAAATATTGCATCAACCAAAAAAAATTCATGTTGGGTTTTTATGCCTATTATTTGTGGAATGACCTTTTTTTTCATGTTATTTCCTTCCATATGCTTAGTTACCAATAATGTTCACCATATTGGATACTTGTTCTATGTTCGTAGAATGTTATTAATTTATATGCTAGAATTATCATTCTCTTTATTTAAGATATGCATGTTTCTTGGCATCTTGAGTGACATGTGGGTTTGGCTTTAACAAGGTTCATTGTAGTATCCATGTTTTTTCGTGGCCTTGGGGATCTCTTCTTGGATCATGTAAGAAGTTATCTTTGTCCTTGCAGATGTTAAGTTTCTGAATTGTAAGGTCATGGATTTATCATTTGGGGAAGGACCTATATTTTGTAATAAATTTATTTGGAGGTTGAATTTTGGTCTTGGTGGCTATATGCTTTGAGATATAGGATCTGGAAAGTAATAATAAAGTTAGATAGAAAGAAAATTTTAAGAGTTATCTCTAAAAGTTTGAGCTCCTAAGCTCACCGATTGCAATTGTTTTGTTTATCATTTTAAATAGGTAGGTCTTATGCCTATCATGTATGATGTAGATTTTCTCAACATATCTTCATTATAATTAATATAATTTATTGTATTTTCTTCAATATTGTTATTTTTTGTGTAACTCTAGGTGAGGATATCTTGGGAGTGTTCCTTTTTGTCCCTCCTACCCTTGTGTCAGAAAGAGTGTATAGTGAGGGATAGTTTGTTTCTTGTAGCTAATCCATGTAACATTTGGGACCTTAAGTTCAACATTTCATATAGATAATGGTTCATGATTTCAATCATTTAAAAAAAAAATTTGGAAACATTCAAACTCTAATGAAGGTCATTGGTAAGACTTAAGACCCAATAGAAGGATATGCTGGTAAGGATGGAAAAATGATCTAAAAATGTAGCTCACTAATCATGTTAGATAAAATGGCCCAAAGAGTTGGAGAAAGTATCCGATTAGGAGAGATGTAAAACCTATCTAGCCTAGACATCTTAGACAAACATATTTAATGATAACTCCTCCTAGTAAACCAAATTAGTCTATATGAGTCTCTTTTTGGGTACTAAGATTTTAACTCCTAAGGAGTATTGAGAAATGGTCCAAGCTTTAAATTTTATTTATAGAAGGCAAGATTGTTGTTAGGTGTTCCATCTTGTTAAAATGGACCCTAATACCAATTTAGTATATACATATCTAATTAAAATGTAATCATTCTGACAAAGTAATATTTTAGGAGAACAACTAGGGGATTGAATAAAGAAGAAGCCAATAAGGATATCTTGAAAAAATATCATATCCCACAATCAAGAGTTGTTACAATTTATTCTATGATAGATATTGTAAGATACTTTCTTGTTCAAGTTTGGTATGGAAAAAGGATCATTTTTCCAAATAGCTAGTGAGCCATCAAGATGAGTATGGTTGACCTTGACTTCTTGAACTATGATTACATGTATGTGGTTATCTAAGACAAACTATTTCACATGGTACTTATAGAATTGGATAATTAATCCACTCATCTTCAAACATTGAATATGGTTTCTTATTAATAAAATAGAATATGGTCAAATCTTATATTTTAATAAAATTTATTTCAAATATAAAACTATCTCTCCACATTAAAATGATATATGGCATTCAACTCCTAAACGAATCTTATATTAGAAACAAATTGTTTGTTTAATAAACATACTTGACACTAGGTTTAGTATGATCATAAACTATGGTGTAGAAGTCAAAATCTATCATTAGCCAAATTAAATACAATCTTAATAAATACTAAGAAAAAAATTATGAGATGTGGAAAATTGTTTCTACTGGATGGTGGATTTTCAAAAAAAATCTCCCTATTATATTTGACTAGTGCCTCATTAATGTAATTACAATGAGAAATACAATAGTATCCATGAACATATACAAATTCCATAGCTCATGGAGAAAGTGGAGAAAATAATGTGGTTTCAACTATATAATACATCACAAAAAAAATGTTGGAAATATAAATGGAGGGGTGGGGGGGGCTATTGGCACTGAATCAACACTTCAAAACATTTACTATTAAAAAAACACCATTGATCCATCTCATAACTTAACATGTAAACCAAAATATTTTTAACCATGAATCACAACCATAACATAATGGAAATGAAAACATAACACAAAATATTTTGGCTACCCAGAAAACCTCCAAGGAGAAGGTAAATTTGGGGTGGGGATGACACCTACAAATTTTCACTACTACAGTAATAAAGTGTGGCCAATTATGGATACAAATTCTTGATCATAATCTATGATCATACCCTATGAAAGGTCTTCCCTTTTAAAGGCTTACAAGATTGTTAGTTCTTACCATGATTAAAGGATTTAAACTCACAACTAACTAAGCATTCTATTAGGAGATTTATAAAAGTCTGTTAGGACTACTCTATGAAGAGATTTACACTGTATCCCTTGTTAAAACGATTCAATACCTGATCCTTTAGTTAGCACCCTTTTCCTAGATAACATATCTCCTATTTATTGATTGTACCTAAATCATTCTGATCGAATATCTCTTCTCTAACCCTAAATTCATTGGCTTCTCAATAACTTTGTTCTCCTCAAATTCATTCTACAATGTTGATCCTTCACTTAAGCACCTTCTCCATCATTAATGCCTTCTATCCTCTTAGCATTCACTTTGCTTCACATCATATGCACTCTCTATATTACATCCACTTAGGGTTTACCTCTTTAAATAGGCATTTTGAGATGATCTTAGGTACTAACCAATGACTCTAGTCGATTCTTATTGCCACCTTAAGCTTCCCTTTTTTTAAAATTGGATCATTAGGTTACTTAGAGATGTGTGATATGACTTTGTCCTTTTTTCTTCATATCATAAAATAAATATTATATTAGCCATAAATGATTGACATATAAGTTTGTACCATTACAAAATTGTATGTCCAAGATTGCTTACTTTGCATCAATATTCTTCTAATTCTTGGCCTTAATTGTGCACCTACTATCAATTAACAACTGAATGGCTCGACATATACTGTTGCTCAACATCTAAATGACTCGGCATCAATTTTTGCTCAACACATACTATCCCTCAGCATATACTAACTTGTCATATCAGCTTGGCATGTATTGTATGAACACCTATGCTTGGGTAACTCAGTTTTCTCAGCCTAAGTACTAGGTTGGTCACATTGATGATCTACTAACTACCAAATAATGGCTAAGTGTTTTGTCACTAACTTGTCAAAACCACAATGAGATTAATAATGTTCACCTTTGACATGAGTGGTAAAAGAACTTTTTCATGGCATATATATTATGTAGCACACATAGTTCAAACAATCTATCATATCTTCCCGATCTATACACAAAATTTCAAAATCTTCAAAATCTTCAAAAAAAATGTCTCCTACCTTATTAAACCCCTAAGTAGATGTTGTATTTTAGTTTTGTAGCTCCCCTTTAGTAGATATTATCAAAAATAGTTCTGGTTCAAAAATATATTGCCTTGACACAAAATCCCCCTTTTTATGACACTTATGTCAATGGGGGTTATACACTTAAAGTGTGTTTATCCAAAAAAAATATTATTTACTTGCATAATGATTCCAGATTCAGAATCTCAATTATCTTTAGGTGCATCCAAAGATTGAATCTGAATTTCTAATTTTTCTACCATATCTACTAGGCATTCTTCAGTTGAAAGATGGGAATCTTTCCTCAAAACTAATTCGGTACAGGAAAGATCTCTCTGTAAAACTTCCATGTGAGGGGTCAACATGGACTAAATACTTATCAAAGTTGATCTAATATTTTCATATTTAGCTTGTAACTCAACAAGTCTCCTCTATGTAAATAGTAGTCTCTAAAAGTATAACTAACTAGTGCCAGGAGATGTTTTTAGTGTAGTTCTAGTTGACTTTAGATCTCCTTCCAACTTATCCATATTTTTTTGAGTCTCTTGAGTAAAGAGATCAACATTACAAAAGTGTATTATATAGAGAATTTACTATATTGTCCAATTTCTTATTCACATTCTCCATCTTAGTTGACAAGTCAACCTATTTAAGTTCAATTGCACTAGATATTTTAACCATGATTTTAATGTGAAACTTCTTCTTAGACCATGCCAATAATTTAACATTAGTCTCTAGGTCCTTATCTTTTATCCTATCAACTATATGCACAAGTTGTTCAATGATAGGTTTATAGGGAAATTAATTTGAAATATCAAAAGAATCTACAAAAATATCTTGAATATCATGCAATTTAACTTGTTTTTGTTTATGCTTCCTTCTGATTTTTTCTTTCTTTGATTTCCTTTGTAGAGCTTCTTGAAGAACTTCTATCTCTTTAAGTGTGATTATTGCAAGATTAAACTGTGGAAACATAATCACTTCATCCAAACTAACATCCTTAAATTATGTAGTGTAAGCACTCTTTGTTGTACTAGTACTAAGTACTTATATTTTTAATGAAGTTTCTTCAGTACTCGATTTGTGAAGAGTCTGGTTGCTAGAAGGTGATGTAGAGACTGGAAAGGTAACTAGTGCTTGTATGGCTATCTGCTCCTTGATTTCAATAGTCATCT